>OX578140.1:1800000-2268436 GCA_951213105.1 Amaurobius ferox | reverse complement strand
AAAAAGTGGCTCTTTTTGGAATATTTTCGAGAATGTCGACTTTTCTGGAATTTTTCCGAAAAATTCGATTTTTTTGGAATTTTTCCGAAAAACTCGATTTTTCTGGAATTTTTCGAAAAAGTGGCTTTTTTTGGAATTTTTTCGAAAAAGTCGATTTTTCTGGAATTTTTCGAAAAAGTGGTTTTTTTTGGAATATTTTCGAAAAAGTCGATTTTTTTTGGAATTTTTTCGAAAAAGTCGATTTTTTTGGATTTTTTTCGAAAGTCGATTTTTCTGGAATTTTTCGAAAAAGTGGCTTTTTTTTTTAATATTTTCCTGCAGTCCAGAAAACGAGTTTTGAAAATTTCGAAAAATCTATACTTTTTCCTGCTACCCCCCCCCCCCTTACCGATTTTGTAAAAATTCCGACCATGATAATTTTCGTTCAAATACTATTTTTTATATCTAATTTCGATGGAGAAGACCGATTTCCTAGATGTCTGGCCGATACCTGCAGTTTAAAGTCCAAAAAACGAGGTTTCAAAATTTCGAAAAATCCATACTTTTTCATTATTAATTAATTTATTATAAGATTATTAATTAATTTATTATAATTATATTAATTAATTTATTATAAGAATTTTCTTACAACAAAAGAAACCACATATTTCATTCTATCACTTGAACAAATTCCAAAAAGATTTGAGCACATTTTCTTTTACGGTTGTAATAATAGGATTAATTTGGATGGAAAAAAGTGAAAATCCATCTTCAAACCCTGCCGAGATTTCCCCTAGTCCCTTTAGTTGGGCAGAAAACACAATGTACAACAGTTCTTTATAAAATATTTTATTAGATCAAAACATTTAACATTTCTGGAAATAGGATAAAAATATATTTAGAAATTAACATTTTGTTTCTTTCTATCATTCTGTACTTTTGGCATAACTCATGTTTTATACAAAGCAACTGCAGCGAGTTAAACTGACTTAGTATAGAGGATCGAGTCACAGTATTGTGACCATCTCCTACTTTTGACGTCAACAGCTAATGGAAGAAGGCACATCTTGTGAGCTGGCTTAGTAGGCATATAAGGTGTGGTGTAGGCATTCTTAAAACATATCACTCGTTGCTGTCGTATCTAAAAGGAGCGATTTATCAGATTTGGAAAAAAGGATGATTATTGGGTTTCGAACCAAGGGTGGCAGTATTTCAGAAACAGCGCAGTTTGTGAACTGTTCGAATGCTGCTATGATTAAAGTGTATCGTCAATGTAGAAATGGCATCATTGTGAATAAGTCACGTGGAAATTGCAGAGGACCACAAAGCTTTGTGTGGGCTAATCGCCTCGCTGCACTAGCCGAATGAACCAGGAGGCTACCAGAAGTGTGTCTCAAACAACAGTTTAGCGAACCCTGCTGGGTATGGGTTTCCAAACCAGACGGATGGTCACCGCACCTATACTAATGAATGTGCATTGGCAGAAAAGGCTTACATTTGCAAGGCAGTATCGGAATTGGACCTCCACTGATTGCCTTCTCTGATGAATCACATTTTCTGTTTCATTGCACGGATAGACATTACCATATAAGATAGCATATAAGATCTGTGGAAGGCACTAGGAACCGAATTCATCCTTGCAGACCACGTACACCTATACATGCTGATTGTCCGGGAGCAGAAGGGAAATTACCAGAATGACAATATAGCATGTCATAGTGCGAGAACTGTCAGAGAGTGGTTTGAGGAGCAGGATGAAGACTTCAAAGTACTTTCCTGGCCCCCTAATTCCGTAGTCTTAAACCCAATTAAGCATCAGTGAGACAGGTTTGTAGCCAGAAATGAAATCCAAGAGAGGCTGGAGTGAATTACAAGGGGGGCTTAACAGCACTGAAGGATGGGCTCACACTAGAAAATTTTTGAGTGGGGGTGGGATGCGCAAAATAATAAATTTAAGTCTTTAAATTGTTTTCAAAAAGTATTTTAATTATGACTAAATACAGTATATCACATAACATTAACTCTGTAACTACTTATCAGGTATAGCATGATAATATACAGGGTGGTTCAGAAAAGATAGGTCAAACTTTATAAGGTAGTATACATCAAATCAACCATTTTTCGTCATAGTTTACTGAATCAGAAATGAAATCTAAAGGCATTACAGGGCGCTTATTCATTGGGAAGCGTCCACTCCGCAAACTTAAAAGCGTCATTCTAGTTGTTATTTTCTGGTTGAAGAAGAAAACCATGTATGCAAATTTCATCTGGGAAAGATGACTCCTTATACAAATTTTCGTAACACTGAATGTATGGCCTTATCAGTTTGCAGCAGTTATCCACAGTTCCAACTTTTGAGACAATGGAGGAATTTGCAAATAGGGAAAAAGCCGATATGCATTTCATCTATGGAGTCATCTATGCATTTCATCTATGGAGTCATCTATGCATTTCATCTATGTAATCATATATCAAATCAGAATGGCAGAGGCACAATGACTGTAAGGGGAACGTTTCCCCCATAGGCTATTGCCCAATCGTAAAACATTCGAACGCTTACATCGGTAGCTCTGGCGATAAGCAGATTGGACTAGGTGGTCTGTTAGCCTGGCTCCCATGATTGCCCGATCTGTCATGTCTTGACTTATTTTTTTGTGGACCAGAATTTCGGTCGCTGCTGCTGAAGTGTGCAACATGCCTGGTCTGTTCGAGGGAGTTCATCAATCCTTCCTTGCCGCTGTGAGACATGCATTCAGGTTACTGTAATTATTGTTTATTAATTTTATAACTTCTACGTTATTCCTGTGTTTCTGCCTCACCTCATCGGTTTCACCATTAAGTGCCCACTGGTGTCTTTACGCTTCATTTCCGACCTGGTAAACTTTGACGAAAAATGCCTCGATTGGAGTGTACTACCACCTCATAAAGTTTGGCCCATCTTTTAAGCCCCCTGTGTAACTCTAGCTAGATTCTAGAGTTATAATTCTAGAGTAATGCATTATCAGTTGACGTTGACATAACTCTAGAATATCTAACTGTGAAACTTTATTGAATATTTAAAAATTAAATATGTAAATAAATTTATGATCATCAATATAATCAGAAATTCGGCTACTAAAAATTCTTATTTCTGTACTATACAAAACAAAGTAATTTATGAAAAAAAAGCAGTTTTTCGTATAAACTTTGGATGACATGTAGTATGATATTTCATACCACTGCTAAAATTTACATATTTTTACTAGGGGGGCTGAGTATACCTCTTGGGAGTCTGGCCTTTCCCTGGCTATGGCCCTGTTGTGGGACTACCTCGATTTGGTTGTTCTCTCTATCTATGGATTCTCCACTACGCACCCTCCAGCAGCACTGCAGTCGGCATGAATCCACACACCTTCCAGCACCTTTTTGAGTTACTGCCAGTCTGTCTAGCTTTTGAGTTACTAGGTTTAGAGGCCTGTCTAGCTTACTACCAGCCTGTCTAGCTTTTGAGTCACTCCCAGCCTGTCTAGCTGCTAGCGGTTTCTCCGGTGGTGGTCACAATAATGTGATGCGACTGTGTATTAATTCTAATAAAAATATGTAAAATAAGTAATAAATATGTATACATATATTGAATACTTATGAATCAACAGCCATTAATGTATTGTTTAATTATAATAATATATGAATACTTACTATAAATAATTAAAAAAATTTTATACAGGGATTTTCTTAAAAGTCAGGTTGTACACCTAACCTTATGTTGTAAATTTATGCATCAAATTTGCAGAAAGCTTAGAGATATTACTGGAAACATTACAGCTTATGAAAAGCTTACAATAGTACAATTGAGTCCATTAAGTGTATTCAATTCTTTACATAACAGCTTATGTACATCTTAGAAAGCTATTTTTTTAATTACAGTTACAGTTTAATATGCAGATAATTTTGTTAAGATGATTGTCTTTAGTTATACTTTTTGCTTAATAGTTCTCAATCTTAATCATACAAATTTTCTAGTTGAAAACAACAGTCTTATGACTGTTGTTTTCAAGTAGAAAATTTGTATCAAAATTTGTATAAAACTCTTTGATAAGAGGCAGCCTTGCATTTTTATGCAGTTTGAGCTCAACCAGGGGAGAATAGCTTAAATAAAAGAAAAAAAAGACAAAAAAAAATAGCTAAAACATTTCTTCCTGCAAAGTTATGACTGAGCAGGATGAATGATTTAGCAGCAAAAATAACAAAAAACCATTTCTGCATTCAGCAATAATTTATAATTATAATAATTACTGAGGGGTCATTGTTTAAACATTATAAACTGTGGTAACATCATCAAAAGGTTATCATTGATTAAGGCATTTTTAGTATGCGAAATGACTAATTACTCTACGAATCTTATATTAGCATATAACCAAAGATGCTTTTGCTCATGACTCCTTTGCCATTTCATTTTTTTAACTTGAGGTTTGTTGGTAGCACTGATGAAGGGGTATCCAGCATATTCTTGTATCTATCTCTATGCTGCGTTGTTATCCTTAATTATATCCTTCCTAATATAAAGTTTTCCATATCCTTTGCACATAATGTTTCTTACTTATTAATTCACAAGAACTGTGTCATGAGCACAAAATCCAGTTCACTTTTTACAAGAATACATGTGAGTGTTGGAAGTTATGGTGTTAATTGTTTTATATATTTTAATATCGGCTTTCATTTTTAAGGTGTTGTATAATTTTAAGGTTATATATTATATAATATTTACTTTATTTTTGCATAAATATTTCTTTTCTTAAAAGGAAATCTATAATAAATACAATGCAAGTTTCTTTTGATCTGTATTAAGATTTATCTTCATTTTAAAAATTTAATTTAGAAAACAGCTTATTGGTTAAAGCTAAGTTTCAGTGGTCTTTTGATTAATTTTCCAGACTAGTAAAGGAAACAGTGCTTTTATAAAGTATAATTATATATAATTGACTGACATAATTATGTACAGTCAGGAATTTATTTTGGAAAATCCCCCAAAAGTCATGAAATTGACTTCCTCGTTATAAACTTCTGATAACAACCGATTCTTAAGAACAGCACCCACTGTATTAATATTTGGCAAAAAATGCTCAAAAAATTGGAGTATGAGAAAAAGAGGTGCATAAATGAACGACTCAATGCAGAACAAACTCGATAATAAATACAAATATTGTCACAAAATTTTACATTTAGGAATATTATAATAGCTAGCTGTACACCTAGCAGAGTGTCTTTTAATGCCTACTACCCAATCTCTGAAGTGTGAGTCTCCATTTGAATTTTTCAAACATTAATTAAAAACATATATTAACATAAACTAGTATTTAGTTTGGGTTGCCTTACCATTATCGGAAAATCAGGCTGATCGTCGATCATTAGAATGATTACACTAAATAATATCCCCAGATACATGCGGTTTAATTATTATACAACTAGGTTGCAGCTTTTCAAAGACATGACCACACGTGTACAAGGCTGAAGATCTTTCAAAAGGCATTGATTTCAATATTTTGTTTCTTTAAATCAGTCCTTATAATTGTTACTTCTTGTAATTAAACACAATGGATGTTCATTTTACTTCATAATAATCCTAACAATTCAATATTTATTATAAAATAATGCCTTAATAATAATAATATGACACTATTTTGTTACTTGCCACTACATTATTGCTATTTTACTGCATAGTAGATACACAGTCAAATCTAGGAGTTGATTTTCGGTCATGGACAAAAAGTTTGAACAAAAAAAGAAAAGCAGAAAAATTTAAAATTTTCAGGGATCATAACTTTTATTATATATTCTTGAACTAGTCAAAAATGAAGTATAACATTGCATTATCACATGCTCCAAATATTTACAACAAAACTGAATTATTTAAAAGTATAATGAAAATGCGGAATTAAGATTTATGCGGACCATCTGGTAGGATTTGATTGCAATCATAACTTAAACCCTTTTTCATTCTGAGCCCATCTGACCTGAACCTCGAAAGACTCTTCTCAAGTAATTCGATTCTATTCTTCTCAATTCTATTTAAAACTGCCTTGACAACAAGTTTGTTGTTATAAACTGAAATGTCCTTATTTTCTAACAAATTGAAAATTTTCAAACCATGTATTAAAAACCAGGGTACAGCAGCACTTAAGGACGGAACATAGTCCAAAATCTAAATTTGCTCTAATTCAGAGTTCGAAACTCATTTACCACTGCCCCTTTGTTTTAACAGCTGTTCACCTATCATCCAGAACTTATTGAGTACAAAATTTGTCATCTTTCTGCAAATACTTGGAAGAAATGTCATCTTCTAACTGTGTATATCTTTCTCTACTTTTAGTCAAAACTGACACTTTAGTCTTTTAACTAAAAAGTCCCTTTTTAGACTATTTGCTTTACTACTTACTTTTATGACCATTTACATATTTACAGTTAATGAAAGAATTTTACTCCTTCACACACAATTTTGACCATATATTATTTACAGTTAATAAAAGAATTTTACTCCTTCATACACAACTGTAAAAATTACCTGTTTTCTTAGTGAGTCGAAAATTTGTTTTGGATTTGTGCCTGTGTGTGTACGTAGATGGTTCTTTTCTTACACAATTTCTTCGACCCAAACCATCCAACCTACCCGAAAGTGTAAGGTATCTGTTTGAACGGCCGGGAAGAAGGGCATAAGAATTTACTTATACAATTTGACTTTTTTTAAAGGAACACTCACGATTTTTAAATCAATATATTTATACAGTAGAGTTAGAAAAGATTTTAATCAATCTTTACAGCCGTGGCCTAATAATAAAATAAAAGAAATAGTGTAGAAAACATTTTGACATAAGAATATGAACTACTGCCGAATAAGATATCTAAGTGTGCGTTTTTTTTCCCTTCCGAGATACATGTTTTTTCTTAAAGCATTTCTGATTAAAGAACATAATTCAAAAAAGTAAATGATGGATGAACACAGCCACTTCTGGAGACTGAACATTTTTTTTCACACGCAAACAATATAATTTCAGAAATCCGTAATTTTGAACTTTTTTCTATATTTTTCAGTGACTCTGCAGATCAAAGATGCTGATGATGTCCAACAATGATCCCAACTGGCTGAGGTGGTCAGACAACTGAGTAAGGAAAGTCATTCAAAAGGCACTGTCATCATGAGTCATCACAGAAGGAGACATCGCCAATCCCATGCATGACAAGGTGTAGGGGATCACCATCCAGAACAACGGATTCAAGACACCCCTTGAAACCGTGGTAGTAGTCATCTGGCATGCCTCTTGGAAGACTTGGGCAACCACCTAAAAACAGAAGTTTTCTCATATATATATATAGTAAATATTATCTATCTCCACCTTCAGAAACAAGTTTCTTTTATTCATTTTGAATATATACTTGAAGACGAATCTGTTCAAAATGAATTCCTTTTTAAGCCTAGTGCTTTTCCACATGTTTGGCTTTAATGCTTGGTTTTTCTTTTTTTCAATGTTCGAAATATTGATTATATTTAGCTTGATGAGTGGATATATGCATTTTATTGTCCTCTTGATTGATGAATCTCTATTTTTTTACATCTTTTTACGTAGTTATCTTATATTTTAAGTCAAGGTTATATGAATTACAAATTATCTCTAATCTATCATTGGAATTTCATATAATAATTTTATTATACATATATATATATATGTCATGAGAAACATGACATTTTTAATAAACGTGACTTACACACGCTAATTTTAATGACGCTTTTTTTAATTGAAATGGGAATTAGAACTTTTATTTATTTAAAACGTACTTTAGTTTTAAACCTTTTGGAATACAGTTTAAGGCAGTTGCTAGGCAAAAATAGCCATTTTCAAAAAAGTACTTTCTCACGCTCTTTGCACATCTGCAGAAAAACAATCTCACAGCTGCAACTTAGGAGTTGGGTTCCAGAAAGCATACTTGCCCCCCCCCCCTTTTTAGAGAACACGTGCAGTTTGTACATAGCAGGACCATAACGGTCAAAAATTCCTTTCTTGCTGAGAACCGTTTCCCACTGGTAATATTAAACTTGTTTGTACGCCCCGTCAGGATAGACATGGGCAGTTTTCAGAAGAAGCTATAATTCCTGTCAACAGTAAAAATTTACTGACTAAAGTTACACCCTCTAAAATAAAGACTTCAGCAAAATTCACAGATGGGCAAAACATTCTACGAAAAGGGGTATGCAACATTGCACCCCAAGCTTTTAGCATGGACAAGGCTACCATCCAATAAGAACGTATTGTATGTACAGGAGTGGCCAATCATAAGTAAGTACAGTACAGCGCCACTGAGAAAATGACGGCAAGTGTAATAAAAAATAAGATAAAAAATTCTCTCTTGGACGCGGCCGGCCTGCGGGTCGGACCGCTGAGGTATCTTTCCTTTTTTTTTGAGCAGATTTTGTCATAGCGATTCTGGCCCTGCTCTTCAACCATGAAGGTTGTTTCCTAGTTTTGGTCCATGGAGACCTATAGACACACTCAGCATTCGGACTATGTGTCCAATTTTTAAAGAAAAACATACAACAATTGCTCCTCGAATTTAATAGTTATGATGACGAATAATTAAGCCTCGTCTTCGACGACTGATTCATAAGCTTCGTCTTCGGACGACTGATTACTAATATACATACGAATTACGACATTTGATTGATTTGGAACTTAAAGATTTGACCCTATAACGTACCATAAATATGTTGTCTCCTGTGATGAGTGCCTGCCTCGCTTCAATTGATCTAAACATGTCAACAGAAAGCATCATTATTATTATATATGAAAATCCTGCCATTGGACCACCAAAAGGGGCATGTGTCCTGCTACTGCTTCAAATATATGTAAGTCAAACTCTTCTTATTTTATAACATCTGCACCGCCACTGAAGGCTTTTAATTTGATAAAGACGAACTTTTATTATTAATCATGGAAGATCCCCAGTCATTTGGTGACATCAGAAATTGCTATAATTGAACTTTGAAACCTTAAAATTTAAGACCTTAATGAACTGTAATAGAACTTGTATCATGTAACATAATGTGGAATTAATCCTCCTTAAAACGAGAAAGAACATAAAAAAATGTTAAAATTTGAGAAGCACAAAATAATGTTAAAAGGTAATTGTTGCATCATTATATATTAATATTGTATTGCATTGGGATGATTTAGATTGTTAATTTGACAACCATTAGTATATTATGATTTGTTCGTTGCTTTTAATTACATATAAATATAAATAATAAATGAATTTTTGGCCAATTTAAAGCTCCTCTTTGTTGCCTATAGTATTTTGAATTTATTAATTTAACATTTTATTTCAGCATTGGAGAATGAGGAGCTTAATATTGATCTTTACCACTATATCATTTTTTTTAATATCAGAAACATTCACGGCCTTTCCTTCTTTTTTATATGTTTTCTGATATTTTTGGTGCGCGTGACCAGTCGAACTGGGTCTCTCAAAATTTCCTGATATTTTTGGTGCTCGTGACCAGTCGAACCTGGATTCAAAATTATTTGCACCCTGCTGAATTATTTTTGGTGCTCGTGACCAGTCGAACCTGGATTCAAAATTATTTGCACCCTGCTGAATTATTTTTGGTGCTCGTGACCAGTCAAACCTGGATCCAAATTTATTTGCACCCTGCTGATATTTTGATGGAAATTTTAAAATTGGTTTAAAAGGAAATTGTACTGTAAACTAAATTTAAGAAGGCAACAAATGATAATGAGGTCAAAATTAATAATTTAAGTAGGCAACAAGAGTGTGAACCAGTTAAATAATTTTTTGTTGCAATTAATAATGATAATAATAATAAAAAAAAAATAAGTTGGTAAAAAATGTTAAGAAAGAGTGAAGCAACACTCAGTGATAGCAGAAAAGGATTAATCATAAAATCACTTAAATATACATTTAAAAGTATATAATAAATGCAAATATTAGATCAAAAAAATTATGGTAAATTGGACAGATCAGAGTACTCTAATTTAAATGATAAACGATAATTATAGTGAAATTGAAAATAGAAATATACCAAATAAATGCAGTAATTGAATTGCTTTTGCTATGTGGAATTTAACAGAAGTATATTATATGTGATAGTACAAAAAAAAAAAAAAATATCTCACAATAGAAACTTATTTTATATTTGATATTGTACAAATTCTGATATTTGATATTTTACATCTTTGCAAATTTTACTTTATACTGTGTATACTGTTTTATATGTATTTTGGGGGAAATCTGAATAAGTCAAGCTTCGAATAGATAACTTTTGATCTTACTTATAGAGACAAAATGGAAGCTAACGATAAAAATAAAGATAATAATGACAGTGAAAACAAAAAACTTAGACAACAGGTCCAAAAATTAGTAAATTCCATGCAAGGAAACAAAAATTTTGCAAACATGTCACTTTTGCAACTTTTAAAGAAATTTAATGGTGAGGCAGAGGACATAGATTTCTTCTTCAAACAGTTTGAAGAGATTGCTCAAATCGCCCAATGGGACAGCAGCAACAAATTAATTATAATCAAAACCTTGATAGCAGGCAAAGCACTGCAATTTATTATCAATAATCAAGAAATAGCCAGTACTAGTAATTATGAGGAATTTAAAAATAAACTGACTCTAAAATTCAAAAAGACACAAAATTTTGCAGATTTGCAACAGGAATTTCAAGCAATATCTCAGGGACCTAGACAATCTATCAACGAAATAGCAGAAGCAGTTGAGAATGCCACTGCAAAGTACACTAAATCACTAAACAAAAATGATTCAGAAATATCAAAATTCATAGATAACCTCAAAATGACAAAATTTTTGGACGCACTAAGAAATGACGTCAAAATAGAAACAAAAAAAAGAGGACCCTCCACATTTTTAGAAGCATTAAATATTGCAAGAACAATAGAGAAAGTATTAGAGGAAGAGCAAAAATTAAATAATATAAATACTTCAGAAATGCCACATATAAATGAAATCAGAGAGCAGCAAGACTCCACAAATTTTATAATTCAAAATCTAATAGCAGAGGTTAACGCTCTGAAAACATTGAATCAGAATCAAAGCAAAACACAAGATAATTTAGGAGAAGGTAACAGTAATGCAGAAAATAAAAACATGGTTTGCTTATTGTGTAATCAGAATCACATCACCATTGATTGCCAGCAGTATAAAAATATGATAAGAGAGCAAAACAGTCAACAGAGGGGCAGTCAGAATACCTTTAGAAGTCATCCATACAGAGGAAACAATTTTTATAGAGGAAACAATTACTATAGAGGGAATAATAGCAATCAGAGGAATTATTATCAAAGGAGTAATGATAGAAACCAAAATTATCAACAACAAAATTTTACATCTAATTCAAATTATCAGCAAAATTCAAGGAGAGGAGCACAAAATTATAATAACCAACAACACTTTTTTAGACAAAGCAATCAGCAACAGGATTTTCTCAGGGGAAGGCGATAAATGAGCACTTTAACTCAACGTCCCGTTTGTCTTCCAGTGAAATGGGTGTAAGATATCATAATATGCAGAGAAATAAAAAGATTCAAAATGTAAGATACAACAAACATAATTTTAAAACAAAATATGACAAATCTATTCAAATTCGAAATACTAAAATAAATAAATCAGTACAAACTGAAAAATGCAATGTTAATAAACACACACAAACTCAAAATGCTAATGTGGACAGAGATACACAGACACAGAGTCACATCGAAGAAACAATAGCTTCATGTGCAACTAATGAAACCTTACTGCAAGTAAACAAATTACCTCTACTGCAAATTTCAATTAATAACTTTAAAGCAAATGCAATGATAGATTCAGGATCTACAATCTGTTTGATAAGTAATAACCTTTTTGAAAGAATCAAAGAATCAGGAATGAAAATCAAATATCTTTCTAAATGTGTATCTATACATGCAATTAACGGATCAAAAATTCCATTCAGACATGCCATAGAATTAGGATTCAAAATTAATAAGAAATATTTCAAAAACACTTTTTTTATAACAAATGACTCTTGGTACACCACATATGATATGATTTTAGGATTTGACTTTTTGAAAATAAACAAAATTATATTAGATATGTCCAGCAATAAATTAATCATGCCAAACTGTGAATTTCAATTGGGAATAGCAGAAGAAATTAATAATGTAAATAAGATCCAAGTAGATGACAACATCAGATATTGTAAACATAGTCAAAATCAAAATATTGCAAATAACCAGAATGCAGAATCTAATACAGAATTTGAGAACAGAGAAAATGTAAATAGTAACAGTCAAATTCAAAATGCAAATAAACAACAGAATTCAAGAAAACAGATTAAAAGCAAACAGAAGGCAGATAATTCGATTACTTTGGTGAGCAAAACAAAACTTGAACCTTTTACAACAGAAATCGTCGAAGTCAAAAGCAAGATATCTATCAAAGCAAACACTGAATTTTTAATAGAACCTTATGTGAATTACTTAGATATTGAAGTAGAGAGAGGTATAATTAAGAGCAATAATGACAACAAACTATTTATTTTTATAACTAACAACTCAAATAAACCAGTGACTGTTAGTAAAGAAACGAAATTAGCTAACATTTCAAAAAATTTTGAAATTGTCAATAATGCACAAAACAAGGAAATGAAGACAAATTTTGAAACAGTCAATGCTTTAACCCATGAACAAATTTTAAAATTAAGAGAAGAGCAATTTTCTACAGAGGACTTCAATTTAGATCATTTAGACAAGAAGCAAAAAGCAATTGTACAGAGAATGCTGAAACAAAATTCAGCCGCCTTTTCAAAAAATTATGATACTTTAGGCTGTACAGATAAAGTTGTACCTGAATTCCATATTTTAAATCAATATCCAATTCAATGTAAGCCATATAAAGTACCACATTTACTAAAGAGCATAGCATACAAAGAAATCCAAAATTTACTCAAGAATGGCATAATTGAGGAGACTACCAGCAATGTAGCATTCCCCGCCTTATTTATCAGAAAGAAAGACTCAAGTAAATCTGACAAACCAGAGAATCAGAAACTTAGAATGACAATAGATTACAGATTACTAAACAGTTACCTAGTAAAATATCACTTTGCAGTAGACCAAATACATGATATACTGCAAGAAGTATCAGGCAAGAAGTTATACTGTGTTCTGGACCTTAAAAGTGCCTTTTTCCAAATCAAATTAAGAGATGTTGACAAAAGCCTCCTCAGCTTCACAACCGAGTGGGGTAATTTTCACCCACAAGACTTCCTTTCGGTACTGCTAACAGCACTAGCTACTTTGCAAAATTAATACATAAATGCCTGGGTGATATAAGAGATAAAGGAGTAAGATATTTCTTGGACGACATAATTGTCGCAGGCGATACTTTTCAACAAGTACTCGAAACCCTACAATTAGTGTTCGACAGGTTGATATCTTACAACTTGACTCTCGATCCAAAGAAAGTGCAACTTTTCAAGTCAGAGATAGAATACTTAGGATTCAAAATTAATAATAGAGGATATTCACCTTCTGACAAAAATATTCAAAAGATTCAAAATTTTCCTGTACCAAAGTCAGCCAAACAAGTCAAAACTCTTTTAGGCATGACTAATTATTTTAGATCACTGATTGATAATTATGCAGGTATTGTACAACCTCTAATTAATTTAACAAAAAAAAGTAAAAAATTTATTTGGTCTCAAGAATGCCAGAAAGCACTAGAAAAGCTACAAAACATTATTTTAAAAGAGCCTATAGTCAAGAATGCCAACTTCAAAAAACCTTTTGTTCTAATTTGTGATGCCTCATTACAGGCCGTATCTGCCATTCTATCTCAGGAATATAATGGACAAATGCACCCTGTAAAATTTTTCTCGAGAAAACTCAGAGATACAGAATCGAGATATCCTAGTATAAAAAGAGAACTGCTCGCAATTTATGAGGGAGTGAAACATTTCCAGGATTACTTGGTTGGTGCAGAATTTGAAATTCAAAGCGATGCAAAGGCATTATCTTATCATTTAGCATTGGAAAAAGCTAATGATATAGAGAGCAGATGGTTACTTTTTCTGCAATCCTTCAAATTCAAAGTAAAGTACATCCAAGGAAAAGATAACCCCGCAGATTATATGTCCAGAGAAATATTTCAACAAAACACAGTAAATGAACTAATTAATCATATATTTGAAACTGAAAATAAATTAAAACATGAGAATATATTAAGAGAACAATTAAAGGATAAGAAATTAAACAAAATAAGAAAAATATTGGAAGATAAAGATTTGAACTCAAGATATGAGAATTATAAAATTGACTCAAATGATAATCTATTAAAATTCAAACTTAAAGCTAAAAGCAAAGCACCTAATGCAATAAAAATTGTAATTCCAAGAAGCTTACAAAGAATTACTATACAAGCTGCTCACGTTGCCCACTTTGGCATAAGCAAAACTTACAACAAAATCAAAAGACTTTACTTCTGGAGTGGAATGTTCTCAGACACTAAGAATTTTTGCTTAAATTGTGAGAGATGCCTTAAATTTAAATCTAAACAAATCAAAAGACAAGAAATTCAATTACAGAACAAAAACATACAAGTAGGAGAGCAAATAGCTATAGACCTGGTTGGAAAGCTCGTTAGATCATCTGGTCAACACCATTACATTGTGACCATTGTCGACCACCTAAGCAGATATCTGGAAGCAATCCCAGTAAGATCCATTACTGCACAAAGCATTATCAATGTACTTTCCCAGTATATCAGTAGATTCGGGGCTCCTAAAGTCTTGATCTCGGATAACGAGTCGCAGTTTACTGCTAAGGAATTCACAGACTTCCTGAAGGATATGAACATTTCCCATCATCGCAGCAGTTTATATCGACCAATGAGCAACGGATTATTAGAAAAATGCCACTTTTTACTCAAGAATTCCATCGCATGCTTAGCTAATGAGTCATTCAACTGGGACAAGCAAATTCTAGTTTTCAAAAATGAATATAATAACTCAAAACACATTATTACAGGATATACTCCAGCACAAATTTTTTTCAACCGTGAAGTGAGAACACCTTTTGATATGCATATGGATACTAAATACACTAATTTAACCTTGAAGCAATTTGTAGAGGAAGCTAAGAAAGCACACCAAGAGATAATCCAGAAAGTTTACAAAAATCAGGCAGAAGCCAATTCAACGCAAAAGAAATATTTTAAAGCTGCAAGATCATATGAACTAAAAATTGGTGACACTGTATATTTAAAAAATTTTATACCTGCAGCACCTTTAAAACCAAAATTTTCAGGTCCATATACGATAAAAAGAATCATAAGAAATAAAAATGCAATTATTGAAAATGAAGAGAAAACTATAAAAGTACATTTTGACAAATTATTCGTAGTGCCTAAGATTAAAACACATCTGAAGGAAAACACTCAAGTGGACAATTAAAGCTCAAAACATTTGGCAAGCATCTTCTATATGTGACGACATAGAACGGAGAACTTTGTACTTCATGCTGGCGTGAATTGCAATTATAAGAAATTTATTTTCTTGTGCCATAGTAGTTTGCTTGAATTAATCTAACTTTAGTAGTTAATCTTGAAATGTGAGTAAAAGTATGTACTTAAAGGATAATCATAAATATATTTACATGAAAATTTTCTTTAAAATTCAAGGCTTCACTTTACAAATAAAAGACATCACTAAAATTGAATAATACTTTTGGCTGTACAACTACAATTTCGCTGTAACACCCTTTTGAGATCATAATTTCCACCCTGTACACATTCATGCACTTAATTCACTGGGAACTTTTATTTAGAAATAATTTTTTTTAGATAAATTTTGTGTGCCTGTAGGCAATTAGGAAAATTTAATTATCAAGTAAGACATGCTTGAGTGATCGACAAGTATTTGCTTGATTCTCTTTTCTCTAATAGTTAAGTGCTAATTGATGCATTGTGGTAATGAATCTGTTGCTGAGTGTTTTTTTTTACATGGGAGGAGGTCAGAGACGAAACTCAAAGTATCATCATTTGCAGAACTTAAACATACACTTTTATTGCAATACACAAACATTTTTGAAATTTTTTGGAGAAATTGATGAAAGTGAGAGAATAAAGGGAATAAGAAACTAAAAGTTATGTATTGAGGAAAGAAAACAATTACATTGAAAATTGGAATAATTCGGAACAAAATGAGCTCATATGAACGAAAGTGATAAAAATGAAGGAATGAATTACGATGAATAATTATGCATAGAAAGATAACGATAGCTATCGATAAATAAAATGTGAGAGAAAATTTGGATGAATACACACATTTGATAAAGAAAGAGATTGGATTTACAAATCTATATAGTGTATATTTTGTGTAACATTTGAACGTAGAATTTTGTGAAAATTGGAACAGATATTTGTATATATATATTTCTTGAACATATTTTTTGATACCATACGAGAATTGTGCAATATATTATTATGCTATTTTACTATATATAGAGTTTGAGTATAAAAATTTTGGGTAAACAACATTTGTATATTAATATTTTGAGAATTTATGCTATTACATATGAAAGAGCAAATTTGTGTGCATAACTTGATATTTTACATAACGTTTCACCATAAGGATGTTGCAAAAATTTAGCAGACGCAAGTGCAATAACAGAATAAAAGAATTTGAAGGCCAGGTAAATAGAAACTGTATACTGTGAATGACTTAAGCAATTAATCTTATCAGAAAAACCTGATAATTATAGGATGTTTTCGAAACAGAGGTAAAATTACTTAAAAACTTCGAAAAATTATATTCTAGCTTAAAGTAAAATTGAGTTTACAAAATTTTTACCCGCTCGCAAAAACTGATTGTTTGCAAGACCTTCTAAAATTAGCAAAACTAGACATAAAGCTTCTACTCTTCGTCATGAAAAAGCACACGTTCACCGTTAGTCAGATTGGTTTTCGCCGCGAATATGCATTCGCACGTCCGACTGGTAATTTGAAAGCTACGTCAAACTTTTTCCCTTCTCAGATTTACGCTAATCCGTAATCTTCGTTCATTTCCGAAGCAGACAGTTGGAGTGAGAGAAAGAGGGTGATTGACAGCCGCCTTGGCCATTCAGCGGTGGGCAAAGAGAGTGCGTTGGCATGGCAACATAGACGCTACTGCTTCTGGCGCTTGTTGACAAGGAGATTTGTTAGAAGATTTTGAATTTCGCAAAAGGATTCGCTGTTTTGACACTTAGCACATAATTTGGGTAGCACATCCTAGCCTTACAGTGATATTTTTTTTAATATGAATGAAGTCAATTTGTCATTATGAACAATAATTATAATTTTACATATATATCAACAATTGGATATAAAATTGCACATGATATTGAACATTGAATATTTTAAAAAAAATTTTGATTGTTTGTTTACATTTGAAAATTTCATGTTTGTTACATATTGAAACAATGCGCAAACATTTAAGTGTATATATATATATGAATTTTACTATAACTCTATGCCTTTTGATAAACAATTGAGGAGTATTGATAATATATAAGAATGATTACACCAATAGAAAAATGTATATAATTTACGTGATGAATATGGTTGTATTTTACTATTATTAATGATGTGATGTCAAGGATGTTAAAATTTAAAAATTCAGATTGAATTGCAATTTCATAAATACTTGAAGGACGGATGTCAAATGTTCTTTCTCTGCTCTACGGAGGATATGTCATGAGAAACATGACATTTTTAATAAACGTGACTTACACACGCTAATTTTAATGACGCTTTTTTTAATTGAAATGGGAATTAGAACTTTTATTTATTTAAAACGTACTTTAGTTTTAAACCTTTCGGAATACAGTTTAAGGCAGTTGCTAGGCAAAAATAGCCATTTTCAAAAAAGTACTTTCTCACGCTCTTTGCACATCTGCAGAAAAACAATCTCACAGCTGCAACTTAGGAGTTGGGTTCCAGAAAGCATACTTGCCCCCCCCCCCTTTTTTAGAGAACACGTGCAGTTTGTACATAGCAGGACCATAACGGTCAAAAATTCCTTTCTTGCTGAGAACCGTTTCCCACTGGTAATATTAAACTTGTTTGTACGCCCCGTCAGGATAGACATGGGCAGTTTTCAGAAGAAGCTATAATTCCTGTCAACAGTAAAAATTTACTGACTAAAGTTACACCCTCTAAAATAAAGACTTCAGCAAAATTCACAGATGGGCAAAACATTCTACGAAAAGGGGTATGCAACATTGCACCCCAAGCTTTTAGCATGGACAAGGCTACCATCCAATAAGAACGTATTGTATGTACAGGAGTGGCCAATCATAAGTAAGTACAGTACAGCGCCACTGAGAAAATGACGGCAAGTGTAATAAAAAATAAGATAAAAAATTCTCTCTTGGACGCGGCCGGCCTGCGGGTCGGACCGCTGAGGTATCTTTCCTTTTTTTTTTGAGCAGATTTTGTCATAGCGATTCTGGCCCTGCTCTTCAACCATGAAGGTTGTTTCCTAGTTTTGGTCCATGGAGACCTATAGACACACTCAGCATTCGGACTATGTGTCCAATTTTTAAAGAAAAACATACAACAATTGCTCCTCGAATTTAATAGTTATGATGACGAATAATTAAGCCTCGTCTTCGACAACTGATTCATAAGCTTCGTCTTCGGACGACTGATTACTAATATACATACGAATTACGACATTTGATTGATTTGGAACTTAAAGATTTGACCCTATAACGTACCATAAATATGTTGTCTCCTGTGATGAGTGCCTGCCTCGCTTCAATTGATCTAAACATGTCAACAGAAAGCATCATTATTATTATATATGAAAATCCTGCCATTGGACCACCAAAAGGGGTATGTGTCCTGCTACTGCTTCAAATATATGTAAGTCAAACTCTTCTTATTTTATAACATCTGCACCGCCACTGAAGGCTTTTAATTTGATAAAGACGAACTTTTATTATTAATCATGGAAGATCCCCAGTCATTTGGTCACATCAGAAATTGCTATAATTGAACTTTGAAACCTTAAAATTTAAGACCTTAATGAACTGTAATAGAACTTGTATCATGTAACATAATGTGGAATTAATCCTCCTTAAAACGAGAAAGAACATAAAAAAATGTTAAAATTTGAGAAGCACAAAATAATGTTAAAAGGTAATTGTTGCATCATTATATATTAATATTGTATTGCATTGGGATGATTTAGATTGTTAATTTGACAACCATTAGTATATTATGATTTGTTCGTTGCTTTTAATTACATATAAATATAAATAATAAATGAATTTTTGGCCAATTTAAAGCTCCTCTTTGTTGCCTATAGTATTTTGAATTTATTAATTTAACATTTTATTTCAGCATTGGAGAATGAGGAGCTTAATATTGATCTTTACCACTATATCATTTTTTTTAATATCAGAAACATTCACGGCCTTTCCTTCTTTTTTATATGTTTTCTGATAATATATAGTACAAACTCGAAAATCCAGACCTCTAAAATCCGGACATTTTACAAATTTTCATTTTTTATTTTATATTATTTGCCCGGACTGACGAAGTTGCGGATTTAAAAAAAAACAGGGTAAGATTATTTATATGGAATTATATTTTATAAACAAATACCGTATTTTCCGGTCGACTTTCGAAATGAAACGAAAGTTTAGATCACAGACTAATATACAGACCTGCCACTCTCGATAGTTTCGTTTTCGCGGCGGCCATAAGAGATAGACCAAAACGCGTTCTTGGCGATGGTTGGCGCGCTCTTGGCGATGGTTTGGTTTGGTCTGAGCGCTTGGCGATGGTCTGGTTTGGATCCAAGACGATTTTCAATGTTATAACCCTATTTTGCTCGATGAAAACTTAGAAGCACAGACCAGCGTGGTTTGAGTAACGTAAAAAAGGATTATTCAAGTGTTTAGATCATTTCATAGAAATGGATTGCCAAAAGAAAACTGGTTGCGTTACAGGGTATGTAATTTATTTTTATTAAAATTGAAATAATATTAGTTATCACCATCCTATATACGTGTTCATTATTGCTGGCGACTGGGAAGTATTTTAGAAATTTTAGCGCCGTTTGCCCATTCCTTATAATTCTGGCGTGCTGGTATTACTATTAGCAGAGGATGATATGCATGGGTACGCTCCGGAACTCAACCGTTGACGGCAGCGCCCTCACAATATGCAAATTAGGATGCGCGCGCGGCGAGAAGGCGATTTGCATGAATGGCATGTTCTGTTCCCGTCACGAGTCGTTCACGGGAACGGTAAAACCATTCTTAAAATGAAGACACGTTCCCGTGATAACGAGAATCGCGACGAAAGCAGCACCAAGTTTCCAACAATCGGCTCCCTCATGCAAAACCCCAAATCTCGGCGCACGTGCTATCAATCAATGAATTTACTCTAAAAAACATAACAGCAAAAATGTCAAGTTTTTTAGTATCCAGCAAAAACATAAAGTATATATATCACTTTCATGTTAAGCAAAAAAAATTTTTCATTGAAAGAAACTTTTAGATATCACCGAAACACTAAGTTCCAAAATTTAATCTAAGTCCATCAGAATTAAGTTTCAAGAAATTTAAGTATAACTATTTAAATTTAACATTTAAGATTAAAAATTTACTATAAATATCAAATTCAGGTTGTAAAAAATTTTATGTATAACTATTTAAATTTAACATTTAAGATTAAAAATTTACTATAAATATCAAATTCAAGTTGTAGAAAATTTTATGTATAACTATTTACATTCAACATTTAAGATTAAAAATTTACTATAAATATCAAATTCAATTACAGATGTTCATTATCTCTGTCCAAGACCAGTATACATTATTAATACTAACAGCAGTGACACAGATAATGAAAGATTTTTTTTTCTTTCTGTATTGTATTCGTATAAAGATTTAAAGAAGTGGTTTGTCATCAATGAATCATAACCAAGTGTATGATAACAAGGAGTAAACACACAATGTTATACACATAAGCATAGTTGTCTTATGCGGGAATTGAAAACATGGATATATATATATACATTCAGTGTAATGTGAAAATATTTTAAAAGTTCATTGTAAACAATACACATATATATATTCTAGATACAAGTATCTGTATCAAAGAGGGAGGAGTAAATTATACGATATCCTAACCATATTTGTACAAGAAAGAAAAATTTAGAAGTTACAACTTTAATCATTTTTGGTTTTGAAAATTTGATTACAAAATTTTAATGCTCTATCCTTGGTCATTGCTTTTGCAAAGTAATCTGCTACATTTTCCTTGGTATTTACAAAGATGATTTTAAAAGATTCATTCTCAACTAAATTCCTCAGAAAATGGTATTTTATATCAATATGTTTGGTTCGGTTATTCTCTATTGGGGAATTTGAAAAATTAATTGCAGCTTGGTTGTCACAGTAGATTATGCTATTATTTCTGTTAAATTTTAACCCTAGCTTCATACATTCCTCAATGATATTTTGTAGCCAAATAATTTCTTTCACAGCTTCTGTCAATGAAACATATTCTGCTTCCATCGTTGACAGACTAACACACATACATAACATCATTTAAAACAATATTACTTGTATGATCTTTAAATTTAACATACATATTCACCGATCCAATAGCCTCAACTGGGCTTTTCATATCACCCACTGCTAGCGACACATAGATGTATCCTTACATTTATTAAATTTAGAAAACATTTTCATATCATTACAGAAATGTCGCGTAGCAGCGGTGTCAATCACCCAGCTGAGCCTATTGCCAGGATCATCAACAATATTAGCTTCAACATTAATATTTGAAAATACTTCAATAATATTAAAGCTAGTCAACTTTTTCAACTTTGGGCATTGTGCCTTTAAATGACCAGTTTTGTTACAAACAAAACATGGTCCTATGACCTTAATAGACTTTTTGACTTTGGTGACATTTTTGCGTTCAGCGTTAACATTAGAAAAGTATACAGATGAATTGGAACTTACATTGTTACGGTCTCTCTTCAACTGCCTTATCCTTCGTTCTTCCTGAGACAATTCCTCCTGAATTTTATCTAGCTTGAAGTCTTTGTCGCTCCAACGGTAGATGACTTGAATAATACTTTGGAATTCGTCTGGCAGGTACCAGATGGCTTGGAACGCTACGTATACGTCCTCCACGGGATGGTTTACGTTCTTCAGCTTGGTGACCGCTTTCCTTATCCTTGTACAGAAAATATCCACTGGTTCCTCGATTTCCGGGCGAAGACTCATCCAACAGACGAACTAGGTTAGCACGCGTTGGGGCCTCGAAGTGCGCCTCCAACTTCTCTCACGCGTCCGCCGGTCTGTCGTTGATATCGAGTAATTCACGGTATTCCGCCGATATGTTCCGAAACAGGATAGAAAGTGCGCGGTCGCTGTTGCGCATGTACTCCTCTCGCTCGCGTCGTGACGTAGACTCGTCGACTGGCAATGCAGTACGGTTGACATGGCCGTAGCATCCTTCTCCTTTTAATATGAAAGAAATTTCATTACGCCAGCTGACGTAATTGTCTCTGTTTAACGCTTCTATGCCGTTGCTCACTTCCATTGCCGAGGAAAAAGGATTCTATTGCCGAGGAAAAAGGATGCATTTTTAGGCAAAATTTGGCCTTCACAGCTTATCAGTTGCGGACACCTGCTAGAGGGGTTGAAGACCCAGACCGACCGGCTCGTCAGCAAGGACATGAGCAACCGATTAGTCGGCCGGTCCTGCTAGAGGGGTGTCGAACTTCCGGTGGGGTTGCTGTGCGGCGGGCTGCCGCTTGGCGGAAGTTATCCATTTAATGGTTCTTGGCATAACAACGTTTTTATTTCCGCAGTATATGCGTGAGCGCTCAGAGCGAAGCGCAGGTTTTCACTAGTCAAATTTGGCAGCTTTTGGGAAGCAAGCTTGTTGCTTGAGAGATATTCGTTGGCTGACCGGCTTGGAGTGAGGAGGCTTGCCTACTGCTGCTAAAAATCCGTGGAAACGGGCCCCATGCAAGGGCGCCCGTATCCCGCGGTCGCCGAAAATGCAAGAGCCAATGTCATGAATTTGGCTCATCATGTTTGATCTGCTCTCTTTGTCACCGGATGTTCCAGTTCCATCAGATGTTGAATACAAAATTAAAGAAATCGGCTATTTCCGTTACCACTCGGATCCAAGGATTGAAAGTAGTATATAGATGCCGGTCCTAGCGCACCCCTGTTTATACCCCCCGAGTCCCCATTATTTGCTAACATGTTTATGGGATCCTGTTGGAAAAATTAAAATTTGAAGAAGCAAGATAAACAGCACTGGCATAGAGTCAATAAGTGTTGGCTGGGTCATAAAAGTATGCAGATCCAGTTTCAAAGAAAAAACATCGTTCACTTTATTTCGTGAGAAACATAACTAGGCAAGTTACACATTCCAGGTTTCCATGCCACAAAACATCCAAAAATACTATGTACAAAAAGTTTGCAGTTGTAAATAACCAGACAGAAATTCCATGAAGCATGGGTAGTAAGTAACTATACTACCTCTATCACTTGCGTGTATTTGCAGCCACCATTGAAGGTATCACACTTGGAAAAGGAAAACCAAAGGATAAGACATCAGAAGAATATTTAACGTAATTTCCAGACACATGCAAGTAAATTTAATGTTCAATACATACTAGTCTAAGCTGACCATCTCTGCGTCCGTCTCGACTAAAAACCGTCGTCAAACGATATCCCGCAGTGCTTCTGTCTAAAGCATTTCTATCTGCCTGCATCAGACCATCAGTGTCTATGTCTTACAAAGCCTTCTCCGCTCCGTTCTGGATCAGACTGAGTGGGAATTCTCTCTGATGATGATCATGATCAAGAATGCCTTATATATCCGAGAATGGACTGTTCCGGAAACGCCCCCGGATTTGCAAATCAGATGCGTACGCATTGAGAACTGATTTGCATGAAACCTCATGTTGAAAAACGTCACGGTTCACGTCGGTGAACGGGAAGAGTCGCTCATATTAAATTTGCATAAACGCCCGTTCACGGGAACGTGAATCGCGATGTATTGATTTTTTTTCCAACAATCGGCCCCCTGGTGCAAATCCTTAAGTCTCAATGCATATGCAAAAGGAAACTTACTCTGAGAAACCAAGGTATATCAATAAACACCAAGGCCCCCAGTATTCTATCAAACATATAATGAAGGAATAAATTTAAAGTATTATATCATTACTAAATTTAAAATAAAAAATGCATAAGTACTTATAGCATCTGAAAAACAGTTAAGTATTGTCGACAATATTGTAACAACAACATTTCACATCAAGTAGAAATTTATATACAACACAACTTCAATGCTTAAGTATTAGCATTCAAAAATTTAAATTTTAGTTTAAGTTTAATTATAAGTATCCAAAATTTAAGTATAAGCATATTATCATATTTAACAAGTCAACTTTAAAAGATTAAGATTTTGTATAAGCATAGAATTTAAGTTTACTTTAAATTTGAGTATAAACACTATAATTCAAAAAGCTTAAAAAAAATTTAGTCTATTAATACAATACAAGTATACATAATTAATACTATTAGACTGCATTGATATACCAAATATTTAAAAACATATGATGCAAGTAATCAGATAATAAAAAAACCTTTATCAAAACTTTCAACACATACTTTTTACTAAGTTGAAAACTACCAAAATTTTATAAACATAAGCTACTATTTAGCATTATGCGAGTAATGGAAAATGGATGTATATACAAAGGTGTAAAGTGAAAAGATTCAATATCACAAAAATTTATACTCAAGATATACTATCTTATATCAATGAGGTTTAAGATAAACAATAATGTATATATATGACATCTTTAAAAATTCCCAAGTTGTAAATTCAATTTAGTATTTAAAATTTTCTTTAGACTAAACATTTAATCTCAAAAAGTTTGATTTAGTTTTTAAAAAAAAACTTTATTACAAAATTTAAGTATTATTTCCTTAGTCATTGGTTTAGTAAAGTGATCTGCTAAGTTATCTTTACTATTTACAAATTTAACATTAAATGATTCATTGACTATTAAATTTCTTAGGAAATGATATCTCACATCGATATGCTTAGTTCTATTGTTTTCAATTGGAGAGTTAGAAAAATTAATGGCTGCTTGGTTGTCGCTAAAAATAACACTGTTACTTTTATTAAAGTTTAACCCAAGTAAATGACACTCTTCAATTATGTTTTGTACCCATACCATTTCCTTAGCGGCTTCAGTTAGTGATACGTATTCAGCTTCCATGGTTGATAAGCTGACACACTTATGTTTAAAGGTACGCCAAGAAATAGGTACATTGTCACATGGTATTTTAACGTCATATATCCATAGATTTTCCTCAGTTCACCCCCGTCTTCCGACCGGTGAACACCTACTTTCCTCGTGCGCTGAACTAAGTCTTCCACGTGCGCTGAACTAAGTCTTCCTTAAGCAACATCCTTTCTTCTCTGTATGATCAAACATGGAGATTCGGTTAACCGAACTCCTAGATGGCAGACCAGTGGAGACAACTGACTATAGATTAACGGAATTACAGCTCCTGATCCAGAATATTGAAATATCACCCAACCATGTTCCTGACCAGCAAAGATCCCTTGAGATAGCAGCGACCTCACAGTGTGTTGCGAGGGCTGCAGTGAAATATAGGAACTCTAATGACAACCTGGACGTTGATGCAAAGGACAGGATTATGCAAGACATACGAGGTATTGCATTGATATTACTCTACTGTTGTGCTCCCCCCCACCCCTGTTCTCAGAAATTGAACCTAAACTTAGCATGTACCCTAATTTAGTTAACCTATCAAACCTATACTGTGAGAAGGCAATATACTCAGAATCAAAACAAACTATAAAATATACTAACTATGATAATGTAACTCAAAATTTAATGAAATTATACTCAAAATTTAATCAATCAAAAGGTAATGTAACTTACTTAAAATCTAATGTAAACTCAAAATTTAATGAAAATAACAACCCAAACGACTCTATGGAAACACAAGAGTCAGAAATTACAGTATTGGAAACTAAAAATAATCAAACTGAAAATGCACCCGTAAGTAATTTTGATCTGGAGAAAGGATTCCTGAATGAAATGACCGACACAGCCAACGAAGCTGACCAATCCGACGCACAGTCGCAGAACGATAATAATAGGGACTTCAAAACAGTCAAATACAAAACGAGAAATAGTAAAAGAAAAAATCCCACTGGTAAAATCTCACCCACCCAACATATCACTCTAAAAAAAAGATATTTCAAGATCTCGACGAATGACGACAGTGACAGCGAATGTATGTATCAGGACGCTTATGAGCCAAAAAACCAGCACAGATCAACCCCCCCCCCCAAGATGATCGAGGGAATAGACATGAAAACAACAAAATCATACATAGGTCAGATCACCCAGAGCCATTCTTTGTTGAAATTGACGAGGACCCCAAGAAACTCATGACCGAGATAGCAAGCATAACAAATAACGAAGCAAGAGCCAAATTCAGTGGCGAAATGATTAGAATTTTTACGACAAATGATGACCATTACAGAACAGTACAGCATCACCTAATTAAAAACAATTACAAATTTCACTCCATTAATCTGAAGGCAGACAGGCATCTTAAAGTAGTAGTAAAAGGCCTCCCACCCACATATCCCACCGAAGAGATAAAAGAGTTCCTGGAAGCAAAGGGCTTCCCCATCATCAGAGTGTCGCCTATGCGCAGTCTCATAAACAAGCAACCACTGCCTAATTTCCTAGTTATTCTCCCCCCAAAATCAAACCTGGAAGATCTTTATAAAATTAATCATATCAACTATATCTATGCTGACATTACTCCCTTTAATCCCAAGCCATTTAAACAATGCTACCGTTGTCAGAAATGGCAACATTCCAGCCTCGGGTGCACGAGGGATTACAAATGCTTAAAATGTGCAGGAGACCATCCCACCAGACAATGTGTAAAACCCATAACAACCCCAGCAAAGTGTGTAAACTGTCTAAGCCCACATCCAGCAAATTATAAATCATGCCCTAAAAATCCATATATGTTTGATCAAAAGAAAATCAGAAACATAAATAGTACCCCCCCTCACCTAAAAATCAAAATCTAAGACCCAGCTCCCCCACCAACAGAAATTCGACACTCACTCGGCGCACCTTTAAACCAGCCAATGGTAACGCATGGGCAGAGAGAACAGACCCAACTCCCAGATGTAAGGACATACCATCAGTCCGTTCACAAATAGGTGAAGCCAGTACCCCAAATTACTCAGGCGATAAGACAACCCACCCTCCTCAAACTCCCAGACTTAAAATTCAATTAGATGGGCCAATCTCTAGAAATCAGATGGCATCAACCTCCACTCCTAAAATGCATCCCCCGCCTCAAGTAGCTGAAATACACACCTACACCACCCACCATGTTCTACCCTCTAATCAAAATCTAGCCTTAACTGCACATAACAGCAATAATCAAGTAATCGAAACCAATTACCAAGAACCTGAAGCTAATCAAAGTACGGCAAAAGACCCAGAAATAGCAACAGCAACGATGTTACGACCGCCCCCCCCCTCCCCCACAAACACATTTTGGAAATCCAACAGCCCGGGAGACCTCAAAAAATCAAGAAAATACTATTCCTGAGGAAACAAGAAATAACATAAATGATACACCTTTTTCTATTAGTGACGCCATCCTCCTTTTCAAAGAACTACAAAAAACCTTCAAATCTATAAACTTCAAAGTCCTGATAGAACTCATCCGTGAAATACAAAAAATTTTCTTAACTAACAAATCCATTGTTGATAAAAGTCTAGATATCCTAGTCCTTATCGACAAACTTTTCAATCAGTTTAATATCTTCTCAACATGAACCCCCCCCCCCTCCAAATGCTCTTGACATCATCTCGTGGAACGCCAACGGTATCGGATCCAAAATCAACGAACTCAGGGACTTCGCACAAACACATAATCCACACATAATGCTAATCCAGGAGACTAAAGCTAATAAAAATATTAATATTAACATCCCTAATTACAAACTTTATCATACCCCTAGAGAATCCCTTCACCGCCCCAATGGTGGCACGGCTATCTATATCAAAACCAATCTGGAATACACCCATCTCACCAGCCTAAATACCAAAATTCTTGAACACACCATTATTAATTTCAAAATTCCTAACACTCCGAACATTCTAATAGGATCTATTTATGCAAAACAACACAACACAAATAACAAAATGCAGGACGACCTCTCTTCTCTATTTGATCTGCACAATAGCGTCATCCTTATGGGCGATTTTAACGCGCACCATATGAGTTGGAACTGCAGGAGGCAGAATAAATATGGAAGAGAGATCAATGAATATATAAACAACAATAACATTAGACACATTTTACCACAAACGCACACCCACTTAAACCAAAATTCTCACGACACTACTATTGACTTTGCACTCACTAATAATATCCCATACCCACACTCTATTGAAACAATTAACGATCTAAGCTCGGATCATCTACCGGTCAAACTTACCCTCTTTTTTACACAAAACATCCCCATTACACCATCACTTAAATCCGTCAAATGGGATAAATTCACCCACTACCTAGCCAATACTCAATTAATTTTCGCTCGATACAACAACACCTACGACATCGACACAAACGTAAACACACTAACCAATCACATTAAAGAAGCCCTAGCTGCTGCCACAACCTACACCCCCCCCTCCCACACACTATAAACTTCCCTTTCAATCAAAAAAACTATTAAAGAGAGAAACAAAATCAGAAAAGCATGGCAATTAAACAGACATCCGAGTACCAAAAACCAATTGAATATTCTAAACCGTCTTGTTAAACGTAAAATCCAAACTCATAAACAAAACTCATGGAAAGAGTACATAAACTCACTCGCACCTTAATGGACTCACTCTCACTGTTGCCCACATCAGATTTTCTTCACTTGTCTTTGGACAATCTATTTTACTTAGAATATTCCCTTTAGAAATGGGAAGTGAAGTAACTGGATATTTATATTGTTGAAACATTTGACATACTTTATCTATATACTGACTTTGATGTATAGAAAATTTATTGTCACACTCTTTAAATTCCACGCCTAAAAGTTTTCTAATTCTTCCTAATACCTTGATATCAAATTCTATGCTAAGTAATGAAACAATGTGGTCTATGTCCCTTTGATACTTTGAGAAGAGAATTATGTCATCCACATAAACTAGCATAAGAACTTTGCTATTGTAAATATAGGCACAATTACACCATTGAAGTTTTTAAAAATGTAATTCTTTTAATTTGGTGTCAAGTTCATTAAACCATTCTCTTCCACTTTGATGAAGACTATAAATGGCTTTCTTCAACAAACATAATCAGGCTGTTCCTGATTGACATAACCTTGAGGCTGTTTCATATATACTTTTTGACTCAATTTAGCATAGAGATAGGCAGATTTGATATCTAACTGGAAATGCATCCAGCCAAGCATGCATACGAAAATTGAGAAGAATGCTCTAATTAAGTTGAAGTTAACAACAGGGCTAAAAACTTCATCGTATGATTCTCCCTTTTGCTGACCATACCCCTGGGCTACCAAACGAGCTTTAAATCTCTTGATTTTCCCATTCTCGTCTTTCTTAATAGTGTAGACCCATCTATTGCCTATATGCTTTTGTGAGGTGGATGCAGGAACTAGTTCCCAGACACCCCTCTCTTGCATTATGGCCATTTCTCCATCCATAGCTTTACACCATTTTTCGGACTGGGAGGATTTAATAGCAGCGTTGTACCCTTTTGGTATATTTATTTCAATATTGCTTGCTTCTGGTCTGCCTTTGACCCTTTTAAGACCTTTATTTTCCCGAAAATTAAACAGTTGCTGATCAAATTGTATATTTCTTTTATCACAATATTTCTTAACATCATTGTGCGACCTCAGTCTTTTATTATCTCCTTGAGCGTAATAATACACATCGGTTCTACTCCCATCGGGTCTTGGAACCGTCTTTCGCTGCCAAGCAATATCCGAGCAAGGAGTCATACTGGAGTCAGCAGGAGAGTCCGTTTCCTCACTAGATTCAGACGGATCGTCACCAGTGTCTTCACTCTCTCCTGCCCCCCCCCCCCCATCAGACTGCCCTCTCGGATATTCCCCGTCGGAGTATTCTGAAAGGTTATCTCTTGATATCCCTAAGGAGATATTTCGGGGATAAATTGGGTCCAGGATGCCTTCCACTACCTCACCCTCATCAAACCTCACATTGCAGGTCTCAATTGTTCGCTTTTCTCCTGACAAAAATATCCTATAGCCTTTAGTTTTAGTAGCATAGCCTACCATCACCCCTTCTGTAGCTTTCATGTCTAACTTCTTTCTGAGCTGACTGGGTTTGCCTACATATGCTCTACAACCAAAGGTTCTAAGATGGCTGACTGAAGGTTTTCTGCCACTGTAGAGTTAATGTGGAGTTTTAGTCTTAAATTTGTGACATATTCGATTTTTAGTGTATGTAAAACACAATATTGCTTCCGCCCAGAATCTGTCATGCATTTTGCTCTCGTTCAACATGGCTCTAACACAGTCAAATGCGGTTAAATTAAATCGCTCCGATACTCCATTTTGCTGTGGGGTATATGTGTTAGTCATTTCAGCCTTAATACCGATATCCCTCAGGTAATTTTTGAACTTATCATGGCAGAATTCCATTCCATTATCCATCCGGATACATAGAATTTTAGTACCTAATTGCCTTTCCTCTCTGGCCTGAAACTCTTTAAAATGTGAAAACACTTCTGACTTCTGTTTCATAAGGTAAACAAAAACTTTTCTACTATAATCATCTGTTATAGTTAAGATATACTTATTTCCACCGTATGAGGTTGTAGGTAAAGGACCACACACATCCATGTTGAAAGCCCAGACCACACGACCAACCCAAGGGTTTATGGTAACTATTTGTGTGGCCGGGAGGAAAAATAGCGGAAGTCGAGTCCAAGGCCGTCGTCCAACAGCCCAACAACAACAACATGTCCATGGCCGTCGTCCAGATCATGTTGACACACATCCATGTGTAACAATTGCAATGGTTTAGTGGACCTTATCCTACCGGTGGGTTTATACGATACTCTCCTAGACTTAGCCAATTTACAGGATATACAATTAACCTTTTTGTATTTAAGCCTAGGAAGTCCGTTTACAGCAGAAACTTTGCTGGTTTGGAGGAGATATTCAGCGTTTATGTGGCAATATCTTTTGTGCCAAAGACAGTTTGTACTGTTAAGTTCAGTTACTGAACTGCTAGGTTTAGATATTAAGCTATCCACATTTTTATTCTGCTTAGTTTTTGTTTTGTCAGATTTAAATTTAGTTTCTTTAAAATTAGGTGCTATTTTTACTTTATCTATTTTTCTGGAAGCACTAGGATCCCTATCCTTAGATTTCTTATCCTTTTTGCGTTTCTTGTCTCCATCTCGATCCCTATCCTTAGATTGACGGTTTTCTATGTTATGTTGTTCCTGGGTACTATACTTAGGTTTTAAGAAATACAACCCATCCTTTCTTTTTGCATAAAAGAATTTCTCCCCATTGGGTGTAAAAAACCATAGCACCCCATTAGCTCCTTTAAAACTAAAATTTTGTTCCTCAAGAACAGATGCAGCTAATAAATTTCTCCTAAGTTTAGGAGAATACATAACATTTTCCAATTTGATAATACTTTGTTTATCCTTAAATTGGACATACATCTCCACCGTCCCGATAGCCTCAACTGGACTTTTGACATCCCCTACTGCTAGCCACATTGAAGTGCCTTTGCACTCATTAAATTTGAAAAATAACTTAATGTCATTACAGAAATGTCGCGTAGCAGCAGTGTCTACTACCCAGCTGAGTCTATCGTTAGGATCGATTACAGTATTAGCTTCAATATGTGGAGATCCAAGAAATTCCACAATACTAGATCCATTATTTTTAGGGCAATTAGCTTTAGTATGACCTAGTTTGTTACATTTAAAAACACTTAATTTTACTTTTAGAAATATTTACATTATGACTAGAAGTATTTACATTAGACACATTTTGAGATTTAAATTTAGACACTTTTACTCTATTTACACATTTCTTAGAAGTAAGATATGCAGAATTTAGACTCACAGTTTTAGAGAAGTCACTTGCTTGTTGACGAAGCCGGCTCTCCTCAGGTGATAGCTCTGCTTGTATTTTGCTGAGCTTGAAGTTCGAGTCACTCCATTGATAAATTAATTGAACGATGCCCCGGTATTCTTCTGGAAGGTATCTGATAGCTTGAAATGAAACATATAGGTCCTCAATGGGGTGATTCGTGTCTTTAACCCTTTCGGGACAGCGGCATTCCGGAGCTGTCGCGGCCCAAAAGACGACGCGCTTCGCTTCCGAACTGGTCGAAAAGGACGGCGCATTTTTTGCGCTAAGCCTAACTCTCGAAAAAAATTCACCTATTCAACACAGAAATCTACTTTTTACAGGAATAAAAGAAATATTTATGTTCTATTTGATGTATAATTTTCATACAAATCTGAATACAAAATACTCGTTAGTTGCTCCCATTCTTTTATCCGAAATAAACGAATAATTTCACTGCCTCTAAAACCCAAACAAAAAAAAAATACTCTCTTATATTCCTATGATTCACCAACGAAATCATAACGCTGAAATAAAAATAAAAACGGAAACTCAATTATAAAATTGTTGATGCTACGAGAATTGCTCTGTTTGTTTATGTTACAAAATGATTTTCACCGCTCCAAATGGAGAAATAATTCATTCGATCCTCTTCTGCCACGGTCATGTCTCTGCAAAATGCATTGAAGTCAGTTCCATGGACAAGTAAGACCATCTAGTTCACAAATTAAAACGTTCTGCGTGGTGGCAGTTATAGGTGCCACTATCCGCTTGCGGTAAAATTTCCTCTGGCCCGAGTGAGTGCCGCTCGTCCTTGAATGCATGTTCGCCTCTGGCACCTGGGCGTGCCGTTCGTCGCGAAAGGGTTAAGCCTCGTCACGGCCTTCCGCACTCTTGAGCAAAATATGTCAACAGGCTCGTCTGGCTCCGGCCGGATGTCGAAGAACTTTTAGTAGGCGCACGAGATTAGCTCGGGAAGGCGCTTGAAAATGTTCTTTTAAAGTATTCCATACTTGACTAGGTTCGTCAGTGACGTTTTTCAACTCTTTGTATTCCGAGGATAAGCTTTGGTAGATGATAGCAAGCGCTCGGTCTTTCCGTCGATAAAAATCATCGCAGTCTCGGCGACATGCGTCTTCTTCTATAGGCTTAAGAGATCCGTCTACGTGTCCGAAACATCCTTCTCCCTTGAGGACGAATGAGATGTCGGTGCACCAGGTGACGTAGTTGTCTCGCGTCAGCAACTCCGTTCTACTTGCCTCCATGGCCACTCGTAGATTTGAAGAAGCAGAAGTAAAAGTCTTTTGTACATTGTTTACGTTTCGCTTTTATTATTCACACGTACTTCAAAATGGTGCCAGGCACGGCCCCCATCTGAACAATGATTCTTTAAAATACTTGCACTTATGATTCTATTGGGCGTTAAACTGGCCCGTAACCGCTTCTTGTTGGAAAATTTAAAATTTGAAGAAGCAAGATAAACAGCAAAGTTTGCACTGGCATAGAGTCAATAAGTGTTGGCTGGGTCATAAAAGTATGCAGATCCAGTTTCAAAGAAAAAACATCGTTCACTTTATTTCGTGAGAAACATAACTAGGCAAGTTACACATTCCAGGTTTCATGCCACAAAACATCAAAAAATACTATGTACAAAAAGTTTGCAGTTGTAAATAACCAGACAGAAATTCCTTGAAGCATGGGTAGTAAGTAACTATACTACCTCTATCACTTGCGTGTATTTGCAGCCACCATTGAAGTTATCACACTTGGCAAAGGAAAATTAAAGGATAAGACATCAGAAGAATATTTAACGTAATTTCCAGACACATGCAAGTAAATTTAATGTTCAATACATACTAGTCTAAGCTGACCATCTCTGCGTCCGTCTCGACTAAAAACCGTCGTCAAACGATATCCCGCAGTGCTTCTGTCTAAAGCATTTCTGTCTGCCTGCATCAGACCATCAGTGTCTATGTCTTACAAAGCCTTCTCCGCTCCGTTCTGGATCAGACTGAGTGGGAATTCTCTCTGATGATGATCATGATCAAGAATGATTTGCTTCAAGAAATCTCTGCCTTATATCACAGACTATTATACAGACCTGTCACTCTCGATAGTTTCGTTTTCGCGGCGGCCATTAGAGATAGACCAAACAGAGGGTTGGCGCGCTCTTGGCGATAGTCTGGTTTGGTCCGAGCGCTTGGCGATGGTCTGGTTTGGATCCAAGACGATTTTCAATGTTATAACCCTATTTCGCTCGGCGAAAACTTTGAACAACAGACTAGCGTGGTTTGAGTAACGTGAAAAAGGATTATTTGTTAAGTGTTTAGATCATTTCATAGAAATGGATTGATAAAAGGAAACTGGTTGCGTTACAGGGTATGTAATTTATGTTTATTAAAATTGAAATAATTTTAGTTATCACTATCCTACGTGTACCATATACGTGTTCATTATAAGTATACACGTGTTCATATAAGTATACATGTGTTCATCATACGAAATTAGTGCTGTGTGTTATTACTGTGCCGGATTAGACTAAATTTTAAGAGGTAGTGGTATAATTAGTTAAAAAATATTTTCCGTATTTTTATAAAATGTGAAATAATTGATATTTGGATAGCTTTTTCTTAGTTGAATGTGATATAGTATGTGTATATATTTATGTAAATTTTTTATTAAGTGCCTTATGGTGGAAAATTCACCCCCCCCCTCTGGTCGGCCATCCAAATTGCTGCTCTAAGTCTGCGGACGAATCGGATGGTCTGGGCTTTCGACCCCCCCCCCCTCGGGTAATTAATGATTGAGTTCCACAACTTCGATAGTGCATTTATGTAAATTTGATATTTACTACATGAATATTTTTATATTTAAAAAAAAAGTCTATTATCAGTATCCCAGAACAAATTAAGGATCAAGTAATTAACGATCAACACGCTAGTATACTTTTTAGACTGAAAATATTATATAATATTTCAGTCTTTTGAGTATGTTAGCTTCCGGCCTTGTAATTTTTTGTGCATTATGTTTTATAGTGAGACAATGCAATGTGTCTATTTTTTAATCTATTTTATGATTATTTGAATTAAATATATAACTATGTTTATTTAAATATTCTTAAACTAATGAATATATTTATGTTGCAGATTAATGTATTTTTAAATCCTGATCCTTTCTATAGTTTCAAAAATTATAAAAGTACAGTCCTCAACAATTTTTCTCCTCCCGTTAAAAAAAAATCGCCAAGCGAGCGATAACGCGCCAAATCTGGCAGACGCATCGTAGTTCAGTTGGTCCAACTCACGAGCTCTAGTGTCTATGCGACATCCCATGTTAAAAATGTTGCCATAGGGTCCTATGGGAGTGAACCTTCTGAATATAGTATTCTGTGCCTTATATATCCGAGAATGGACTGTTCCGGAAACGCCCCCGGATATGCAAATCAGATGCGTATGCATTGAGAACTGATTTGCATGAAACCTCATGTTGGAAAACGTCACGGTTCACGCCGGTGAACGGGAAGAGTCGTTCATATTAAATTTGCATAAACGCCCGTTCACGGGAACGTGAATCGCTATGTATTGATTTTTTTTTCCAACAGATCCCCGAAGCCCAAAAAAATCGCGATCTAGCGCACCCACTTTTAGAAAAGTGATGGCTCTATTTTAACCATACCAATTAAATTAAACAATGGTATCAAAACCCCCCATAATAAAATATATCCCCTTTCGAGAAAGTGATGGCTCTATTTCATCCATACCAATTTCCCCCCCCCCCCCGAGCGCGCAAAAAGTCGCTGAGACGGAAGGGTTCCCCCTTCGCAAGGCCCCCCTTTTCCGCGGCCCCTTTTTAGAAGGCGTTTGAAATGCTGTTGTTGAACTCTTAATCACCTTCATATTCTGTTTTTAATGATAAACAAACCATTAAAATCAAAATCGCTTTATTTTCGCTTCTTTATATAAATCTAGCAATCAGTTTAGATAAAATATCATGTCCCATCTCCTTTAATTTGTAATTCTTTTCTTAACGCAATATGTGAAGCATTTGAATAAGATATCTTAAAATGTGCATATGAATTTCTGGATACATATTATACTCATCTTCCTCCTCTTCAAGGGCTATCATTAACTTTTCACACATTCTAGCAAGACTACACATTTTAATAGCTCCTCCACCCTCCACATCCCCATAAATATGTCTTATATCACCTAATAAGTCGTAATTACTTCCCATCTCTTTTATTATATTATTATATATAAGAATACTTTTCTTTAAGTGCTTAAAATATTGAAGAGGTATATTTTTATCACGAGACCCCTTAATGGTGTATAATAAATTTTATCACTTTTTCATCTGATATAACCCTGAGGTCAACGTATTCAATTAATAATTTTATTTCATCCTTGGACAATATATTATTTTTTAAACATATAATTGAGTTATTCGACAAACGTATTAGGATTGAATTCCCGTGTTCAGTAATGTCAGAAACCAAATATTCACCATACAGTGACCTATACGTTTTAGTATTCAAATCGTTTAATTTTTTTACAATATGATCCATTTTCTTTATTTAAAGGGATATTATATTCAAACTTAAGGATTTTTTCAGGTGCTGAGTGTGATCTCGCCAACATTGCTATACACCACCCCGGCCCCGTTTCCCAACGCGCAAAAGTTGGGACCCGATTTGAACCCCGGTTCCAATTTTCTAAAAACTATGGTTCTCAAACCCCCATATTTAATGGTTGATCAACCATTAAATATTATTATGAATACAAAATTAAGGATCATTTTTGTCCAACTCGGGATGTATGTCGACAGGATCATTTTTGCTCAATTCGGGAGGTATGTCGACAGGTTCATATTGTATCACAAATTTATTACATATGTTTGTCAGAAGGATGCAAACCATCTTTTTATAATGGATATCGTAAAAGGTATCTGAGAGCAAATGGGCTTTATAAGTCATGAGGTGACAAAGATCTATACGATCCAGATGTTTCATAATAAAATCTTCGTTAAAGGTTTGCCATTGAACAATTCTACCCCATTCAAGGTAATCTGCGAATTCCGTCATAAAATCTTCAGTGAGCTTTTGTTTGATGCAAATGAGTTCCATATCGATTTTGTCTATGTGCCGACGAATAAATTCGTCTGAGAGTACTTGGAATTGAGAAACCATTCTCCAATCTAATTTGGAAGCATGTTTATCCAGGAAGGGTTCTGACAATATCTGATATCTGGAAACTACTTCCTAATCTAAATATTCAGTATTTCTGTCCATGAAATCCTCTGATAGAACTTGATATCTGGATGTATAGTACCAGTTTAATAGACCTTTATGTTTTTCTACAAAAGGCTCCGAAAGCTTCTGATACTGAAAGATGACCATCCAGTTTACCAAACCTTCGAAAAACTCTTCTGATAAAGTCGAATATTGACTTATGAGCGACCAGTTAACATAATTTTTACTTACTCTGATTTGTTCTTCCGACAAACCGCTTTTTGATATTTCGTTCCACGCCATTTATTATATGTACAATTTTTTTTTTACGGCAGTTGGAGTGTCCACTTGATTTCTTCAATTTTTAGAAATGGTTGAACTGTGAACTCAGCATCACATCGTAAGAATATTTTTAACTGGTCATCTTGTTTAACCTCTCCGAGAATTAACATGAATTCAGTGGCTACTTTTATTTTGTGAACGTATTGCTTGCTATTAATGTATAACTTAACAACGATTAATTCATTGATTATCTTTTGAGGATCAAGGTACAATCCCAGTCTAAAAAAAACCGTTCTGAGAGAATTTACATTCTGAGTTCAAAGCATCACCGGAAAACTTCGTAAAAATAACGGCATTCACATTGGTACTAGGTTTAAAAGTAATGTATCCTGATGTGGTGGTTGCATAACATACTTTATTGTCAACATAATTTTCCAAGTATTTTTTATTAACCACATTCATGTCTTCAGTAGGGTCCGCGACATTACCTATCCTTTTACCTCTAACGTCAATGGGTCTTCTTTCACGTAACCTCAGGTACTTCTGATCTAAATTTTCCAGAATTTTTGCTATCTCTTCTCGTAGTTCAACCTCCAGCGCGTGAGTGACGGTAGTGGAGCTACGAATTAACTCAGCTTCTAGATAACTTTTAGTAGTTACATCCCGACTCTCAATCAACGTCTGACAGTTTTTCAAGATCTTATTTTCCATATCGTAGTTACCGTCGTGTGTGAGTTTAAACCCTATGCCTGGTATACCAGGAGGTCCTTGTTTTAATTCTTCATCGAAAAGTGGGTAGTAGGCTGCCATTTCTTTGTTTATTTAAATAAAAATAATTTTTTATAGTCCTCCGACTATAAAAATTTAAAGAACTTATAGTTTTAATGTTTTGATAATGGTAACATCTTGACTTTTTATGTTTAGGTAGCATTTCTTACGCTCTTGAAGGATGAAATAGAAAACATAATCCTTAGTGGTGTTCTTTCTTAACCTCCAGTTAAACTCAATATTCAAGTTACTCGTATCCTTATAGTTTTGATGATGAGCCAAATTAAAACAGATGATTGGGTATAGTTTACCGAAATTTGAATAACTAACCATGCAGCCTGTTTCAGGTGTAATGGTGTTGAGTCCAGATTCTAAAAGGGCTGTGTACAATCGATTATAATCACATTTCTCAAAATCCATCATATAACTAATGGTTGGAACCTTTACATTATTAATCATCAGCCAACATTCGCTCATATCTAAATGGTCGAATAACATATTGTTATGTTTAGTGTTTTCATTTCTTTCAGTGTATTAAGGGATTACATACAAGGATAAGACTTCATCTGAAGTAGCTTGTAAAGAATAAGAGCCGCTTGAATTTTTATAGAAAATGTTTCATTTTACAATACTGTGCTGATTCCAGTTTATATCTATGGCCTTATCTGATAATCTTAACTCATTATATTTTACAGCAGCCGTATATTTAAATTTAACATAAGGAAGCCAGAGTGTTAAATCTTCCACAACAACTTTATAGTCCTTGTTTACGTCCGTGTATAACATGTTTTCACTGCGATTTCTCTGAAACTCAAATTTGACTTGCAGGCCCGTAATCACTTTTTTATATTCTCGGAAGAAATCAAATACATATTTTAATGGGAGCCATATAGTAACAATGTTGCTATTTTGGGTAAGTTTACATCTTTCTACAAACCCTTTGTTATACCTCTCGTTAAGTCCCAATTTTGCGTAAAAATCAGTTATTTTAGTTGTATCTACCAAAGTCCCATCATACTTTAAGGGTTTTCTATCAGCAGCGTCCGGTGTATCAATGTAAAAGAACATATTGGTAGCTTCTAAAGTAGAATAATCTGGTGTAAAATGAATTAAGCCTAAAACATGCCGCATGAGTGCAGAATAGCTAATGTTGGATTCGATTTCAGTGTTCCCTAACATAAACCTGTTAGCGTTGATTAAACCACCTCCATTTACGAGAGCTACATTGTCTACCGCTACTGAACTTCCATCACTGTTAACAATCTTCAGCTTTTGCTGCAAAAATCCGTTTGAGTATAAAATATTGGCATTGGTGTCTTGTATGAAGAAATTGTAATTGGCATTTTCCATAGAATTGCCACTATTTTCACGCCTTACTTCTCTATACTCAAAACTCTCGATGTCATCGTCGTAATAATAATCGGTGTTGTCTAATTCAAAAAATTTATTCATTCTGTTCATTTATTATATAAAAAAAATTCCGTTTTTTATTCAATAGTCATATGACTATTAAATCAAAATTTGAGAAACTTTAGTCCAGCTCCATGCTTTTTTTTTTTTGATAGTATATCATCTAGTTTATCACGGACAAATGTTCTAGCCTTATCTTCTAATGAACCTGGTACTCGTAGAAACGTAAGGGCATCGGAAAAGAATCCTCTTCCATGTATCTTCTTGCTCTTTCTTTGAAGTCTATGTTTATTCATTTCTTTATTTAGATGGCAATAAAATTGTACTGTACTTCTTGCTTATTCAGAGATATTAGTTCATTTCTATGATTTGTTATACTCATTCTGATTCTATAAACACTCTCCATGCGAACTGGGAAGAACAGAGGTTTATCAAATGATTTTATGATTTGACTGCCTGGACGATTATAATTTGTAAAGGAATAGATGACGTTTGAAGATTGGGAACCATTGATATAAGCCCCCTCCACGATATTGCAATGTATATAAATATTATCGTTTCCACCGGATAAGTCAGCCATGTACTTTCCTACTTGCTCTGATTCTTCATATAATTTAGGTTCAAAGCCTAAAAGTGTATGCAGGTTTTTGGTTTTTGTTAAATCGAGCTTATAATTCTCTTTTAACTGAATGCTGATTCTTTGTCGTTCCTCGACTATACCAAATAGAATCGGCGGATCGTCTCCAAAATTTTTTATCATGTAGCGATTTAACCCTTGGATTGTATAATTCCCATCCGGTATCGTTAAGTTCAACCACTGACTACCATCGTAGTATGATAACTTCTCATCTTTGATATTATACCAGGAATCATACATCGAAAAGGACTGAAGGGCGATCTGCTGAAATCTAAAAAGCCTGGCATATTCGATTGTAATATCTTCTGATTTTTCAGAGTTTTTCGAATCTAATATCAATAACAACATTTATTTATCGAGAACTTTTTTTTCATTATAGTCACTGGGTTCTTGATCAAAGGAATGTAACATATCTACAACTGAGTTGATTTTGTTTCTTTCACTAATGTATTTCATACAAAAGTAACCACATTTGACAGAAGCAGGGTGCTGTATAAAGCTTGAGTTAAATCCGATATCTTTTTTAGAACTCAGTAGATATTTCTTAATGCTAGGGAGAATTCTGGCATGTTCTCCAAAAGGGTCAAAGTACTCAACAAAGTCATTATTAGGATCGTTATAGTAGCATACCCAGTGCGTACCAGGTCCTGTGGCTACGTCTAGATTAATAATGCCGTTTTCAAACTGTCTCATCTTTTTAGGTAATAGATCTGAAATGAAGACGCCCCTAAACCCCTTTTCATGTTTCATATTCTGCTCAATGACTTCGTTGGATATTCCCAGTTTCGATAGACTCCCTTTCCAAAAGGATTTTTTTCCCCAGATCCTGATATTTTTCCAAAGCTTTCTTTGCTCCATATCCAGCCGCCCCACTTGCAGACCACATAAAAGCTTGTCCTAGTGCTAGACCCAGCAATTAATGCAGGTATAAGAAAGGGTAGAAAACCTCCCGTTTTTTTTAGCTAAGTCTTAGTGATAGTTATTCGCTCCCCCTTCCCGATTTGATTTATTTGCGTTGGAGTTAAATAGATGTCAAAGTTAGGGGCTTTTGTCTTATCTATTTGCAGAGATACTTCTTCCCCTTTCTGGTATGCGGATTTTAGCTTAGCAATCTGATGATCGCTTAAATGTATTTTGGTTTTGATGTAATTACTCATTAATTTAATGAAACATTTTTGTAGTATTGTTTTACTTGCTCGTTGGTCATAGTTCCTTCTCTCAACAATGCATCCAATAAATCAACGACTTGATTATGTAACTTTGTACTCTTGACTCCATTACATATCTTATCAGTAAATCGAACCAATATTTCTAATTTGTCTTCTACTCCTTTACCGATATACATTTCTTTTCTTTGCAAGTCCCTGAGTCGACCCCGATAATCTCCTAACGTAGTCATATGATCTCTTAAATAATCAGCCTGAGATAATAAGCGATCTTCTCTTTCTTCATCTTTTTTAGTCATTCGAGCAATCTGACTTATAATGTTTCCTTTCTGACGAGCCATTTTTAGGTAAGTATTATTTACTTTATCCATCATTTCTTGCAAAGTTTCCTTGGTCTCATGGTACAATTTCGAGGGTCTTGGGAAGTTATTTTTCTCTAAAAACTCTACATCTAATTCTTTATCAAAATCATAGACTTCTAAGGACGGTTCAATAGCTAGAGGTATGTGATCAACAGCATCTTTTATAGACTGAAAATTCTCCTTTCGAGTGATTTCTTGTTGTTCAAGTTTTTCAGTTACAGGCTTGTGGAAGTCAGAAAGTGATTTCTGGAGACCTAACTTTTCTCTAAGTTGTTGTTCATTGTTTTTTCTAATATCAGCCTGAAGCTTAAAGACTTTCAGTTCATTTATAACGTCATCCCTTAACTTCTTATTTCTTTCTTTTTGTATAGCATACATTTATTATGTAAAATAAAAAATTTGCTAAAGAGATATAAACTGCTTATCCCTCATGATAAGTTGGTGAAAAGTTGGGCTTACTCACTAAGCCCAACTCTGATAATGGTCTTGTATCTTCTTTGTCGATATTTAATGCTTGTTTTTCATCCTTATATTCAAGAATCGATGATATGGTGACTTGCTCCGAGCAAATTATATTTTACTGGAAGCAAATTATGTTTTACTGGAAGCAAATTATGTTTTACTGGAAACAATTTTTCAAGTCGATCCATCACATTTGTTAATTGTTGTTCGATTGACTGCGGGACTGTTTGGTTGTTTAATCTGGCCACTCATCGTTCCACCAGATAGTGGAAGCAAATCCTGTTTGCTCTGGGCAATCGAGTTGTCGACGTAGGTCTTATTGGCAAGGTCTGTTCCTTCAGTGGGAGCGGCTGGCTGTTTGATTTGACCGCTCATCGTTCCACCAGATAGTGATAAAACATCCCTCATCTGACGAGTGACAGTCTGTCCGAACGACGATTATGGGGTAAGAAATGCCGAGGTCGTGACGACAGTCTTGTCTTATGTTAGTATTTTGACACGTCGAAGCCTCTGAGAAGGAGGACAAAAATGAAACCGAGGAGTCTTTTACAGTGAGCAACCCCCCCGTGCTCCGTAAATTGCCCTCCAACCAGAGTATAGCCGCACAACTCAGTCATTCAGTCTTTCTCTCCTTTGTGCTGAAGCAGAGGCAGCGTTCGTCTTTAACAAATAAGAGTGATGAAGACAGCATTCCTTCTCTTCTTTCGACTGGTCGTTCATCTCACTCTGTTCATATAGAGGATCTGGTTCGGAGAAAAGGGTGGACATCGATTTGGTGTCCACCTTTTTCTCCATAAAGGGTACTTCGCTTTGACTCTTTTTGCAAAGAAAACAAAATGCAGTCGACAGTAAAGGGATTGAAAGGGCTCACCATACGGCAATTACTATTGGTGAACTTCTGATATTAAGCAAACGACAAGAGGAGCGCAGTAAGCGACAAGAACGACAAGCTGGAAAAGAGAGTAGACGCTTTACTAAGTCTGTACTCTCTGCGGGACTGTTTGGTTGTTTAATCTGGCCACTCATCGTTCCACCAGATAGTGGAAGCAAATCCTGTATGGTGACTTGCTCCGAGCAAATTATGTTTTACTGGAAGCAAATTATGTTTTACTGGAAACAATTTTTCAACATTAAATAAAGATGATACCAATAGAAGATTATACAGAAGCGGAAGAATACAAATCAACATTATTTATTACCGAAACACCCTTTTAGACTTCTAATCACTGGAGCCTCAGGTACGGGTAAAACAAATTTATTATTGAATTTCATTTATGATTATCTTGAGTTTGATAACTTGTACATTTGCACTAAAGATATGTATGAGCCCAAATATACCAAACTGAAAGAAAAGTACACTATGTTTGATGGTGTGGATATTGACTCGATAAAGTATCCCAAACAGAAGAAGAAAATTATGCTAGAGTTATATGAAAAATATGGTAAGAAAGAAACTTTATTCTCCTCTGATACAAAAGAATTTATAACAGTAGATGACTTAGATCCGTCTTGAAAAAATGTTGTTGTCTTTGATGACTGCATGACTGACAAGGATCAGAAGAGCATAGAAGATTTCTTCATCAGAGGTAGGAAGAAAAACGCCTCAATCATATACCTTACTCAATCGTATTACAGAACACCCATAGTTATCAGGAGAAACTGAAATTACTTAATATTTTTTAACCTCCAACAGAGGGAGGGAGATTCAACAGATCATAAGAAAGATAGATGGTAGTTTGACAAAGGTAGAGTTTAGTAGGTTGTACAAAAAGTGTATGCAACAGCTGTATGATTTTTTTATGCTTGATTTAGTAAACCCAGTTTAAGGTATCGGAAAAAATATTTCATCCCTATAAATAAAGATGGTAGAGTACTTACTGAAGAAAATATACGTATACAGAAAGAGTTACCACCACTACCATAAAATTAACATCACTATGACAGTTAGCAAGTTCGTTTTAAGTTCATTGGGTCTATCAGCTTTTGTAATGGTTCCCCTGGGTGCTCTCAGCTTAAGCGCCAGTATACTTGAAGTTATTGATAAATCTTTGAATATTATGGAAAGGAAAGAAGAGTACAAACAGTCTTACAAGTTTTACAAACAGCTGCTTAATTCATACAAATCTAGCGCGATATCGGAAGAGGAGGTGTACAAGCGAGAGGTAGATTTCGTCAACAACTTAGTCCACCTTCCAAGGGAAAAATACATGAAGCAAACCCAACTGAACGGATACCAATATGTGTATAAATAATTTTTTATATAAATAAATGCGCGAAAAAAAGAAAGCAAAAGGTGTTGTTAACACAGCTATTAATAATTTACTGTTTGAAATGCATCTGCCAGGGCATCAATTTACAGGACCAGGAACTCAACTGCTCAGAGGAAAAACTAGACTGAACCCCGATTTAACATACAAAGAATGGAGTAACATGATAAAAGAATGATAAAAGAATTGGACGACATTCCCAATCCAAGTTTTCGTGAAAGGCTAGATAGAGCTGTTGTGAAGCCTATTATCAAAGCAAAGAAGACATTTGGAATGGGCTCAAAAATATATTGTCTCAAATGTAAAACACACACCAACACTAAAGATGAACAGCATGTCACCTCTAAAAACGGTATACCTATGATGAAAGGTATTTGTGTGGGTTGTGGTTCTAAGAAGTGCCGTTTTTTACCTCTGAAGGGGTAACTGAGAAGGGTTGCCCCGAAAAGGTTTATTACGATCCCGAAACAGGATTTTGTGTGAACTGAGCAGAAAAACTGATTTAAGTCGAAAAGAAGTCTCGGATTTTTTACACCGACAGGATGTATACACAAAGCATAAACCACTCATCCGAAAGTTCAAAAGAAGGAGAATTTACATGTCACATATCGACGACCAATGGCAAGCAGACTTATTATTTTTAAAGCCATTATCAGCTTCAAACAATGGCAACAATTACCTATTAACAGTCATAGACATCTTTAGTAAATATGGTTGGGCTGTATCAATTCGTAGAAAAACGGGGGGAGAAGTCACCAAGGCCTTTAAGAGGATTTTTAAAGAAAGAGTTCCTGAAAAACTCCAGACAGACAAGGGTACAGAGTTCATTAACAAAGAGACACAGCATCTGTTTAAAGATAATAATATTCATTAGTTTACTACTGAAAACGTTGAAATCAAATGCTCCGTAGTGGAACGCTTCAACAGAACCTTAAATGGTAAAATTAGAAAATATTTAGCGGCTAACAATACAAATAGATACATAGATGTATTGGATCAATTAGTGAAGAATTACAACAACACATACCACAGAAGTATAAAAATGACTCCTGTTGAAGCCAGTCTAGAAGAAAACAGTGGTGAAGTCTATCACAATTTGTTTAAAGAAAAGGTCATACGTAAAGCTAAATATCAGGTAGGAGATAAAGTAAGAATATCAATATATAAGTCTACCTTCAGAAGAGGTTATCAAGCAACCTTTACAGAAGAAACATTTATCATCTCTGAAGTATTAGAAACCGACCCAATCACTTATAGAGTTCAGGATTTAAATAATGAAGAGGTTAAAGGTACATTTTATGAAAATGAATTGGTGAAATATGATAAGAAAGACAATATCTACAAGATCGAAAAAGTCATCAAAAAGTCAGGAAACAAATATCTAGTAAAATGGTTAGGCTATCCTGAGACTAGCTGGATTGATAAAAAAGATTTAGTTTATTTTTAATAGCCGACAAAAGCTATTAAAAATTATAATGCAACTGCTCACTTATTGGGGTCATACCTCAGCTCTTTGTGACATGTATGGCTAACGTACCAATCGTCATCATTTTGTATTACATATTTATGCTCACACTCCATCTTTCTTTTAATAGATAAAACTCCAATTTAATGCTTCGAAGATGGTTCTGCAGATTTTTTCATTCTGTATAAGCGTTTTCTTCATTTTGGGTAACTTAACTAGAAGGCGCGAAATATAGATGTCGTAACCTCTTTTCCGTAACATTTGGTATAAGATATAGTCTTTGCTGATTAAGTTTTTACGCTCTGGATACAACTCTATGTATTTATTGATAAAAGATGAAAAATCAACCAATAGTGCATATTTGAAAGGAAAATTATACTTATCTAACCATTTAGAAACATTTTTTATTCTGCTGTTCATTTTTGCTCTCTGCGCCTTTTCAAAATATAAATCGACAAGTTTTAATGGGGATTTATTGGGGTCATACCTCAGCTCTTCGTAACATGTCTGGCAAACATACCAACCGTCATCATTTTGTATTACATATTTATGCTCACACTCCATCTTTCTTTTATTTATTTATCTTTTTTAGCCCCTTGGTATCCCCACGGAAGTGTAGAGATTCCGTCTTTATGGATTTCTCTTTTATCGTCATTGGCACTCAGAGCGATCTTGTTGACCTCGATGGTATAGATATCATGCCCCGAACTCCGGATCATGTTCATCTTCTGGTACTGCGGTTTCTCCTTTTTTTTTTGCCTGACTCTAAACATTTTTTATAGTCGTCGAAAGTGATCCCCTTCTCGACGACATACTTTTTAACTCCTTTGGCCTTTTTGCTTTCTTTGCATTGATTGCACTTTTTACACTTTATTCTCCCCTCACAGTTCTTGATCTCATCACCCTCGTTTGTCTTCAGGGCATACATCTTCGCCCTAAGACCCACAAATTCAATCATGGGGTGTTGAGGATTTTCGTCCTTAAATTTCCCCAATACTTTCTTATTTATCTTCGGTAATCCAAATTTTTCTGATAAATCCGAGGTGTCGAAATGGTCAATCATACCCTTTACATCCTGGTAGAAGTCTTCTGTTTTGATGTCACAGATAAAGCTGTCCGTGTCCATGTACAGCAGCTTCAAGTTCGTCCATTATTTAGGAACCATGACTCCATAATAAAATTTATACATTACAGTTTTACTTAAGTCCAGGATGCTCATGCCCACGTAGATGGGTTTATTAAAGACGCATTTTGTTTTTTGCATGTGGACTGCCGCTATATTTTCATCGAAAATGGTCCTGTCTTTAAAATTGGGTTTTGCTATTAATTTTTCAAGCGTTTCGGCACTGTTAACTAACCGTATATACTGACGCTTTCTAATATTTTCGATCATCTTTCCATAGGGAACAAGGTTAATCAATTTGTAAAAATTTTTTTCAAAAGCATTGATGGCATTTTGCCTTAATATTGTATTAAGATCAATGTATTTCTTCATCCAAGGCAATTGCTCGAACGCCAGTATCCTGTGGATCTTTTTAATTTTAAGCCCCATCTTCTTATACAAGTTTAAAGCGCTCATATGAATCACATACTTTTCCTTATCAAATAATGTTGTTAATAGTTTGGGCTCTTTTGATTTGGGAGGTTTTCTAATTTCGGGGGCAGCGAGTAAGTCTGAATGCTTAAAATGAAGCTCCTGGGGGTATTCTAAGTCCACTTCAAATATATATATCCCTTGGGTCCATCTTCAAGTATATCCACTGGGCCATTTATTTTATCAAGCTTAGGGATATTTCTTTTAGGGACCCATTTAAAACTCCCAGTTGGTAAATGTTGAGTCATAGCCCAACCGTACTGATTATTGGCATCCAGGTACTGCAGATAGTTGCTGGGTTGAGAGGAATCGTATTTTTCACCCATGTACTTATTATTGGCTTTAGCGTACCGATGAACACACTTGGATATTCCTCCCCGAATTCCTTTTCTATCATCAAAAACATATCATAATCCTTAATAAGGTCAAGTTCGACTCCGGTTATCTTCAGCATGGCGTCCCAGCTGAGGCCTGGAGCTGTGTAGTACCACGCTGGATCGAGTCCATAAGTTTTTATATAGACGTCTCTGAAGTTCTCGAAGATATCTGCTAATATAAGAACATCTGTCTTCACGTACAGGTCTGAGTAATCTCCTAAGTTCTTTATACCAAAATGGAGCCTTCTGCGCATGCTCATAATCGTCGTATTCGATGTCGCTTTCGGTCAGTTTGGAGTAAAAGGCCTCTTTGGGTGGTAGCTGACTTTCGTTGCATTTACTCCATGAATCAGTCCTCTTTATCAACCTTTTTAATGAACCTCAGTTTCCCATCATTATGACTCACGTTTTGTCCGAAACTAATGTATTTCTCCTCAGTGCAGGAAAGCATGTCGATTGTCTCCTCGTATTTCCCCAACTCCCGGACGAACAGGTGAGCGTCGTATCCAGTCAGGTTATGGATGAATACTGGTATGGAGTGTGGAAGTTGGTACTGAAGGTTACAGACCCGGTGCGCAGGACCTCTGTATTTTCCAGTGATATGGTCGTGGTCTCGGACTTTCTCTTCCGTCATTTCGAGCGGTTCTACACATATCGGAAGGCCGCAGATGTGACAGTCTTCCGTACATTGGAAATGCTCTTCTTCTTGCGTCATTTCGAGGGGTTCTACGTTATCATAGAGAGCCTCAATCTCCCTCACTTCTTCTCTCAACATCTCTATGAATTTGGCGGGGGCGTTGGGACCTCTGTACACAACCGGAGCTTTATAATCCCCGTGAGTGTATACCACGTGGTAGCAAAAGCTCATCGGCTCGTGTTTTTGGTATTTTTTGGTGTAGGATTTGGAGTCCTCGGGTTGGGTGGTTTGGATCTTGCGGGTAAGACACTCGAAGTCTGCATTAATCACAAAGGGGACTCTCATGGCATGTTTGGCATTCTTAAATGCTACCACCGGCTCCTCTTCAAGGCCCTCCCACTTCTCCTCAAAACCCATCTCATCTATCATTTCCAGCACATCTATCTCATTCATCTCCTCTTCTAAGGGGCAGATGTGTTTCCCGCACTTATCCTCGCTGCTCAGGATTGCGGAGCATATTTTACAGCACCACACCTTTTTGGTTTTCGGCATTTTCTCGCATGTGTGTTTCGCGCAGTCTTTATCGCTGCTCATGGTTCTGGAGCAACCTTTGCAGCGCTACAACTTTTTGGCTTTTGGCATGTCCGCCCGCACGCCTTCACCACAATACTCTTTATGCTTTTTGAGCCTCCATTCTGCATTATAGCAGGTCAAGCACAACTCACACACAAAGGTCTTATGCTCATGCTTGCTGTACTGTGAGGATGTTAACTTCGAGAAGTCCTTGATCCAGCAATAGTGATCCTCGTCAACAGCTTTTAGATGAAGCAAATTGACATGTTTCTCACTTTTTTGATTTGTGATTCTTAATGGGTATATGTTTTTACCCTCATACCCATAGACATTTATAGAGATATCGTTCTGTTTCTCGAATTTGGGAATGTCTTGATGAGAGACTGGAAATGATATCCCCTCAAAGTGCAGGGTGTTCTCAAAGGTCTTGTATTTAGAGACTCTTTGAGGGTCCTTATCAGCTGGATAAAGTGCTGACAAAACAGCCCAACGAAAACATTCATTGTCTTCATTCTTTACATTGATCACTGCCTTTTTATCTTTGATCCATTTGGGGAGATCGACGTAAGAGGCACCTCTCAGGGGATTATATTTATTGATTCGTAATTCCAGGCTCTTAACTCGTATTAAAGACCATCCGGAGCCCCTGCCCTGGAACTCATCCATTTCTGTAATAATTTTATCTGTTACCCTCTGATAAAATTCTCCAAGGTCCGTGGCCATAGTGATTACCTCATTTTGAGTTTTGAAGTTATACTCCATCTCCTCATCACCTTTACGAAAATCACAAAGGAACATGATATTTATTTTGAGAGCCTTTTGTGTACTTAAACTTTGCTTTATTAGACTGCTGACGGGTCTTTCAACATTCTCCAGGAAATATCGCGGTATTTTGATGTCGTGTATGTTGGATATTAGCCACATTCTTAACCTCGATTCGTGGGATGTGGCTATAAGGAGTGGGGTGTAATGATTTCTAATTTGCGAAGGGGGAGTAAATATATCCTGATCGAACTGGGCTACTATCTTTTCTGTTATTTTATTGACCAGTTTGGATTTTGTAGTTTAGAATACCCCTTGAGCCCCATATTTCTGCTGAGAGTTTTAAGACCCTGTATTGTATTTGGTAGCCTTGGAGTTTCATCAGGATGGATATGTTGTTCGGAGGGCGCAAAGTAATCTCCGCATTCTGCACATTTTATTCTTTTTTCCCTCGGCTTCCTAGGAGCCATAAATATATCCTTTTGGAATCAGAAGGGATGCTTGTGTTCTCGAAGATGGGCTGTCAGGCGATTACGACGCACCCTCTTACCACATTTAGGGCACTCCACTTTTTCTCGTTCACGTTTGATGAGTTCTATAACTTCCTTCTTCTTATACCTTGAGTACCCTCTAATTCCCTCATTTCTACAAAGTTGCCGGAGCTCTTTAACACTGAGCTCATTTATTTCTTTTCGCTCTCCGTCTTCGGATGAACGAATATCATTCTGTCTAGTTTTGACATTTTATACTTATATAAGAATTCTTTTCTTTAAATGAAAAATATTCTGAGCCCCTATTTCATTTTTACTGGCACTCGGGCTCACAGATCATTGTTTCTAAAAAAGGCCGCGGAAAAGGGGGGGGGGGGGCCTTGCGAAGGGGGTACCCTTCCGTCTCAGCGACTTTTTGCTCGCTCGGGGGGGGGGAAAAATTGGTATGGTTGAAATAGAGCCATCACTTTCTCGAAAGGGGATATATTTTATTATGGGGGGTTTTGATACCATTGTTTAATTTAATTGGTATGGTTAAAATAGAGCCATCACTTTTCTAAAAGTGGGTGCGCTAGGTCGCGATCTTTTATGGGAGGTTTTGATACCATTGTTTAATTTAATTGGTATGGTTAATATAGAGCAGTGGTCTTCAAACTTCTAACACTTTCGGAACCCTTCGCTTAAAAAAAATTTTTTTTGGAACCCTATTACAAAAAATATGCCCCATAAGCATAATGACATAAAACAGAAAATCTCGGTGCCCCCTCTCCCTCCGCAAAAAAGTTTTGAGGCTACATTTACAAAAATTAACTACCGAAGACTGCAAATTAATTTTGACCATTATAATCATAAAACCAAATGCTAACAGCAGAGGTGAATTTGCCGGCTTTAAAAAGCAACCACTGCAGTGAAACATACAAGCATATTTATAGGCATAAATGCAAGAAAATACAAAATTCGGAATATATCTAATTCAGAAGTAATACTAGAAGTAACTAAATTTAATGACTTGAATGCGCTTGGTTCTTGCTACACAACTTTTGAAAATCAGGCTTAATTGTTGTTATTTGCAAACGCGTTTCAAATTGTGCATCTAATTTGTTCCTGTATTTAGTTTTAGTGCTGACATAACTCCAAAAAGATCGTTCGCAAAGATAGTAGTAACAAAGGGCATAAGAGTTTTTACTGCTTGATCAGACACTTCCGGGTATTCTTTGTAAACTTTCAGCCAAAAACCCAATAGTTCCTCTTGTTCAAATTGCATTTTTAAAGTCGAATCCATGGATATATCAATCAGTTGTTCTCTTTCTATCGGCGGTAGATCAGCATCTTCGACTTGTAGAAATGGATTTTGAACCCAGTCATATGACTGTTTGGGAGTCGGAAAAAATTCTCTGAAACTTTCCTGTAAATTCGATAAATGTTCGATAATGAACTTTTGGACAGTTTCTTTAAGACTAAGCTCGTTTGAAACCAAAAAATCGTTTAGCTTTTCAAAACATTGCACGTCATTTCTCTTTACATAATTTTTCCAAAGATCAAGCCTTAAAATCATTGCCTCAATTTTGCTGTGAACTTTGAAAATATGTGTTTTTGCTCCTTGGAGTGAAATATTAATTTCATTTAAACGGGAATAAATATCGGCAAGATACACCATACTTTGCATTCAATTTTCATCGTTCAACTTATTTGCGTATTCATGTTTCTGTTCAGATAAAAAAAATCTTATATCATCTTTCAATACATAAAATCGACTTAAAACTTTTCCACGGGATAACCAATGAACCTTCGTGTGTAAAAGCAATGTTTTATGTAAACTGGATAATTCTTCGTAAAGTAGTGTAAATAACCGGGAATTTAATTCCCTTGATTTGATGAAATTGATCATTTCAACTACATTATCGAGTACTATTTTCAATTCATTTGGCATTCGTTTGACAGCAAGAGCATGGCGATGAGGTAACAATGGGTAACAATGGGAACTCAAAACAAAGAAAGGACGAACAGCAAAATACACATGTATCAAGAAACATCAACAATCGACAAAGAAGCCCGAGTGGGGTGTTGCCAGTACACATTAATATACTTCCGGTAGCGCCATAGCGCCACTACAGGGATCGGAGAAGGTTCAGAAAGACACTGTGATAACTCAACTCAACAACTTGATTCTCAATCAAATCGTCCATAATTTTGTAAACGGAAAAATTGTACCGGCTGAAAGCTTTGAGCAGCAAGAGGAGAATATATTACTAACTTTACAAGTAATTGGAAGAAAGAGAGGGAATCAGTATCTCTACAGCACAGTATAGATATTTTAAAATGTGCATGCAATTTATGAATTTTAGTTTTTAAAAAAAAATTTAATTTAATTATCGAAATTTTTGAATAACAAAAAATTTAATAAAAGTGTTATAAAATCTTATAACATAACAAAAATCTAAAATTTTATTAAAAAAGTCGCGGAATCCCTGAAAACGTTTAGCGGAACCCAGTTTGAATATCACTGATATAGAGCCATCACTTTTCTAAAAGTGGGTGCACTAGATCGCGATTTTTATGGGCTTCGGGGATCCCATAAACATGTTAGCAAATAATGGGGACTCGGGGGGGTATAAACAGGGTTGTTCTAGGACCGGCATCTATATACTACTATTGAAGACGCGGATGACCCAAGTGTTGTCGAAGTAAATCAGCGTTCATATCAGGCCCCTAGCCTACAGTTTCGTCAAAATGCAGCTCCGTTCCTAACTGACCTTTAAATCAACAAATTTTGTGTCTTCAAGTCAATGATTTCATCACACACCATCAACTAGGGAGATATATCTCCCCCCTTCGGATTCATGGAATGAGTGTTTTGTCTCCAACCACTTTTATTTCCGGCGTCATCAGTCACTAAAGTGATTGTGTGCAATAGTGAGTGATCAGCAGAGGTGTTTTAGGCTTAAGATACAAAAATCAACGGTATAATCCTTTACAACATCTGTGCTTAAAAATAATAGTGTGGCATTTTTGAAACTTAAATAATTAACAAGAATTTTAAGTGACATCTACTTGCATACAATACTTGCTTACTCGTAGATTTATAGATACAAAAATAATTGTTTGAAAATATTGTGTTAGTTTCTAATATTTTTGAGAATTTAATATTTAACATTTTTGGGGGTGGACAGCTCCTCAGGCAGACCAAACTCTGGTCTTCAGACCAGAGTGGATTCCGTACCTGGGTAATTGTGATAGTTTGGTTATTTTAATTTGTTAACGAGGTTTCTTTAATTGAATTCTAACTTTAATAGATGCAATCTGAAATACAATGTACTACTTACCATTATACTTTCAACTTAAGTAATAATGAATAGGATGATATTTTTTATTGGTTGTTAATAAAAGTTAATTTTTAATTTAATAATAATGGTTGTCATTCTTTAGTTGTTGTTGGCTGTGCTATTTATTTATCTAAAGGTAAGTGGAATTTTTAGAAGTTATATGATGTTGAAATGTTTTTAAAAGTGTAACATAGTTGAGCACAGACCAAGTTGTAGTAATGGTTTATTATAGGAAATAAATAGAGTATAAATAAAGAAACAAATAATAATTATAAAAGTAAACTTTATTTAAAAAACTATACGATCAGGCCAAATTGGAAACAATGATATAATAATATAATTAAGTAAATTTAATGATTAAATATATAAATATAATAACTTAGAATTAAAAAATGTAATTAACATAAATATAAATGACTTGTGTAAATAAATAATAAGTTAAATAGTAAAGGAAGGGTAAATCCCTACATAACAACATGGATTACAAATATGAAATATGCCCTAAAAAACGAAGGTTACTATGATTTCGTGGTCAGAACAGAAATGAAATTGAAAATGTTTCAGCAAAATATATTACACTTAATGTCCATTATTTTGCTTTAAATAAATTTTTCTCATTTTTTGCTCCCATTTTATTTTCCGGAAAATTTGGCAATCGAGCACCGCTGAAGGCCCGGATTATGGAAGTTTATGATATATTTTATTTTATTAGCTAAAATATATAGCATTAAATTTTATTTGGAAATTTTGGTCTGTCTCTCTAAATTATTTTATAACTGTACTCCATGTGAAACTTACCTATCCAGTAGATTCCATCTGTGTTGAGTTCGGTGGCACCCGGCTCGGAAGTGTTGCTGACGGGAAGCTTGTCATCCATTGTAAGAGTCCCGAACCTCATATTCCTGAAAAAAAAAATTAACAAAACACAAGTTTTCTTCTTTTTCATAAGAAGGTCATATTTATGGATTAACATGGTCACTCACATTGATGTCAAATATCACTTTTTTAAAAATTTAAAAAGGAATATAATTATCTAAAAAAAAAAATTGTTAACAGTGAAAATAATAGAGCTGATGGTTTTACTAAACCAATAAAGAAATGATTTTTAAGTTTTGTGTAGAAATTTTTAAAATGTAAAGTTCTACATATAAATATATACATATACAGTATAGGATCATTTATATTGCAACCCGATATCAGGAATGCTCCAAAAACCATAATTGAACTGAATGATGCCAAATTCGGAGCCAACAAAATTTTTTTTGCCAAAAAATGATTTTTTTGCCAAATAGTGAGGTTTTTTTTTTTTAAAATCTTGCCAAATGATTGTTGTATTTATTGTTTCCTGTTTATTTCGGCGATTTATCTCACATTAACATTAATTTACAATTCTTTTCTAGATTATATATATTCTTTTCTAGCATACTCTAAGTTACCCATAATTTATCAGTAAATGCTAAATATGTCCCTCTAATCATTTTAAATTATACCAGCATCCCCTATACACTTTTCTTTGCTGTATTTCATTCACTAACCACCTATAAGCTAAGCAACACATGTTTGGAGCTGCCTTAATTCTTTAGATGTCAGATTACACTCTGGGCAAGGTTGCTAAAGTTGTAACTTAGGGTCTTACATTTTAGCGAGCACTCTATTTTCTTCACGGAGTATGCATAGGCGCATAATGTGACACACAAGTTTTCACTCGCCATGGTTGGTGGCTCTTGGGAAAGAAAAATCTCATTGAATGTACTAAGTCAACATATTGTTGTAAAACAATAGTTTGTAAAACAAAATTTGGCAGTCAGAGTTTTTACACAAGCTGTGCCCCAGCCACTCAAATTACTGCTGTAAATCCTAGGCTCAGTCGAGTGGTCTGGGTTTTCGACACAAGCTGTGCCATGTCCTAGGATGAGTTGGGTAGCCTGGGGCTTCAACACAAATTGTGTGATGATCGGGTTGCAGGAGTGTGGGGGATATTTTTTGATATCATCTAAAAGATCAAATAAAGTTGCATTTCCAAGGTTTTACGTTATTATTGTAAATAATTATTATTAGTTTTAAGTTAACAATATCAGTAGTGGGATAGTTAAATGATATTTGAGTGTATTTAGTATAAAAGTGTAATTTGAAATATGTCATTTTTATCCCAAACCCGCAAAGAAGTACACAGTATTAACAAGGAACTTGGCGAATGTAAAATTGATGATTTAAAAATTCTTACACTTAGGATATTAATTTAAAATAATGAAATTATGAAGAAGATATGGTTCGAGGCATGTTAGAAAATTTAATTGATGACCAAGAGAACGTGAAGCTAAAAGCAATTGGCTTAGAAAAATCACGAGCATGAATTAGAACTCAAAAAGCTCAAAATGTCGGTAAATAATTCCAATTTTGAAACAGGAGTATTAAATGAAAATTTTCCCAAGCTGTTAATTGATTGGAAATCACAGATTCATAAGTTTGATCCTAGTAGAAGATATCAGTTTGTATTTAGTCCATTTTGAAAAGGTAATGAAATGAGTGCAGATGCTGGATTCACTGTGGGTAGCCTGTTTGTTAAAGATTGTGTATGATGTAGATAATACCATAAACTGCAGGTGAAGGAGAAAAATGTTGGCACATGAGCAAGCTGGACCGTAGATATTGAGATGTACCTGGATTCACAATGCTCGCTGATGTCACATTCACTCTGCTGATCGGACGCTGCAAGGCCCCTACAAAGGCCAAGTGATGATCGATGGCTACAGACACATTTTAGTCACCCGATTCCATGGTGGTCCCCCTTGACTTTATACTGGTGCTCGTAGAAGGCATGATGCACAACCTCGGCAATCCGAAAGCACAAACATTTTTTTTGGGAGTGGTCCGTCATCACCCTTTTCAATTGAAGAACCCAAACTGATATTGGGTTCGCAGCAACGTAAATATTGCAATATAATAAAACATCTATACTCCACTCAAAAACACCTTTCCGGCAACTGCGGGCCCCGGGCACTCAGTGTGAGCCCCGGGTGCGGCCCTCAAAATTATTTCAACCTCTCTCCTCTGATGCTCCGGTTCGAATGCCTCGCTAACTGAATTTCCACTTTCCAAGAGCCGCCAATCTTGGTGAGTCCAAACCTGCACCGCACACAGAGCGCCTATGCACACCCCGGGGAATTAAAAATTATGCTTAACGAACTGCGAGGCACGAAAATGCTGCCAAGCTAACTACCACGTTTTCCCACCAAAGTTCATTGCTCCGTTAAGTCAACCCTACGGAATGCCTCTTGGCACCCACAAACATCTGGAATAAACATCATTTCTACTGATAAGATGTGAAACGGCCAAATACATGTTTAAAACAAGCGCTATTTTTCGTTTTCAGATGAATATAATTGCTGCTCAAAAGTGAAGGCGTAAGGCCAAAAAGGAAAATTACAGGGACACATGCAAATTAGCAAAGGACTCTATGGATACATTTAGCATTTGTAGATACATAGCGTGTGTAATTTAGAATATAAAAATGCATGAAAGGGATGATAAATAAGCGTTAATACACGCGAGATAAATTGCCAAAGTACTCAATAACCATAAATTAATTTAGAATTTTCAAGGGAAGGGGGAAAATTATGAATTTTGAACATTAATAATCTTAGAAAATAAAAAATCTCTGAATCTAAGCACAACAACAATCAGACTATTAAGGATAAGTTTCCTTTGACCTGTTTTGATGACTTACTTGACCGCCTTTCTGGATTTAATTTGTTTTGCATTTTAGACGCATGTCAAAGTTTCAATCAGATTCCAATGAATGGTGAGTCGTCATATAAGGCCACTTTTACTATGCCTGATGGTCACTACAAACCAACTCTGTTATTCTTTGGTTTAACTAATAGACCACCAGTATTCCAGCGTGCGATGTCTTTAGTATTCCAACGTGCAATGTCTTTAGCTTTAAGAGACTTTGTCTTTAGCTGTGGGACATTGTAACTTGTTTCATAGATGATATATATATTTTTTTTTCTTATGATTTCAAGGATATGATGACAACATACCGTTCCGGAAAAACTGCATAATGCTGGAGTAACATTAAAATTAGCAAAATGTGAATAAAGACCGAAGTTGAATATTTTGGATTTGTCTTGAGCGGAGAAGGACTGAGACCTGGTCCAAGAAAACTTGCTGCAATCACAAAATTTCCAGTACCCAAAACACGGGGAAAACCACATCATTTTCTTAGTTTAACTGGCTTTTTTCAATGTTTTATTGAATGGTATACTTCTTTGACTGCACCACTAACTTTTTAATTTGAGAACAGCCAAACATTTGAATGGACTAAAGGACACATTTGAAGAGTTGTGCCGAAAATTAGTGCTTAAAGTTGTTTGACTCACATGATGAGAAGGAATTGCACACAGATTCCAGGGCTACAAGATTAGCTGGAATGGTTCTACAGCGAGACAAAACCAAATCTTGGAGATTATTGTATTATGTTAGTCAACGTAAAGAATTCAAACAAAACTTAATTATAAATATTATATAGATTAAAATATCCCTTAAAATAATATAATATTAATTTGTCATAACAATTTAATTGGAGTAACTACAGAATGGAACTTAATGGATCTAAAGATAAAATCAAAAAACAAAATCTAAATAATAATAATAATAAATATATTAATTAACTATGTATATTTAATAGTTGGGGAAGTAAACTCTTTCAACAACATGCATGTCTTGTTTCCGGAAAAATAATTTTCTTAAATCTCCTACTCTGTTTCAGCTGCTTGGGGGAAGATGACCCCTCTGATTCCCCCTTGCTACACCCTTTGTGGGTGAAACAGCTGTTGTGAGAAAATCAATCACCAAAGTTTTCTATCCTATAAAAGCTAGGGGTGTTAGAATGTCCTATTTAATGATCTGTCAATTGTCCTCCAGCACCCTGTTGGTGGAAGATAAATCTATTCATTAGATCCAAACTCAGTTATAAAACAAGAAAGATCAATCATGGATGAAGTATTGATTATGAAACCCTTTCCAACTGAAATGCCATTTCATTTAAACATTTCTAAAATGCGATACATTCAGCGGTGATATTTTTTTAAAATTATCACAGTACTACAATAATTTATTTTACTTAAAAACTTCCCACCATGGAGGTAAAAGTACTTTCCAACTCCATGATTAAAACTTCATCGAAAAAGGCAAAACTATAGAATCGTCTGCTTCTCTATGTAAAATCAATGACTATCTCATTCATATCACCTATATTCCAGACTCCAGAGCTAAATAATTTTGAGTTAAAAAAATTCAGCAATTCTGATACAACTCATAACTTGATTTGTTTACATTCTGCATACGTTAAAATGAAGTTGCGTTGTAGAAATAATCAAAGTTGGATGATCATTTAAACTCAAAAATCTGTAATTATGTTGGTGCAGAAAATATGCAAAAATAAAGCAGTTTTAGGACGGATGCAACACCCAATATAAATTTAAAAGAACTTTAAAAATCATGATTTTGACACTGGGAAAAAAGATGGATACCCTATTTTAATTTGAAGTGGGTCATGTGATCTTTTCATATAATATGGGTGTCATTATTATTTTAATTTTTATTTATAAAAGTATGGAATATAAATTGTTAAAATTTTTTTTTATATATTTTATGGGATAATGTAAATATTTCCTAAAATTTTTGAAACAATTTGTAAATTTTAACTTCACTTAAAAAATGTTTGAAAAATGAGGTCCCATAGAGTTCAATGTTTTTACTTTTTCAACCCGGGTTCAATCCAAAACCAATTGGGTGATATTATTCACTTCATTCCCATATGTCCCACAGACCGTCTGAACAACATACTAAAATTTCATTTTGATAAAGTCATTTTTACGGCAGTTATCGTGCGACCGGACAGACAGATAGGTAGAATGAACAAAGCCTTAAACACTTTTCCACTATGTTCTAAAGTGTTAAAAAATGAAATGGCATGTGATAAATTTGAGTCCAGTTACCTCTCAATGAGCGCCGTGTGCCACTGCGAGTCATCCACTCTGTGCCGACTGGTGATGAGCAGGGGCTCCTTTTGTTTTCCCAGGTTAAAACTGAGCTGTGCATATCCCTGGGTGATGGCGAGGGCTAGGTAGTCTCCCCGGAAAGTAGCCCCTTTGTTGGTCCATAGCAGTAGACCATGTGAATGGCTGGTCCGAAATGTCACTTCAATGTGAGTCTCTCGCTGGCCTTCAGACCTGAAAGTAGCTTTTGAAAACACACCAAAGGCAGCAGAACTTTTACAAAATAAATAAACTTTTACATTCAACTCATTTCTATTAACTATTCATGCATTAATAGGTGAAAGAAACACAAGATAACTCATTTATTGGAAAACAAGTCTACATTTATGCCTAGTTTAAACAGTGAAATTGATTTAAGTTTATAATTAAAAAAAATAATAATAATAAAATAAATAAAATAATAATAATAATAAAATTAATTGAAATATCCTCAGTTTATGAAATTTCATATTGATAGTGTATTTATTGTAAAACTGAAGATTCCCACAATTCCAATTTTTGGCATGAATAGGGAGTGATATTTTTGTGTTTCAATATAAAAACATTCAAGTGACATTACTTGTTAAATTCCGATCGACAAACAAGTCTCCGACTCAAAATCATAAGAACCATTCTCAAAAGAAGCATTCTCCAAAATAAAGAAGACACTCTCATTGTAGATAACAGTATCCACAGACAGGTTTCATGCTTATTATGCACTCATCAGCATGGAGTAACCATTAACTGCAATGGCAGCAAGAAAACTTGCTATTTGTCTGAATTTTGTGAACTAACATTACATGTTGTGAACTTTATAGGAACTGACAATGTTAGTCTTTGCACGGAGTCAACATAAAATTCGTACAACTGTGGGAGACTGTCCATTATCACAGGTCTTATCAACACGATACATTCTTGGAAGTCATGACTTCACACCATGGTTTTGATTTTTTGTTCTAAATGAGCAGATAAAGAGTATTTTGCTTTTTGAGAATTTGTTGGAAGTTCTGGTGGTTTACATCTTAATCTCTCAGCTTATAGAGAATGAATATGTTTGTGAAATTGTGTCTGAAAATTGCTTATTTAATGTGTTTGAAATGTAGAATTCATGTTCATTTTTTGTTGTTATTGTTAGGTTCTGAAAGCAATGCAATATTACGATATTCCAAATTGTAAAAAGTTTTTTATTCGTCTTATTACTATGAGAAAATTAAGTACTATCTTATGAAGTTGTATTAGCCAATAAAAATTTGTTTAGGCATTTATTTTTGCTTATAACACTGATGTAGCAAGAGGGGTAGGGGTAGCAGTCACACATGTGTCCACACAGATGGTGACTATACCTTTTGAAAGATTGAATGAATTAAAGCTTTAAATCCCAGGGAATGTTGTATGCATTTTCCAGTCTCAGACAAATAAGCTATTCTATAGCCTGAACTTGAAGAACCAGTTGTTCTTGCCACTGCATAAAAGTATCTCAGTTTGAAAATAAAATATTATGGTAAGCCTAGTTATTAGTAATCTGGTATACTGATAATGCATTCCATAATAATCTATTTTAAAATTAGTTAGGTTTTTTTTAATAAAAATAACTGGGTTATGCTGGTTTAATATTAAAACTTTTACATTCTTTAAGCATTTAAGAGGGGGAGGTGTTCCTGGTGGTTTTGAGAATTTCATGTTGCTTGGTACATGAAATAAGATAAAATGGTTTAAATGATTTGATTTCTAGTTCTTTGAAAAATGTATTTTTCAAATTGAGAATAATATCTAAAACTGATTTCAAATACACAAAATTGGCATATTTTGAAACCAGTATTAATGTTCTGATCAGTATACTTACTCGGCCGAAAGTTTATTAAAGAAGCTTAAGAACATTCCACCATCAAATGCTACAGGACGTTCTAAATCTTCCTTTGCAATCCCTGGAAAAAATAATTTCAAATTTTAAAACACAAATGAGTCTAAATTAATATCACAAGGGTCTCAAAGTATGTAATGCTACAGAATGAATGCACAATATTCTAATATCCGATTCCTACTAATAACTGCATGTTAGGAGCTATGCATCAGCTAATCAGAGACTCAGATGCATGCAATTCGCTTTTGCACAAAATAGTATGTTGAACATGAACATAGTCCATCGGAACATGAATATAGTTCATGTTCCGATGGACTAATGCATCATATGAACCACCAGCATTCCTTTTCCAACCAATTGCTGTGATAAAAGCCTTTATCAGACATGTTTGCTAATACAAAACTTAAGAAAGCACACTTTCTATTTTCCCTAGACTAAATCTGAAGACTATATCTATTTCTATTGTTTAAAAAAAAAATTAGTTAGGAAATTATTTAGCTGTGTTTATTTTTATCCTCTTCTTTTAATATTTCAGTTTTGACTGATAGGTATTTAGCAACTCAGGGTAGTCACATTTGCGAGTTGCATGTGACATGCTGGAATGTGCGAACACCCACCCTGATTTTATGAAAAAAATCATAATTGGAGCTGAGTTGAGTAGAGTTAGTTCAAAAACGCTGTTGGGAAGCGATTGAGCCTGGATTTGGTGCAGAAATGAGTGCAGATAAAAGAAGAAGAAATTATGAAGCACTTACGCTACTACTTTTAATTGTTGAACACAGATTTTCAGAAGATATTGAAAATTGTACGTGCAGCCGAAGCATGGAATATTTTGAGAAATTTGCATAAGCAGTACGAACTTCTCCATACAGTTGATGCAGGACTTTTTCAATATTTATATGAAGCCTGGTGAATCCATTAAAGAAATTCACAAAAAATTTGTGAGTGGAGGGTATGCATCTACAGACAAAAAAGTTGCACTCGTGATGCTCATAAGTTTGCCAAAAGCATATGAACCTTTGATCCTAAACCTTGAAAAAGATGAAGAAAACTTGACTGTGATGGCTGTTAAAGCTAGATAATTGTAGAATATGCCATAAAACAGAAGTTTCAACTGAAATCTCCAAGAAAAAAGCTTAAGCTACGAAGAATTCAAAAATGTTGAACAAACATTCTAAAAAGTGGATTTCTAATAAAAACTCAAGTAATTTTGAAGTACATGATAAGAAGAATACCCATTGTTTTTCATGTGGAGAATGGGATCACATTTCAAAATTTTGTGAAGAAACTAACAGAGCAACCAAAATATGGTGAAGACAGTCAAAACTAAAGAAACTCATCATGCATTAGCAGTAAATGATCTAAAATGTGATGACTCGAATTTGTGGTTTCTTGATACCACTATCCACTTTTTAGCCACCAAAACAAATTTTCAAATTTGAAACTTTCATGTTCAAAGGTTGAAGTTACACATTCTGAAAATGTCAAAGTGATTGGCATTGGAGATATATTTTAGTGTCACCTAATAAAGAATGCGGTACAGGGAAGTGCAGGGAGCATAGCAAAACAAATTTTCAAATTTGAAACCTTAATGTTAAAGTTGCAAATTCTGAAAAAGATTGGTATTGCAGATATTTTAATGGCACCTAGTGAAGAATGCAGTGCAGGGAAAGTCACATTAGAAAATGTTCTGTATGTACTTGGACTTGGAGGGAACTTACTATCAGTTAATCGGATTGAACAGAAAGGTTACACTGTAAATTTTAAAGATGGAAAAACAATAATGTACCAAAATGAAAGAGAAGGTCCTATCTTGATTGCACACTGATGTGGAAGACTTTATCGAGAGAAAGAAAAGTTGGAAACTGAAACTACTTACCTGACATGATCCATTGACAAAGAATTGTTGCATAGAAGATTAGGTCATCTTCACATGGAAGCAGTACAGAAAATTAAAATAAATTGTAACTTGTTAGACAACTCCGAAGCAGATATGAATACTGTAGAACGAAACACTGGACTGTGTACAATCTGTGTTCTGGGAAAGATGAAAAAGATCAAATTTCCCACAAAAGAAGCCAAATGAGCATCAAAATGATTATTCATTTAGATGTCGTTGGACCTATCACACCTGTTTCAAAAGGAGGGTCAAATTGTCTGGTAACTTTTGTGAAAGATTTTTCTCGATACACTGTTGTGAAGCCAATGAAATCTAAAAATCATGTTTTGGAAAAATTCAATGAATATAGAAGAAAAGTAGAGAACTTTCACAGAACCAAAATTAAAACTTTGAGCAGTGATAATGGTGGAGAGTACAAAAGTCAGTTATTTGATGATTACTCGAAAGTGAAAGAGCATTCACTTCTTGTCAATTGACTGTGCCAAGACAGGGTTCATGCCCATTTTCCAAAGTGAAATTCCCTGAGTTATCCAGGTTTTTCCTGCTGCTTTCATCAAAATTCCAGGTACTGTGCACTACTATTTTGACGACAAATTAAAAAAAAAAAAAATTAGATTTAACTGATATTTACTGTGAATACATGACAATGAAAAAAAAAAACATTCAAAATTTTCTATATCTGTATACAATTTTATCTGATTATACAGTCATACAGATTATATCTCAAAAATCTTGATTTTGCCAATTTCGCATTTTAAAATTTAGAGAGTTATAGAGTTATAGTTTAGAGAGTTATAGAGTTTGGATAAAATTCAAACCTAAAATCAACTAAATACACTAAAACCTTATTTTTAGTAAAAATAAAAATAAAAAGTCAAATTAACCCATTAAAAAATACTATTTAATACAAAAAAAAAAAAAAAAAAAAAAAGAATGGAACAAAAGAAATTTTAAGAAGAAATATACATACATAAGAAATAAAAACAAAGTTTACACTTTATCATTATGTTTAAACATTTAAACTAATGTTTGTTGTTTCATTTATTTTGGTTTGTATGAAAGCAGTTTTTCTTTTATCCTGTAGGTAGATGGGTGTTATTTCTTGTTTGGTGATAAAGTTTCTGCATTCATGACCTTTAATTACATGATCAACTGTTTGTACATGATTATCAATAGCATACATGCCAACATTGGAGAATAAAAATCCAGTAGATAGCATGTGGTGAGCATTTTTACAGTACAAGTCAGGGTATAACTGGTTCAGTATCATTTAGGAAAAAATAGGGATTTTTTTTACATACCACAAAAAATGTATATTTCTTTTTTCAAAACTCACTATAACACTGAAAATGCCTACTGCATAAGAAAAACGTTTTTACATAGTGTATAAAAAAAACATAGTGGCGTAAACAGAAAGCAATTTTAGAATGGGGGCTCACTGAAATAAAAGATGTTCTGTTGTACTTAGTTAATTAGATGAATGTGGATGGGAAAATACTTTAGGGACTCTATTGCCTAGAAAATAAGGGGGAAAAAAGAGCATATATTAAATAAAATAATCCTTCATTTTTATGTAAACTACAAAAATGTGATAGTACCGTTTAATTAATTTGAGATTTTATCAAAAATAAGATGGATGAAAAAAGATGTTTAAAGATTACATGGTAATTTAATGTATACCCGTGAAATCGCACTTAAAAAATAATAAATATTTTACAAAAATATAAATTAATATGAAGCGTACTGCAAAGAAATGAATGTTGTGCATTTTCTAATTCACATAATTTGAAACTAAACATGGATGGAAAAGGATGGTTCAACATTGCACAGGAATATAATCTGTGAGGAACCCAGTCGTTTTTGAGCATTTTTCACATAGTATTCAGAGTAAGATATCTGTGTGGGGCTGCGGTCGTAGACCTCGAGCCCACTGGCATCGGCAGCTTAGTCAAAAACAAAGCCATGAAGTCTGTCATCCCAACCAAGGAGCGTGAGATTACTGTGAAATAGAACGATTTCAGCTGTCATCGGAGTGAGGATAGAGAAATTCACAGAAAGATGCGGGGGTGGTGGCCTGAGATGATAGGAGCCTGGGAAAATTCCAGAGGGGCTATCACAGGATGGTCTTGAATGGGGAAATGCGAATATATATGCAAAAAGGATGCACACAAGGGCGACACCTCACGATTTTAAAGGAGATAGGTCGCACTGATCGAGCTCGAGAGCCGAATGATGCGAAAGGAACCCACATTGCCTCGACCATACGAGGGTTCTTTGTAATATGTTTATATGCAACGAATGATGATGAATAAAGTTTGTCGTTAATATGCAGATTTTGCCTGGTTTATCGAAACATATTGAGTTCCATCTTCTTTAGCATTATATCTTACATATACGAATTTGCGAATCTCGGAGAGGAAGGATGGTCAGTTACTGCAAAACTTCTATAGTCGTACCCACAGGCACCGACATTGTATATACCAGTGCACTTTTATCGATACACATATGACGACTGAAACGTTACTCCCAACCCAGCATTCCTGTATCAACATCCGAAAGGCTATAACTAGCGAGGGGAGAAAACACGGAACATCCGATGACTAAAAGTGAAGTAAACAAATTAACGTATGCAACATAATAACAATGGTGGCAGCCTGTGAGATACGCTAAGAGTCCAGACCGCCAGACCCCATCTACATTCGAGCTAGCAAAGATGATGATGCGCCTTTTGAGTATGGTACAACTGATCAAGATTGGAGGTCAACGCCCTGCAGTTTGACATGGAATCCAGAGAAGGAGTCCCAATCCCACAACCCGGACCAGCGGAAGCCAATGTTTTTTCTTTTCTGACTGATGGAAGATACAATGACCCAACCAAGCTGCAACCTGTTATTGCTGGAGTCCCACAAAGGCAACCGACGAGGGAAAAATCCGACACCATCCTCGACATTCAACAGAGCTTGCAGAAATCTATGGGAAGGCGAATGACAATTTTTACATTATGGTTTTGTGACTCAGGATCTTTTGTAAACAAGAGAGGGTTAGATCAACATTTTCATTTAAAGAATTTGAGTTTCTTCTATTAATGCTTAGTGTGATTTTGAAGATTTTTTTTTCTCTTATGTATATTTAAGATATAAATTTTAAAATTTTATTCGAATATTGACAATACAGTATTAGTGTAGAGATATGTTTAGTGTTTAGACAGCTTGATATACATTTTTTTGGGATTTATAATCGCATTTTTAGTGAAAGCGCTGAAAGTGGATTTGGCTATGTTGTTGGAAAAACAGGTTTGTTTACATCGCGATTCTCGTTCGTGAATGTGCATTCATCTTAATTTATTTTTCAATGACTCTTTTCCATTCTCGTTAACGAATCGTAACCTTTTCCCAACAGGCTTATCATGCAAATCACCTTCTCGCCATGTACGCATCTGCTTTGAATAACCAGAGGGTGTTACTTGCAACAATTGAGTTCCGGAAAGCACCCATCCCTGGATATATATACTAGACACATTTTAAGAACAGGACTCATATCAGACCTTCTTGACATGTAAGGTTGTGTCTCCATGATTATTAGATGGCTGGTTCGAATGTACGATCGGTAGATCATAAACACGGTGGTTTGATCAATGGTAAAAATGATCCTGTTGTTTTAAATGGTTCTCTGTTTATGAGACCATGTTTTTACCGTGTTTTAAATACTGAAATCCACGAATGTTAAAATCTTATATTTGCCACAACGTGTAATCTGTGTATGATGGCTTACAAAGTGCACATCAGTATGTTTGGTAAGGTAAATTTCTTACTTACCTATTTTAATATCCTGCTTTTAACAATGTGTCAAGTATTTGAACTGAAAAACTTTTTCCCAGAGCTTGAGAGCTCGCAGTGTAAATATCGTGTCTTTACAATCTTGTTACAAAAGCTTATGTAACTTTGAAGATATAATGGATTTATCTCACAATAAAAGTGATTTCTTTTAGTTTTCGAAAATTGCCTACTTACTTCTAATGGACATTACAGCATTTTCAATTCTGCATAATTATTCGGCAAAACAACGCTTAGGTATGTCCTTACATGTGAACTATTGTTCTTGAAGTTAACTATCAAGCCTTCATAGTTTTTGCCCTTGATAACCTATCCATATTCGGGCGGTATCCCGACGACACATCCGCCAACAAGGTTATGGGCCAGTTACACGCTTTTAAACCATGGAAAATGACTGTGAATGTTGCAGAATGAAAGTGGAAACTATTGTGAACACAAGAATCCAGTAGACGGGGGCCGCAACTGCGTTATTTGCATTCGGAAAAAGGGTAAACAACTCTGAAGTTGTAGTTCAAATTGACTGACACCTAATTAATTGGCCATGAAGGCAGTTAAGATTACTGCATTATCAAGAGACAATTACGTCACATGAAGGAACGCGGTATCATTCCTTCTCAAAGGAGAGGGCTTCTTCGGATATGTAGACCGAGCAGCGTTACCAGTAGATGATAAGACGTCACGGCATGATTATGATAAGCATATGTGCAGACACGACCACGCATTGGCTATTCTGTTCCATAACTGTTAGAAAACTTAATGTAAACAAGCAATGCGTACATCGGTTAACATACGGTCAAAATCACTTTAGGATTGTTTGTTAATAAGTATTAACCTCTGTTCAGTATTCCTGCAAATTGAGACGTCAGCATCCGGAATATGCTAATTTCTACTTCATTCAATTAGAAATTGGTATACTCCAGAAACATTAACTTCTACTTCAATGGCACGGCACTATTTAAACTTGTGGATGTGCCAGTAGAGCTGTGCTTCTGATATTCTGATTCTGTTTCTGCTTCTGCTTCTGGGAAGTTATCCCGATTGTACTTGCATATGCAGGGCCGGCTCAAAGATATTTTCGTGTGTGGGCAAGACAGTTTAGGGCCGCCCTTCATATATATATATATATATATATATATATATATAATTAATATACACTGGCGGAAAATAAAATCCCAACACCAAGAAGAAATTAGTCTAGAGGAATAAAATTTAGGCAAAGCAATTATGTAGGCAACATATTTATTTGATTAATGTTTCAAGGTCACAGGTTAAAGTATGCGCAAGAAGAGCCATTTCAAATGTGAAATGGTGATACATTAATAACAGCTGTAGACGCCATGATTTTGAATGCAAGTGTCATAGCGGGAACCAAACGACATCAAATGTCGCAATGGTTTCCCGACAGACACAGCTGACTGAGAAAGTCTTACTTTCTCACAATTTCATACCCAGGTTCAAAACACACTTCCCGTCAGTTGGAGAAACTCAACCGGTGACCTGCGAAGCAAATCGAACAAATTCCAAAATAAACAGAGAAATACCTTTACCTTGAAGGTCTCACCAGCAGCTGAAAACACTTAAACTATACACTAATTCAACACAAATAAATACTTTTAATTTTGTTTAAATCTCAATTTATTAAATGCCAAAAAACAGGAGTTATCACAATTTACAGTTGTTGATTCTCATTCAGCTCAACTACCACTGGACCACACTTTACTAAAAACATCGGCTCTTAGCCGGAATTAAATATTCATTTCTATAAATCATTAAGCAACAGTATAATATATAAATATCACATTCTATTATCAATTTAATATGGTATGGTCAAAAGAGAGAAAGCACACTCAAGGAAAGCTTAAGGCTTAGATATTAACTGCATTTCAATTCTAATTTAATGATACTTTAGAAGGTCAATGTAATTTAACAATTAGCTTAGATGATCTTCAGAAGTCTTGAGAACCAGTCCAATGTCACGAGGACAGACGAAGGCATCTCTGCCTCCATTTACCGAAAAGGACGCTTACCTCCATATCTGGAGAGAATCTTTCCCCGACCAAGGTAAGGCGGCAAGCTCGCAGCTGGCAGGATACAAGCAGCAGCCCGCACAGGGCCCAGGCTTCATCAAGGACTCTGTCAGGAAACGGTCTACAGGCATCTGGAACAGGAGGTTCCCTGACAGTCAATGGCGACAAGCAGGAACGTCGAGGCTCGGCATCAGCAATGGTCCGGTCAAGCAGAGGTGACGCTAGCGGCGGCTCTCCCGACCCACAGCTACGGTAACCCAACGTTAGGATTGGGTCTTGAGCCGTACGTGAGTTCGAAGATGTTTTTCAGGGAGAGGGCCCAGAATTACAATTCACACCACTTTTAAGCATTCCAGGTGGATCCAGAGCCCAGCCAATTGAAAATCAAGGAGGGCTCACATCTTCTCCTTTCCACCAATACAAATCTTATCCATGGTTCAGCCCATCCAACGACAATTCTCAAGGCAAGTGCATCTGCCACGTGAAATCAAGAAGAACGAAGACATCTGTCTCCGCCAGCAAACAAGTGCGACCTTGAACTAACGGTCGATGTTCCTCGAGTGTGTGAAAGAATATTATTATACGAAATGAAAATGGCCACAATTTCTGCATAGAATTAGATACATTTAAAAATGATAAAATATATATACATATGACATGAGGGTTCTGGGTCACAATTTAAATAAATATTAATATAAAGGTTTAAGAAAATAATGTAATTTTACAATTTACACACAAGTGACGGATTCCGTCACGACACAAGCATGCAAACGTGTACGCATTGTGTCGTACAGGTGCCGTATGTCATTTGTGGGATGGAGTTCCATGCATGTTGCACTTGGTCAGTCAAATCAGCAAAGGGTAATGCTGGTTGTGGATGATGCTGGATTTGTCTTCCAATAATGTCCCATACGTGCTCGATGGAAGAAAGATCTAGTGATCTCGCAGGCCAAGGCAACATGTCGACACTCTGTAGAGCACGTTGGGTGACAACAGTGGTATGAGGACAAGCGATATCTCATTGGAAAACACCCTCTTGAATATTGCTCAGGAATGACAGCACAACTGGTTCAATCACCAGTCTGATGTACAAATTTGCTGTCAAGGTGCTTGGGATAACGATGAGAGTGCTCCTGCTGTCATAGGAAATGGCTCCCCAGACCATAACTCCTGGTGTAGGTCCAGTGTGTCTACGTCGCAGATAGCTTGGTTCCAAGCGCTCACCTGGTCTCCTTATTACCAACATACGGCCATCACTGACACCAAGACAGAAATGGCTCTCATCTGAGAATACAACAGATCTCCACTCCGCCCTCCAATGAGCTCTAGCTTGACATCACTGTCGTCGCAGATGACAGTGATTCGGAGTTAGTGGTATGAATACTACAGGCCGTCTGGCTCGTAGCTGTCCCACAATTAATCAATTTCTTACAGTTTGCTGTGTCACTCTGGGGCCAACAGAAGCTCTAATTGTTGTTGCAGATGCAGTATGATCTGCCACAGCCATGTGGTGAATACGATGGTCTTCCCTCTCAGTAGTGGCCCGTATGCGGACGGACCCCAGTCTTCTTAAGACAGTGCCTTCCCATGACCACTGCTGCCAACAATCATGCACAGTGGATACATACCTGCCAAGTCTTTCAGCAATATTAGGGAAAGAAAATCCACCTTCTCGTAGCCCTATTATACGGCCTCGTTCAAACTCACTAAGCTGCCTTCTGCGTCTCCTTAAAGGTATTCTCGACTCAAACCTAGCACACAACGTCCAACCCGGACAATAAATAATGATCACGAAGTTTACATCACGTATTTAAAGCAAATGTTATTTGCATGATCATAGTGGAGCTACTAGCACCACTCTTATTCGTCTAGCATGAAATTTGAATAGGCATCATCTTTCATATACAAAAACACGCCTCCCAAATTTCATTTATCTAGCACAACTCCTTCTTGGTGTTGGGATTTTATTTTGTGCCAGTATATATATATATATATATATATATATATATATATATATTGTATATATAAATATATATATATATATATATATATATAAATTGAGCTACAGCCATGAAACTGGGCATGCAAATTTCTTTTTAAGAATTATGCAAATGATCAAACTGTCAATGCCAGCACTATGAGCAATTGTCGGATTTAGAGAGAAGTCGCATCCATGGCCCAAGGGAAACTGGTTGGTCCAACAGATGTATCAGTCACCATCTTGTCGGAATGATATGGTAGTTGCTCGGTGATGGAAACAGTGGATCAAAGAAGACTCATGTAACCGTCGCAGAGGCTTAGAACGCCCCAGACAGACAACTGCTCAAGTAGATCGTGCAGTCAGGAGAGGAGTCATATCTACACCAATGGTGTGGTTATCAGTCATTCGAATCTTATCAGCCATCGCCCGTGCATCCTGTATCAATGTATATTATTCGGAGACGACTGATGGGATTAAGTATCGACATCTATTAACGCGCCTACCACTGACCCCTCAACATAGGCAGAGATGTCTGAATGGGTGTTTAGCTCGGTCAAACTAGACAGTATCTGATTGGAGGCCTGTTTAGAGACGAATTCCGCTTCTTCAGTACTGATGACCGACGCACAGGTGTGCGGATGAGGACTGGACATTTTTCGTGATTTTACGAGAAAGCTAAGTATCTTAGATAGTATGGCAAAGCATCTTAGATAGGCAAGAGCAGCAGGGAATAATCTCCCCTAGAAACAGAATTATTATCACCTTATGAAAATTATTTTATTTCATAGACCTATCAAATTTTATTCTCATCTAAATTTAGAGCTTTAATTAACAGTTTAGAAAATATAAGGCCTCACATTTCTTTCTACATGCATACATACATAATGCAGCAGTAATTTATAATACATAGCTGAATTTTGGACTTTATTTGTCATTTCCCTGCATACAAATGATATATAGTAAAAAATAATGATGGGTCAAAAACTAAAATTTTCGACGGATTAATATACGTTTTGGACATCCTTTAACACAAATCAATTATTTTTAAAGGGTATTCCTGTATGTGAGTGTAATGTATATATGGGTGTGTATAGGAGTCTAGAGAGACAAAATTTCTAAAACGAATGAAGTGAAGTGAAAAAATTTTATGATTTTAAAGGGAAATGAACACTCGGAAGGTCGCAAATTTTCAAACTTCTTTTAAATCATAAAAAGAAAACGGCATTCAAAAATATTAAATAAACAATCATATTATATGTAAGTTTACATGAATAACATCTATGTTTGGGGTTTCTGTGTAAAGGAAACGAAGCATTATGAAAAATGTAAACCTTTTGGGCGTTTATAATAATAATTTCAATATTTTAATATTCAGAACTTTTTTTTAGAAAACAAAAAAAGTGACTGTCCGAGCGAAAGTTTTTATTATTCTTGTTTTCATTTTAAACTATAAAATAAAGATATAAATAGTAAACAACAAAAATATGTACTAGGAAATTTAGTATCAAAATCTATATTTATTATTAAGAAAAGCTTTTATAGTTCTCGAGTAATTGTCTTGCCAAATTGAAGAAGATTGAAATTTTTCCATTTTTCAAGTTAGTAACATGTCAAAAACAAAAAAAAACTAACTTTGAACAATAAGCATAAATTTGTAGCTCTGAAAGCCTGACAAATGTATATAATTGGATTTTGGATCGAACTCTATTTTTTTTTTTTGGGGGGGGGGGGGGGGGACGAGCGGGCGGGGTGGGGGGGGGGGTTAACCTTTGAAACATAAAAATGAATTTTTTCTATGTTTCATGCTTCCACTCGAAATATCTTCAAAAGTATAAAAGATTTATAGAATTATATTAAGTGATAAAAATATGTATGAGGAAATTTAGTTTCTAAATTTATATGTATATTTAAAAAAGCTTTAATGGTTTTCGAGTAATCATCTTGTCAAGTGGAAGAAGTTTGAAAATTTGAAGTATTTCAAGTTTGTAATGCTTATATATTAAAAACTAAAAGTGATAACTATAAACAATTAGTATAAATTTATTGCTCTTTAAAATTCCTACAAGTGTATATAATTGGATTTTGGGTCACTTTCTTGGTTTTTGAAGTATAGTGGTTATAATTTCATTATTTTAATATATTGAAATTATAACTACTATACTTCAAAAACCAAGTTTTCCAATGGGTGTGAAAGCTGTAATATTTGAAATGCCATGATTGTTACAAATCAGTCTGGTTACTTACTCTTTTGTGAATATTGGTGCACAAACACGAGATATTTTGCTTTGTTAAAAAAAAGAATTAGGAAGTCAAATGAATATGCGGATTCTAAAGATGTTTAATGATTGGTGAGGTTTGAACAGAATAGGTGGAAATATAAGTATTCAATTACGTATTTACGTGCCGCCAGACAAGTTTATCGATTAACTAGAATGTAAAATCTCATCAGTAAGTTTAATTTTTATACTGCAAATCAAGTTAGTAAAATAATCGAATATATTAAAGTGGAATCCATGGTAGGAGTTTTCAGATGAAATCGGGGGAAAATTAAAAGTGCTAGCTAGTTATAAATAGTTAATTTGTATTGCCAGTAATTTGTATTGATTTGAATGAAACAAATGAGTCTGAAATAATTAAATAAACTTATTGAACTTTACTGGAGTTTTATCTTATAAATTATTATTCACGCAAAACAATTTTGGCTCTATCAGACTGGAGACACCACCGATTATATTTTTCTGAATTTATCAGGAGTCAAAAGTAACTCATTATGTAGTGTCATGAAAGTTGCCTTCATCAATTTTTTAATAAAATTTAAATATTTAATTGCATAAATCTTATGAATTATTTGTACATCTTAGCAGTAAAAACATTATAAGCAAATCAAAGAAATGATCTTATGAATAAATTGGGAAAGAGCAGAGATAAGGAAAAGCATTTCAATCCCTATGAAGCTAAGATATAATATAACAGAACAATTCAGAATTTTGCCAGTTATTATCAGCAATTTATTTAAATAGCTAATCTTTAATATTAAATTTAAAATGCAAAAATATTTAAATTTATTGGTTTTTGATTTTGCAGATAAAAATCTGGGATTCTATTTCGAAGCAGTTTGTGACTGTCCATTGTAGCCCCTCTAAAATCTGATTAAAATACAGAAGGGACATAGAATATAACCACTATATTTCAAGGTTAGAAATTAAAAAATATGAACTTTCGAGTGGGGTAATAAAAATAGGGTGTATTAAGAATAAAAAAAAAATTCTATTCGTTGGAAAAGCGAAACGTCAATGTTTCATTTTTTCTTGGTTTTGAAAAAAAATGGACAAAAAAATACCACATATCATACAATACGACTTTATATACGAATAATAATACATCGAATGTTGATTAGAACATGGGGATGTTAAATGAATTGTTTGAGCAGAAAAAAAAAAAAAAATCACAATATCAAAATGTATATTACAAATTTTAAGATTGTTTAATTAACATTTTACTTAAAAGTGCATTACATTATAATTATAACTAAAAGTGTAATTATGCAAAAATAAAATAGCATTTACAGATTATTGAACGCATATCTAAACAGAAATCTGTATGCATGAGCAAAAGAATACCTATAATTCCCAGATTAAGTCTACAGAATAAATTTATTAATTTATAAAACAGCTCTAACAATTTATAAACAACTTTTGCACTTTCATGCAAATATTCATAAAGGAATATTTTACTTTGCAAAAATATTTTGTATCATTTTTTTTTTTCATTTTACAATGAAACTGGAAAAAATACAAAATTAAGATAATTTTACACCATTGCTTAATTATTTGCCTCTGAAATTCCTCATAGAACAGCCACGGGGCATACTATTTTGGATAAAAACATGAAAAAATTATTCTTTTATCAGAATTATTCTGGGGCTAATGCCATAAACTAAATTCAGTACCAAATTAATTTTATTTGTTGAAACACATTAAAAATCGATAAAAAATGTAGTCAATTAAGAAATTTTGCAAAAATATTTTAAATAATTGAAAGAAAAATTACCCGAATAGTTAGAACTTAAAAGACAGTCGATGGATTTGTGAATCTCGCACAGCAGCATAACACAACACTTTGAACATCAAGAAGTAGCTTTTTACTTCTAGTTACTGTGTTTGTTATCTACATGGCCTTCAGCTAGGCTCAATGCCTTAATGAGCTAAAATGGTAGACGACCAAAAGAATGACCATCTGGACTAATCTCCTCCCTCCCGTCCTTTTAGAAGTGCATATTCTATGCATGTTGTTATGTAAGCTTCTAAAGCATGATTGCTGGTAATTGGCAATGTACGTGGCCGGTTTGTTTAGGCCTATGTATTGTCTAATGTTTTAAATTTTCGAAACAATGTTACTTTAAATTTGAAGAGGTACCGTATCGAAGTTCTGGATACATGTATCATTTATCTTGTATTTTAATATTTCTTTCGTGAAAATAAACTAGTTATTTCACGTAAAGTCTTTTCACTTCAACTATCTACGACTTGATAAAAATCTACTGTTATCTCTGCTACATCTGCAACAAATAGCTATGTGCAATAAATCAATTTTTTTTAATCCAACATAGTGATTATGGGGCCACTGAAAATGCTGCTTTTATCAAGTGTTTTTGAAGTGTGAAACCAATGAGCTCCAAGACGGGGGTCGCAGCGAAGGAAAGTAACTGCGTAGTAAGCAAGAATCATGGCAACGGCCGAGATGGAGAGGCTCGGAAGAGATAATTTCTCTACGTGAAGCGTAGATATAAAGTTTGCTCTAATGAATGACGGCTTGTATGGCTTCATTACAGGGACGAAGGAAAAACCAGGTGAGGACACAATAAGAAAAGAAAGATTGGACTACCAGAGGCGAAAAGAAAAGACTTTGTTGATCTTGTACTATAGTATTGAAAATGAGTACCGCCACTTAATTTCTTCAATAGATGAGCCACTGACGGCATGGGAAATACTGAAGGAATAGTTCGAGCCCAAGTCCAGGGCCATACTAATGCGACTATTCGACAAACTTTTCAATGAGGAGCCGATATTGAGTGAACCAATTAGACTTTTCATCTCACGAATAAAAAGGTCAGTGTCCAAGTTGAAGGATGCCGGCCATCCATTGGTCGAGGTCTTAGCTTCGTTCCAGACGCCATCTGAGTGATGAATACAGGGGTGTTGTACAGACTCTCTACAGACTGCCTGACGGCCAGTTTCCTCTGAAACATATAGAGACAGAACCAATAGCGGAGGAGGACCGAATTGCCCAACAGAAGTATGATGAGCACCAAAATGGAAGTAAGACTTTAGCTTACTGTATGCCTAAACCTAAATGTTACAGTAACTCTAAAAATATTTCTAAAATTTTAAATTTTAAAAGCGTAAATAATAGAAATGTGAATTCAAATACAGTACAACCTCGAAAATCCGGACGTTTTCCAAATTTTCGTTTTTTTTTTCCCGGGCTGACGAAGTCGCGGATTTAAAAAACAACAGGGTGGGTAAGATTATTTATGTTACCGTATTTTCCGGTCGACTTTCTGAACCCGGAAATGAAACGAAAGTTTAGATGGACGGCCGTAGATAGATAGGCTCGTGGTTGGAGCGTGAATTGCGTTGTTAGCGTTAATCCCTCCTCCCTTTATTCAAGTCACAACTCCTGATGAATTATTTCGCGTAAAATATACATCGTTATTTAAATACTGAATTTTTATTATCAAAATTTCCTTTTCTCATTATTGAAAAAGACATTTTTCTGAAACAATGTAATTTTTAATATTAAACACTTTAAAACGTTATCGTAACATTTTATCACAGATGTTCAATTAAATCTAAAAATCCCGAGAATTCATATTAACGCTCCCGGAAATTTATTTTGTTCATTTCGTAGTACGATTTCCATTCTTCAATGTATTCTGCTTTGTCTTCAGAATCTCCTCCCCCTCCCGATATTTGACGATTTTTTCGTTCTCGTCGAACGTGCCAGCTTGAAATCGACTGTATATTTTGCCTTTTTTGTTTAGAAAGCCATATTTACATACTATAAATAGCAAATAAATAACTAAATAATATCGTATCGCACAGAACCGAGCAACAAGGTCATTAACCCATAGACCTCTCAAAGGGGTCGGCTTGCCACCGGTGACGGTCGGCTGCGTTTGCGATTAGGAACTAAGCAAATTCCTTTCTTCGCTTTCCCTGCCCCACCACGTCCGGGCGCTGCTGTAACCTAGTCAGGGACGTAAGTGCTCAATCTTGACTGGGGGTGGGGGTGGGGGTGTGAAGGGAATTTTTCCGACTAATATTTAAAATTTCCGACTGTATAAACAAGTGAGTTAACTTTTGTTTTGGGACGAGTGCATTGCTGTTCTAGTGACATTTGTGCAGTTCAAAGTCTACACGGCAATTATTTGTTTTAATTTTCGAATGTTTTGTGCATATGTCCCATGCCCCAATTAAAAAAAAAGTCTCAAAACCAAATTTTGGGTTTTGAGACTGTTTTTGGGTTTTCTTTGTTCTTTATAAATAATTATACACTTTTTATTAATTATCGGATGTGTTGTGCAAATGCCCAGACCTTTAGCTACCATTTAAAACAAGGCAAGTATCTAGGGTAAGAACTAGCAAAATTTTAAATATATTTGAAAAAGTATTAAATTTCAATTTCGTACGTAAAAAAAAAATTCAAAATGATCCAATAGAAAATCTACCTGCATGTGAATATACACATATTCTTAAATACATCTAAATTGTATTTTTTAGGTTATCTGATATTTATTTCGCAGCATCCAAAACAGGAAGATTAGCTCAGTTCTACAGTTTGAATTCTATAGAAAGTTGTGTGTATCATCGCATTCTAACAATTTTTTTTTAAATACTACATTTTATTTTATAAAAATGCATCAAAGCAACAAATGCATCTCCCTTAATGAAGTGATGAGGACTGCGGTTTCTCTCCGATAGTTGCACATACTTGAGCTCTCTCCTAGAGAAAGGATCGCTTATTTTCTTTATTTTTTTTCCAGGTGTGTGGATCGTATGCGTATAAATTTGGTTTGAAATTAACATTGAGCAATGCAGAGTTTTTCAACGTGCGTTATAGTTTCGTGTAAATTTATGGAAAATTAAAGAATTTTGATGAACACAATTTGGACCGCATTGAACTTTTTCTCATTTTTGGATCCCGGTATTAAATTAAATTTCAAAAAGGGGCTCCGAGGCCAAAAAACTTCGTATAACAGTGATCTATAATATACAACTGGAGTGAGTGCATATTACACTTTAACATTGTTCGGCCGTGGTTCCTTTCGGAGTTGGCGAAAATCATCCGCGCTTGAAGGTGCGATTCTGTAAAGCGGACGCTTATCTAAGACCTAAATATGTGGGTTACGAGAGGTTGGTGGTAGGAGAAGGGTACGGTACCTGAGGTTGTGTCCCTCACTGGATTCTAGTCTAAATTGAATGGGAATATCCCGACCATCCAAACAGATACCTTACACTTTCGGGTAGGTCGTACGGTCTGGGTCAAAAGAAGAAAGATCTCCTCTAGTTGTTGCAAGCCAATCTAATGACTCGCTTGTACGTCGACGGTATTCTGCAACCGATTGTTCTGCCTATGTTGCCATGTCGCCCAGGTTACATTTACCAACAAGACAAAGCTCGAACATATACTGCACAACTTTCTCAACAATGTCTTCAAAGATTTAATACCCTCCTATGGCCATCCAGGTCCCAGATCTATCACCAATAGAGAACGTCTGGGACATGCTGTGACAGAAATTGCAGCCTTCCCTGAATACCACTGAATTAGCTGATCAGTCGCAACATTTGTGGCAGGATCTTCCGCAGAGGGACATAAGCAACCTAACTGACCCTATGCCACACCGAATATCGACTTTTATAGCCGATTACCACTTACTAAAATGTCAGCTTCTTGTCACCATTTCTTAATAAAACGTTTTTAATTGATCCCACATTCTCATCATTTGCATATTTCCTCAAACGACATATACATGCCGAGCTTTGCGGTTGTAGGTTATTCAATATTTCATGGGTGCATATAATTTTTTGCAACAGAGTGTATATAGCTTCAATGTTTTTTCAGCAGTGATTTGAACGAATTTTTAATCACGTTTCTAAAAGCTCAGTGTCAGTATGTCAGAGCACCGAATGCAACACCGAAGGCTGAAAAAATTCTGTTTACCCTGCAGAATCCAAATCTGAAAATTGTTTTTCAAATTAATCCTTGGATCTGGGAAAATAACCTCTCAAAGTTTGGCCTTTTTGCTATTTTTGTGTTTATAACCCTAGGTCGAAGGTGTTGCCACAACATGATGCATTTGCATGGTTATGAGAACTCAATGCTTAAAGAAATAAAAGGAAAATTGTATTCAGCTCATAGAGTTAGAAGAGAGACCACCTCCATGATTCAGCTGACTAGGAAAGTTCATTTTGAGAGGTCATCCCAATTTAAAAATTCAGAACATGAATATCTAAGCCAAGGAGTTAGAGAGACTTGTTTTCTGCTTTATCTTCAAAATCACTTTGTAAATAATGCAATTATACAAACTTTGTTTATAGATAGATTGGTTGGAGCTGAATTATATGGCCCATAAACTTAGTCTCTTTTCTTCCATGGTATGGCCAGACCAATTAAAAATTTGAGATGAATAGTTTGAGGTATTAAACTGGATAAATTGGTTTGCTAAGATTACAGGGGAGCGTAAATTCATTGCGTTATGTTAGGAGTTGATATAGTATGTATGTTTTAATAGGGAGTCGTATAAGAGATAGCAATATTGAATTGGAGGGCTGTATGATCCGCATGCGACTGTGGATATTAGGAGTGGATGGGAGGACCGGTGGCAGTTGATGTCCGCCGGTTCCTGTTTCCTATTCATGTCAGTGGTGTACTTGGACGAGCGTATCGCACGAAGTACGCAGACTTTGCTGGTTTATAAAAATTCTTCAACTTCGTTCAAAGTCTCCGAGAAATAAATACTTCGAAGGAACGTGAAATTAAATAAACCAATTGCAGAGAAGGGAAGTCCACAAAATGTAAAAAAATATTTTTTGAATTGAACATCAACATTTTTAGTATAGGTAAATTATTACAGGAAACTAGTGCATATTAAGTGGCGCAAATAAAATCAGAAGTGATTTAAATATCATAAAGCATTACTATTTTATGAACAGCTGATTTTCAAAAATAAAAATTTATGTTATTCATTATTTTGATCAATTTTACTGGTTTCTTCATTGATATTTAATATATAAGATCAATTTCATCACCTTCTTGTTTCCCACTTATAGTGGCAGCTTCATGGTCCCCACATCTTAGGACAGGCCTCCTGGCCAAAATTCTTTAAGGGCCCCCTATGGGCTGCGGGCCCTTGGATATTAGTTCCACTTATCCCCTCCCTTTATGGAGGACCTTGAAAAAAAAACGAACATCCAAAAATTCATGGACAATTGAGCATTAATAATATATGAGGGCGTAAGGAGCCGCTACCGTGAGTTGCATAGGGTCCCAAGGTTTTGCATAAGGGCCCGGAAATTTTGTCAACGCCCCTGAGTACAAGTAGTATTTCTTCCTGGTAAAATGGAAACGATGCGATGGGACGACGATCGTGATTGATCTTATTTGTCACGCCATATTTTTAAAGACAGTGACGGTTAAGGATATAGCCACGAATTGGGGTCCTCTTTGATAAAAAAAAATCATATTACAGTTGTTATTTTTCAAATTTCTCAAAATCACAAAAAACAGTGCCTTCTTATTTTTTTAAGCAGCTGTCAATTAGTCAATCAGAAAATACCCTGAAAGGCACACCGTTCCGCCGGGTCCCCTGGGTGTAGCCGCAAGGTATTTAGAAAGAGTTATTAGGTGTAGCCGTGCTATCCACCCCCTTGTGGGGACCATGGACAGCTTTAGCAAAGAATATCTTTAGTAATGAGGTTGTGACTATTCAAATACCAAATGATGGCCGCAAAAGATCTGAATACAATATTTCGCAACTATCAATGTTGATTTATTATTTTGAAATAACTCTGTTTAATTTTAAATAATATACATATATATTTTCTTTTTTTGGGGGGGAGGGGGGGGGGGGATTGGAACGGGAAAGGAAAATTTGATTCTGAAAATAAAATAATAGTAATTATGAATAAAATAATGATTATTTATTAATAAAAATATAATATATAAACTGTGCCTACAAAATGTACAACAGCAGAATTATAACAAATGCAAATTTTGATTGATTGAGCACGCAATTAATTAACATATCTTTCTCGATTAATAATAGGTTTACAAAAACATTTCGACGTAGTTAACATTTTAGTGTAACATTCTAATTTATACACAATTTAATATCAAACGGTCGAGTAAAATTTGTATTATTGTTATTTATAGTATTTTGCAAGAAGATGTCTCTTTCTGTGTGTATATACCGCGTAGCGGAAAATCCAAGTTTTCAACAGCTGTGAAAATCTGTATAGCGGTGGTATCTCAGCTTATGCAAATATGAACCTCGCCGAGATTTTTTTTAAATTCCAATTATTTTAAAGGTTATGAATATTTAAAGTCGAAATTTCGCCATTTTTAAACCAATTTATCCTAGCAGACAATTCTTTAAAGAATGAGAGACATATGTCAGACAGTTACAACTAATTGGCACGACACGATTTGGGTGATAAAATCAAAAAGACTAACTTTCAGAATTTTACAGATAATTTGGATTTTTTAAACGTGCAAATTGTTATAAGAATTCGCTCGATAAATCTCTTCTATAGCAGGAAAATATTCGGAGATAGCATTTAATTCTCTAATTTTACTTTTCACCATTCACGGAAACAAAGCAGACGAAAGACATGAAGTGATTTAAATTGAGAAGTTTTCTTATTTCTTGAATTTTAAAGATATGACTTATAGTTTTCAAAATAAAATACAATTCTTTGTCATTAAAAGCATTTTGTGAAAAAATCATTTGAATCAGATAACAAAAACCATAATCCCGATCATTACCTCCCTGCTTTTCGTTCAATTCAGAGGGTGTCACAGCGCAATGAGAGAAGGTGTGTTTAAGCGCTTATTTAGGGTGTACGTTTTGCATATGCGGATTAAATGCGCGCCTGCATATTCAAACCCATACCGCAATCATTTGGGCGTTTATCGAGGGCGTATTACGCCCGCGTAGAGAGTGGAGTGCAAATGCATGTGCGGCCGCGCAGTGAACTATCATTGTTATTTGCAATAGGAGCTGAATCCAATTTTTGTTTAGATTAGTCTTACCACAATGGAATTATCAAACAGCAGTCTCGGCACTCAACAGCAACGCTAATGGATTGGTTGTCTTTACAGTATAGAATAATACATTTTATGGAAAAGCTTGCATCGCTTAATGTTTTATATCATTAAAACCGCTCATGTTTACTCGTTCAATTCTGTTACAATGATTTTTGTGCTAGTTATTATAAAATTGTAAGACAAGCATGTAAGCTAAGATGTTATTTCCTTTCCTTTAGAAAGTCCGATGGAAAAGCATTTTTCCTGAAAGCTTATCTGACATAATTCTGTTTGTCCTTTCTTTAAATTATTGCATTTGAAAACTCTGGAAGTTAACTTTATACAAATTATTTAACTTTCTAATAAAAATTTGTAGGATGTAATAAATTTTTAAATCGTATTCTATAAAAAAAAAAGCTTTTAAAAATATGCACAGCACAAGTGCTTTCTGTAATGATATCAACAGGTGAAAATTTTCTATTATGATAATTATTATGCAAAAAGGTTTAATTACAGTAATTTAAAAAAATCTAATGCGAACAGCATATGACTTTCCCTGCAGATTCAAAGTCACTTTGTCATTTTCTATTTCATTGTGAACTAAATTGAGTTTAATTGCTGAAAATAACATGGATACTTTTCTGATATTATATCAAATTTGCCTTTTTATTGCATATTCGTTATTAAATTTTGCGACTTAATTCCCTTTGCATTCTTCAGGTAAAAAAAAAAAATAAATAAATAAATAAATAAAAATCTCGAGAACGGCTGGCTATTCCCTGCAATGGGGTTGGTCTTACTCTTTTCATCGTTAAACATTACGTATAAAACAAGTATTAAATTGATATATTTGAACGTGCGTAGTTTTCATTTTAAATTTTGAAGATTTTTGCGAGCCATTTCCCCAAAAAAAGGCAGGTTATTTTTTTTCGAATAGTACCAAAATCTAATCAGCACCAGAGTAACCCACAAGTGACTTATTTACCAAATTTTATAAAATTTGGTTCATTAGTTTTTGAGTTAGAGTGGATACATACATTGCAGAGACAGACACACAGACACACACACAGACAGACAGACGCACAGACACACACAAACGTCAGGCTAAAAATAGTTTTTTCGTATTCTAGAGGTCCCAAAATGTGTAGATCTGTCGAAAATTCGAGTTGCGATTTTCGGCATGACTGCAATACTGAATTTTGATTTTCGGCGCTATTATAATATTTATTCAACTTTCTAAATATAAATATTTCCATGCATTTAATTTATACGAAGGAATTAATAAAACATGTTTATTTCAACTCAAAACATATAAAATTTCATACAAATGACGACTGCATTTAAAAAGTTGTAAATCCTTTAAAGTATTCAATCACAAATAGTTTAAAATACAAACATAAAATAACTTTCATTTTTTCTGGTAATATATCAGCCAATTATTTTCCATAAAAAATGCGTTTCTATTGAAAATAACAGTACATGTGGATCGCTTTTGCGCTTTTCAGCGCTCTGCACATATACCTGATGTGAAATGGAAACACAAACTTGCTATAATCCACAAATTCGTGAACTTTTATAGAGACAGACAAATTCAGTCTTATTACGCAGTTGGTATTAAATTTTACAAAGATTGCGGTCAAACTTCACGATTTGTCTATGGACTATGGTCAAAACCAAGAGTTAATGTTTACAGAACCCGCCTGAAGGGAACGTTCCCAGAACTAGGATAACTCTAGTATCGATGTCGGAATCTGCAATGAAAGCGCTGTCCTATCTTTTGGAAAACCTCTCTTTGGTGGGTTCTGTTAGTATTTATAACTTAAAAAAATACTGCAATTTAAGAGTTAATTAACTTTATTTAAGTTATAAAATTAATAACATTTTAAGTTAATCAAACTTTCAATTTTTCGTATTTTTCCTATTTCAATTTTTGCAGTATATGCAGCTATAAGTTAAACACAATAATTTTCAATTCTTATATTTGTAGAAATTATTTGTTGCTATCATCCCTAAAATTTTTCCTGAGTTCTGTGTTTTATACATTAGTAGCGTCTTTCAGGGGTTAGGAAGCCTAACTTTTTAATATAATGAATTGTTTTAAATAACTAGTTGCAAATATGAATTAAAATATTAAACCCGTTTTCGCAATTGCATACTTTTATGCAATTTCTTTTATTTCTCAATTTAGAAAAAAAAAAAAAAATACATCATCAGGAAAAACAAGACGCCAAAAAAAAAAAAAAAAAAAAAAAGCCTTGAATTGTTTTTTCCCCCGCAATTATTTGATATATAATATTCTCCTCAAAAATAATCACAATATGAAATGACAAAGCATTGTATAAATTTTAATGTCAAAAACATGCATGATTCGGGTATATATGGTTGGCGGGAATCGAGACGTTACGAAAAATATAAACATTTTAAACGCTTATATCTCCGAACTTAATACATAAAAATATCAACTTAACCTTTATTTATTTTGTCGAAAATATAGTACCATTTACGTATATATAAAAATAATTTCAACATTTTAGTATATTGACATTTTTTTTCGATAACTATAAAGATTTTGACAGAGCAGTTTTAGTCTCCTTTTGCTTTCACTTGAACTTTCTTCTAAATTATAAAAGATAAACATTAAGCGACAAGAATGTTTAGTAGGAAATCCAGGTTCTAGATTAATAATTTGTTTTTAAAGATCTAATATAATTTTCGAGAAATCGTTTTATTAAGTTGAAAAAGATTGAAAATTTACCGTTTTTCAAGTTTATAAATTCTTATTTCTCGAAAACTAAGAGAGGTAGCTATGAACTACATTAGGTAATCTGTAGCCCTTTGAAAACCATATAAGAGTATATAATTAGATTTTGGATCGGATTATCAGTTTTTGAAATATAGGGGCAACAATTTCTTTATTTTAACATTTTGAACAGGTCGTTCTAATTTCGATATTTTAAACTATTTTGAAAAAGTGGTTCTATTTTCGATATTTTAATATTTAAAATTGTTTCGGAAAAGTCAAAGAAAATAAATTACCTACATAGGAAAATGGTATTTACGTAAAATCATTTCGGCTAGGACCCTGCCCGAGTGTTATAACACTGTGTCGGACTGGACTCGGACTTTTAAAAAGTACAGCTGAGTCGAACATGTTTAATTTTGAAAACTTTTCAAATTAGTTTTAATTGAATACATGAAATTATTGTCTTTATTTCAGCTATGTAAAAATAAATATTTAAAAAAAAAACTTTATCTCAATTCTTCGTAGAAGTATTTCACGCATTCATATTTCTAACACATATGAATACAAATTATTTCCGACCGGATCACACACAGACTCAATGGTCCTTAAGCATTGGTATTGTCCGGTCGGGCAGGATTAATTTTTGGCCCTTTCTGACCCTATTGAAGCCACTGCTGATTTTTTATCTAGTTCAGTGTTTCATTCTCAATTCGCGATTTTATTTTGTCGCAAAAAATTTATTTGTGTTAGCTATGGATTGTTAAAAGATGCTTTCAAAAAGCATATGAATTTTATAACAAAATTAAACAAAGCAATAAAACTAAATAATAATAAATATGAGAAATATATATAACCAATTCTTATGCATGCTTTTAAATAATTTAAAAGCACTACCTTACCTTTCACAGTTACACATTATTTTCCTGTTGAACACGAAATGTGTTTAATAAACTATGCATACAGAAGCTGGCCTACTTACTCTGCTCTGCAAAGAAATGAAGGAATCTAGGCTTGACTGAATGAAGATCACATGCTTTTTACAGACATTTTCCTGAGAGTCATAAATTATTTGACCAATTAAAGACACTTTTAAGTGAACACACACTGGGCTTGCTTTCCAAATCCCTGGACAATGTGTTTCATCCATCTACGATTTCAGTATTTTTCTCCTGCTGTTTTTTCGACTGCATGTAGTGAAGAAAAGAGGTTTTGTCCAAAGAGCTCTTATCAGAACCTAATTGGTCTTCGGTGGTTTTGTCCACGAAAATGTGTTCTACAAATGATCTGCACCCGCCGGGTGCCAGATCTGCGTCTCCGAATTTCCTCAATAAAAATACCGACAAAGATTGGGGACTTCCGGAACCACCCTTGTTCGCCCCCAGCCATTTGTATTTGAAGGGGATTTATGACACTCTAAAGAAACCATTGTCCCACGTCCATCAGATGGCTTTGCTTCAACATGGACTTCGAATATTTTGTTTCACCAAAGAAAAATTGTGATTTTGTAGTGGACATTTAGAAAATTAAAGTAAAAAAAAAGTTTTTAAAGTGAAATTTATAATAAATAAAACCCACTCTTATTTGGATTTTTTCCAAGTGATTGCCAATTTTTCCGAGTTTTTTGAGCCAGGGGGTGTGTGACACCCCCCCACACTCCCGGTACTTACGTCCCTGAACCTAGTAATGACTCATCGTAATTTAGAAAAATCATTGAGAGGAGAGATATTTTTCTTTTTTGGAAAAGATATTTATTTTATCTACTACTGCGATATTTTTTACATATTTGACTATTACTAATAAAGTTTTTACTTTTTTCAGAGTCATCAGTCTTTTTAAACATAACATTATATAGATGCTAGATAATAAATAAAACTTTTAAGTTCTTATTTTTTGTTTTTCGTTCGTTAATAGCGAAAACGGTTTAAATACATTTACACCTTTAAATATATCGTTAAAAGTGCTAATCCTCGATCTTTATTAAATCTCGGCACTGCATTAAATCTTCCGGCGCTTCATTAAATCTCTACAAAGCCGATATAACGGAAGTTCTGCACTTTGATGATGATGCGCCAATCGTAAATAAATTGAATGATGGCGAAATTCGCGATATGATATTAAATAAAAAAAGATCGAAGTAGTGACGATAAATGTGGAGAAGAAAAAATACCCATTGATAATCTTATGCAAAAAATCGATCATGCAATTAAAGGTCTTGAACAAAGAAGCATTATAACCGAGCAGAAGTAATGTCCATCTACAGGGTAAAGAAAACTGCTTTCCCATAAACCAAAATTAATGAAATAACAAATGTTAATTCAAATATTTAAACGAAATGATAAAATGGAATTTTATCGTTTCGTTTCGTTCACACATTCTAAATTATTAATGTGTATATTTTTTCTTAGAAATTTCTTTTGTCCTATTTTTTAGATTAAATCATATGTTTTAATTGATTAACTTAACTTTTGCCATTATTTTTACTAAAAATAGTGCTTTATAGTGTATTTAGTTAATATCAAATCTGAATTTTATTCAAATTCTATAATCCGGAATCGGCAAAGTCCGGACGAGTCCGGATTTTCGAGGTTGTACTGTAATAATAAACGAGTAGGCCCTTGCCTTGTGTGCAAGGCATATGGTCATCTCAAAGCTGAGTGCAAATTATATCAGGCTAAATTGAGTGAGATTCAATCATGCATTGAAAACTGTAACACTAAATCGACAGACAAATTCGGTTGGGTTGTTGACACAGCAGCAACTAGACATTTTTGCAACAACTTGGAATTGTTTGATAACTTTAAAGAGCTCGAAGGGACAACAATGTCCTTAGCTACAGGTGATCAAGCAAGCCCAATCAAAAGTGTCGGATCGATCAGTATGTATGTAAATATGAATAATGTTAAAAATGAAATTCACTTAACAGAGGTCATGTATTCTCCTAAGTTAAGGAGAAACTTAATTGCTGCTTCAATCTCAGAAGAGCAAAATTGCAGTTTTACTGGTACAAATGGTACCATTACTTTATACAAACCAGATGGTAGCAATTGGTTTTATGCCAAAAGGCAGAATGGCTTGTATTTCCTCCGGCTTCAATATGAAATAAAAACCATGAATTTCAATGTTGAAAAGTCAACAGGCAGTAAAATTGTTAAGCCTAAAGCTAAAAATGTAAAGTCTAAAATTTCTAGTGATTTTAAAAGTAAAAGTATAAGTAATTTTAAAGTTAATGATTCATATGCTTGTAAAACTAAAAATGTTAATCATGATTTTAAAAATTCTTGCACTTTTAAAAATCCAAATATGAATAGTAATCTTAAGACTTGTAAACCTGTAAAAAGCAATGACAATTGCCGTAATGTTAAAAGTCAAAGTGTAAATAGAAATGTCAGTAAAGTTTTTAAAAGCAAAATTGTAAATTCTAGTGTTAGTGTTTTTAAACCTAACAAGCCTTGCACATATAATGTATTTAAAAATTCTAATCATGTGAAATCACTCACTGAGGTAAGTATCTGCTGTTAATGGATTACCAAACATCAGTATCAGAAAAATCAATTGCAAATGCTGTAAATTAGCAAAAACAAGAAGAATTTCTTTTAAACCTATAGGGAGAGTTAGATCTGAAAAACTATTGGAACTAAACTATATGGATGTTTGTGGCCCTATGCCAAAACCATCGCGTGGAGGAGCTAGGTACTTCCTTAGCATAACAGATGATTTTTCGAGTAAAGTAACAGTTTATCCTATGAAAAGAAAGAAGTTTTTGATAGGTTTAAACAATTTCAGCATAGAGCTGAAAGATTTTTGAATTCCAAAATTTTAAATGTCAGGACTGACAATGGGATGGAGAATTTTGCCAAACTGAATTTGAAAAGTTTTTAGAAACACAAGGTATTAAAGCAGAAAGGACTAACACATACACACCCGAACAAAACGTGGTTTCGGAGAGGTTTAATTTAACAGCTTTGGATTGTGTTAGGGCAATGTTAAATGACAGTAATTTGAAAGACGGCTTTTGGCCAGAAGCTTTACTTTGATTTGCATATGTTAAGAATCGGATCTGCCACAAATTCAAGAATCTGACACCAATCGAGTTATACAGTGGCAGAAAACCATCGGTAGCCCACCTCAGAGCATTTGGATGCCAAGCTTTTGTAGACAAGCCTAAACAGCTTAAGGGAAAATTTGACATGAGGGCACAAGAGGGCATTATGGTAGGGTATGCTTTAAAAACTCGAGGATATAGGATCTGGCTCTTGAACGAGGGGAAGATAGTAGAAACCGACAATGTAAAATTTAATGAAAAGTGCAACATGGAGGAAGGCTGTCTGGGACCCAATATTAATGAGAAACCAAAACCAGTAAAAAAATTCACTTTTTCATCTCACAAACCTACATACCTAGACTCGTCTGACGAGGAGTATGTGGAAAGAGAAAAAGACAATTCATCAGAGAAAGATCAAGACATTGCAGAAAGCAGTGAGGAAATGGTGTCCTCTGGTGATAATCGTCCAATTCTCGATCCAAATATTACTTGAATCAGAAAAGTCATTCCAAGGATGACAGGATCTAGAAAGGATGTATATTACTATTACAAAGGAAAGAGACCAAGGTTAAGGTCATTAACCCTTTCGCGACAGTTGGCACACCCGCGTGCCAGCTGCAAACTTGCATTCAAGGACGAACGGCACGGACTCGTGATGGAGAAAACTTTACCCTAAACGGCGAATGGCACGTATAGGTGTTTCTATGTGAAACGTTTTCATTTGAATTTATTTGTCTACTAGATGGCGTTAAATGCCCGTGGAAGCAACTTAAATGTATTTTGTATATGCTTGACCTTGTCATAAGCAGAATCCAATGAATTATTTCCTCATTTGGAGCGGTGAAACATGGTTCTGTAAAGTAAACAGACAGAGCACTTCTCGCAGCATCAACAACAATTTTATAATTAAGTTCCGGGTTTATAGGAATATAAGAGAGTATTTTTATTGGGAGGGAGGGTGGGTGGGGGTAAAGGAATGTGCGGAAAAATTTTTATTGGGTGGGAGGGTGGGTGGGGGTAAAGGAATGTGCAGAAATGAAATGATTAGGTTATTTTGGATAAAAGTATGGCTGGTTTAAAATGTTTCCTTTCTGTGGAAGAATATACGCATATGCTAAACGAACCAGACAGTAATGAAAGCAATGCATATAGTGAAGATTCGTGGAACAGTATTATTTCTGATGATGAATCTGAAAATGCAATTGATTCTTCAGATTCTGAGCGTACTATTATTATAACGCCACCAGCTTCCGTTGCTGTTTTTTCGAATGATGTTTGGACATGTGATATGAAAGATCTGAATTCTTTGCAGTTTTTGAACATACTTGGAATAAATCACAATATCATGCCGCCTAATTTAGATAAGGAACTTGATTTTTTTAGCATATTTTTTGATGATGAACTAGTAGAATTTATCGTAAAAGCAACTAATGAGATTGCAAAGAAAAAATGGGAGAAAAATCTCCTCTCTCCTTCCACATCCACGACTCCACCTGTTCCAAATATATTTACACCTGTGACAGGAAACAAATTTTATGTGTTTCTCGCACTAGTAGTTTTGACGAGCATTGTCAGAAAACCAAATCTTAAAATGTATTTTTCTAAGAATCCAATTATCAGTACTCCTTTTTTCAATTCAGTTATGAGTCCCGATCGATTTATAGGAATATTACGTTACCTTCATTTTACTCTTGATAGTAATGCCCAAAAACTAGATAAATTGAAACCCGTGTTAGATGCATTAGTTTCAAAATTTAAATCTATATACACTCCTAGAAGAAATGTGTTCATTGATGAATCTTTGTTCTCATGGAAAGGAAGGCTGGGATTTCGTCAATATATCCCCTCGAAAAGGTCCAGATATGGAATAAAAATATATAAATTGTCAGAATCGGAATCAGGCTATATATTGTTGTGCTGGATTTTTGAGAAAAAGCAGAAATAATTTGCTTTGCTGCTAATAAATTAATTTAATCCTATTTAAACTCTTAACTTAGTAATACTTCAAACCTAATACATGTACTATTGGTACTATAATTTTAAGTGAGCATTAACTTAAAGGTAATTGAATTCAAAAGTAAAATGCTATTCACATATATATGTTAATGATCTTTATCTTAAGGACTTTTAATCTTAATCACTTTTTATTTAATAAGAACTTTAACTTAATCTTATGTTTACTTTAAAAGAAATTGAAGCTGAGCAATCAAATTAATAAGTAAATAGTCATAAATTTTGTTTTCTAGTAAATTGCTCAGATCAATAATGTCATTCTAGCTTGAAAAGGTGAGAATAAACTTTAAACTTTAATTTAAATAATTGTTTACCTGCATAACAGGACTTTATAATAGTTTTAAATGCACCTTTTCTGAATTTATATACTTGGTCAGACTGGAATTTCCCCCCTCCCATACGTTCAAATTGCTCTGAAAGCAATTGAATGTAACTACGAAGTCATCCCTAAACAATTCCATGTAAAGAGAAGATCACAGACTATGTATTGCTTTATTGCACCCAGGATAAAGGAGAATTATTTGTTTTATGTTATAACTGTATATGATGAAATATTATTAAGTGTATATGCTGATAACAAATCATAAACATCATTTTTTCATTCACAAAACATATTTTTGCGCCTTTTAAGAAGGTTTTTATAATTTTGGCAAAGTTCCTTTTTATAGATCTTCACGTTTTTTCAAAATGGCTGCCCTTGTTAGCTGGCGACTAGAAAGTCATTTAGCAGATTTAGCAGTGTTTGGCCATATCCATATCTGAAGTGCTGGTAGAAATTTTAGTAGAAGATGATACGCAGTAGTGACGTGTTTTCTCAAGAAAGCAAGTTCGTTAAACACAAACACAATTTTATTCTTGTGAGATCCATTGCACAATATAAGGTTACAAAATCACTGTAACATTCGTTGCAAAGCAAAACTATATACAATGAGCTAGCAAGCTCATGAAAAAGGTTTGTAAACAGTTTATGACTAGGCACACACTCTCAGTTACTATAACATCGGTAAGTAGAAAAACAGCTACTTTACCACAAATGCCGTGCACGTTAATGAAGCCACCATCATCAGGTCACACGTCATGGCATTACAAGTTAGACTACTCTCTACCGATCAAGGTCTACCTCTCAAGGTCTGCATCGATCACCGTCTGATCGATCTTAAGGTCTGACTAAAGCGTCTGCATAAGGTCTTCCTACCTTAAAGGTCTACAAGGTCTGCCTTCCTTAAAGGTCTGAATAACTGAGAATGTGTCCTATCATATATACACCGTGATGGGTACGCTCCGGAACACAACCGTTGACGGCAGCGCCCTCACTATATGCAAAACAGGATGCGCGCGCGGCGAGAAGGCGATTTGCATGAATGGCATGTTCTGTTCTCGTCACGAGTCGTTCACGAGAACGGTAAAACCATTCTAAAAATGTAAACACGTTCCCGCGATAACGAGAATCGCGACGAAAACAGAACCAAGTTTCCAACAATCGGCCCCCTCATGCAAAACCCCAAATCTCGGCGCACGTGCTATCAATCAATGAAGTTACTCTAAAAAAGCATAACAGCAAAAATGTCAAGTTCTTTAGTATCCAGCAAAAACATAAAGTATATACATCACTTTCATTTTGAGCAAAAAAAAATTTTTATCATTGAAAGAAAATTTTAGATATCATTGAAACACTAAGTTCCAAAAATATAATTTAAGTCAATCAAAATTTAAGTTTCAAGAAATTTAAGTATAACGATTTAAATTTAACATTTAAGATTAAAAAATTTTACTATAAATATCAAATTCAAGTTGTAGAAAATTTTATGTATAATTATTAAATTTAACATTTAAGATTAAAAATTTCACTATAAATATCAAATTCAAGACTATGTAGAAAATTTTATGTATAATTATTAAATTCAACATTTAAGATTAAAAATTTCACTATAAATATCAAATTCAATTATGTAGAAAATTTTATGTATAATTATTAAATTTAACATTTAAGATTAAAAATTTCACTATAAATATCAAATTCAATTATGTAGAAAATTTTATGTATAATTATTAAATTTAACATTTAAGATTAAAAAATTTCACTATAAATATCAAATTCAATTATGTCTGTTCATTATCTTTGCCCAAGACCAGTATACACAATTAATACTAATAGCAGTGACACAGATAATGAAAGATTTTTTTTCTTTCTGTATTGTATTCATATACAAATTTGAATAAGTGGTTTGTCATCAATCATAAAGTGTATGATAACAAGGAGTAAACACACAAAGTAATACACATAAGCATAATTGTCTTATGCGGGAATTGAAAACATGGATATATATATACATTCAGTGTAATGTGAAAAATTTTCTACAACTTGAATTTGATTCTCAAGTTCATTGTAAACAATACACATATATATACTCTAGATACAAGTATCTGCATCACAGAGAGAGGAGTAAATTATACGATATCCTAACCATATTTGTACAAGAAAGAAAAATTTAGAAGTTACAAATTTAATCATTTTTGTTTTTGAAAATTTGATTACAAAAGTTTAATGTTCTATCTTTGGTCATTGGTTTTGTAAAGTAATCTGCTACATTTTCCTTGGTATTTACAAAGATGATTTTAAAAGATTCATTCTCAACTAAATTCCTCAGGAAATGGTACTTTATATCAATATGTTTGGTTCGGTTATTCTCTGTTGGGGAATTTGAAAAATTAATTGCAGCTTGGTTATCACAGTAGATTATGCTATTATTTCAGTTAAATTTTAACCCTAGCTTCATACATTCCTCAATGATATTTTGTAGCCAAATAACTTCTTTCGCAGCTTCTGTCAATGAAACATATTCCGCTTCCATCGTTGACAGACTAACATACTTGTGTTTAAATGTACGCCAAGAAACGGGTACTCTATCTATAAGAAATAACATACCCCCGAGTGACACCCTGTCATCCCTATTGGCGGCAAAATTCGAATCCGAGTAGCAATTTAAATTCAAGTTATCAATGCCTGATAAGTTTAACATGTAATTCTTTGTTTTCTCAAGATATCCTAAAAGTTTAAGTAATGCGTCCCAATGTTTCATGCCAGGATTCTCTTGGAATTGAGACAGAATATTTACAGCGTAACATATATCTGGTCTAGTTCGACTTGACAAATAGGCTAAACATCCTATCAAACTTCTATATGGGATATTTTGCATTTGTTTTAATTCTCCATCATTCATTGGGCAATCATTTTTGCTCAACGTGATTCCTTTTGTAATAGGGAGTGAAGAAATAGGATATTTGAATTTTTTAAACATTTGGCAAACTTTATCAATATATTGCCTTTGATGTATAAAAATTTTGTTATTGATTTCAGTAAATTCCACACCTAACAGTTTTTGGACCTTCCCTAGAGTTTTGATATCAAATTCTTCCTTTAGTAAAGAAACTGCATGATCAATATCACCTTGATGTTTTTAAAATAAAACTATGTCATCCACATATACCACATATACCACATATACTTTGTTCTGGTAAAAATATGCACAATTGCACCATTTGAGTTTGAAGAAATTTAATTTTCTCAAAGTGGTGTCAAGCTCATTATACCACTCTCTGCCGCTTTGATGTAAGCCATATATTGCCTTTTTCAGCAAACAGACATGATTTTGTTGGTTCGGATCGACATATCCAGGTGGTTGTTTCATAAAAACTTTGGCATTCAATTTAGAATAAAGGTATGCTGACTTGATGTCTAATTGAAAATGCTTCCAGTTAAGCAAACACACAAAAATTGCAAAAAAAGCTCTTATTAAGCAAAAATTTATAACGGGGCTAAATACTTCGTCATACGAATCCCCCTTCTCTTGTGAATATCCCTGAGCCACTAATCGAGCTTTGAATCTCTTTACTGTTCCATTTTCATTCCTTTTGATGGTGTATACCCATCTGGATCCGATTATCCTTTGTGAGGTGGGTGTAGGCACTAAGTCCCAAACACCCCTCTCTTGCATTATTGCTATTTCATTATTATTGGCTTCTTGCCATTCCTGCGAGTGCGGGGATTCAAACGCCGATTTATAGCTTTTGGGAACTATTATCTCTATGTTGCTTGCCTCTGGCCTGGATTTGATATCTCTCTTTTCTCTGAAGTTAAACAAATTTTGGTCATAATGTATGTTAGCCTTAGCACAGAATTTTTTAATATCATTATGACTTCTCAGTCTATGTTTATCACCCTTCACTGAGTAGTAAACATCAGTTCGAGTTCCATCAGGCCTGGGTACAACTTTCCTTTCCCAGTCGATGTTTGAACAGGGGGTCAGTCCGGAATCAGCAGGAGAGTCCTCTTCCTCACTAGTATGACTAGTGTCATGGCTCTCACCTGCTTCTTCCTCTGACTCACTATCCAAACATCCCGATCCTGAATCTGATGATCGAGTAAAACACGATTTCCTTTGGGTGAAGTTTCTAGGTCGAATAGGGTCCAGGACGCCTTCCGCTGCTTCCATCTCCTCAAAATGGACATTGCTTATTTCTATTACTTTTCTTTCTTTCACAAGAAGAATTCTATAGCCGCTGGTATTTTCCGCATATCCTACCATAACTCCCTGTTGAGCTCTTAGGTCTAGCTTCTTCCTAAGCTGTTTTGCTATACCAGCATAAGCCTTACATCCAAAAATTCTGAGATGGGATACAGCAGGCTTCTTCCCATAATACAATTCATGTGGAGTTTTAACTTTAAATTTATGGCAAATCCTGTTCTTTGTATAAGTAAAACATAGGATTGCCTCTGCCCACATTTTGTCACCAACTTTACTTTGATTAAGCATTGCCTTGACACAATCTAACGCTGTCAGGTTGAATCTTTCAGATACCCCGTTTTGTTCGGGTGTATATGTGTTAGATCGTTTATGCTTAATCCCTAACTTTTTCAAAAAAGCTTTAAATTGACCGTGACAAAATTCCATGCCGTTATCAGTACGGATGCACAAAATCTTTTTGCCTAATTGTCTCTCCTGACAAGCTTGAAAATCCTGAAAAACTTTAAACACATCTGATTTTTGTTTTAAAATAAAAACAAACACCTTGCGGCTAAAATCATCTGTAATAGTCAAAAAATATTTGTTTCCCCCCAATGAAGCTACAGGCATTGGACCACAAACGTCCATGTGCAGTAATTGCAAAGGTTCTGTAGATCTAATCCTGCCTATTGGTTTGTACGAAACTCTTTTAGATTTTGCAAGTTTGCAATGAATGCAATTTACTTTTGCATATTTTAATTTTGGGAGTCTGTTTGCCGCGGAAACTTTACTTGTTTGGTGCAAGTAGTCTGAGTTAATATGACCATATCTTCTATGCCATAATTCAGTTTTATTCAGAATTTCAACTGTTGAACCACTAATTTTATTTGACTTTGATTTTAAATCGGATTTTTTCCTTTTATTCAAGTTAGGCCTAATTTTGCTTTGACTTTGACTATTTGTTGCAGGGGTTTTTCTAACCTGTTTAGAATTTTTGTCCCTATCCTGATCTCCTTTACGGCCCTCAACACTACTATTTAAACTTAAAGTTGAGTACTGCGGTTTTAAGAAATAAAGCCCTTCTTTACGTTTAGCGTAAAAGAAATTTTCTCCCTCAGGATTCTTAAACCATAGAATACCTTTGGCTGCACTAAAAGAATAGCCCTGCTCTTCTAATACAGATGCGGCCAACAAGTTTCGCCGTAATTTTGGTGAATACATAACATTATGTAACACAATATTATTTGTATGATCTTTAAATTTAACATACATATTCACCGTTCCAATAGCCTCAACTGGGCTTTCCATATCACCCACTGCTAGCGACATAGATGTATCCTTACATTTATCAAATTTAGAAAACATTTTAATATCATTACAAAAGTGTCGCGTAGCAGCGGTGTCAATCACCCAGCTGATCCTATTGTCAGGATTATCAACAATATTAGCTTCAACATTAATATTTGAAAATACTTCAATAATATTAGAGCTAGTCAACTTTTTCAACTTTGGGCATTGTGCCTTTACATGACCAGTTTTATTACACATAAAGCATGGTCCTATGACCTTAATAGACTTTTTAACTTTGGTGACATATTTGCTTTTAGCGTTAACATTAGAAAAATATACAGATGAATTGGAACTTACATTGTTATTGTCATGATCCCTCTTCAACTGCCTAATCCTTCCTTCCTCCAGAGATAGTTCCTTCTGAATTTTATCCAGCTTAAATTCTTTATCACTCCAACGGTAGATGATTTGGATGATACTCTGGTACTGGTCTGGGAGATACCAGATGGTTTACGTCCTCCACGTCCGCTACGTATACGTCCGCCACGGGATGGTTCACGTTTTTGAGCTTGGTGACAGCTTTCCTTATCCTCGTACAAAAAATGTCTATCGGTTCCTCGATTTTCGGGCGAAGACTGAAAAATTCGTCCAACAGATGAACTAGATTAGTGCGCGTTGGGGCCTCAAAATGCGCCTCCAACTTCTCCCACGCATCCGCCGGGCTGTCGTTGATGTCTAGCAGTTCTCTGTATTCCGCCGATATGTTTCGAAATAGGATGGAAAGTGTGCGGTCGCTGCTGCGCATGTACTCCTCTCGCTCGCGTCGTGGCGTAGACTCGTCGACTGGTAATGCAGTACGGTTGACATGGCCGTAGCATCCTTCTCCTTTTAGGATAAAAGAAATTTCATTACGCCAGGTGACGTAATTGTCCCTGTTTAACGCTTCTATGCCGTTGTTCACCTCCATCGTCTTTAACCTTTAACTGTGACTAGAGTGCTTTGTTTACTTTTCTGCTTGATGCAAATGGCGCCGCTCGCGGCCCCCGTCGATGGAATTCTCAACTCTTCACTGCTGCTTTATAACGATAAAAGTTATGGCCTTGACATACTGGGGCCCATAACCTAGATGTTAGCTGGCGACTAGAAAGTCATTTAGCAGATTTAGCAGTGTTTGGCCATATCCATATCTGAAGTGCTGGTAGAAATTTTAGTAGAAGATGATACGCAGTAGTGAAGTATTTTCTCAAGAAAGCAAGTTCGTTAAACACAAACACAATTTTATTCTTGTGAGATCCATTGCACAATATAAGGTTACAAAATCACTGTAACATTCGTTGTAAAGCAAAACTATATACAATGAGCTAGCAAGCTCATGAAAAAGGTTTGTAAACAGTTTATGACTAGGCACACACTCTCAGTTACTATAACATCGGTAAGTAGAAAAACAGCTACTTTACCACAAATGCCGTGCACGTTAATGAAGCCACCATCATCATGTCACACGTCATGGCATTACAAGTTAGACTACTCTCTACCTCTCAAGGTCTGCATCGATCACCGTCTGATCGATCTTAAGGTCTGACTAAAGCGTCTGCATAAGGTCTTCCTACCTTAAAGGTCTATAAGGTCTACAAGGTCTGCCTTCCTTAAAGGTCTGAATAACTGAGAATGTGTCCTATCATATATACACCGTGATGGGTACGCTCCGGAACACAACCGTTGACGGCAGCGCCCTCACTATATGCAAAACAGGATGCGCGCGCGGCGAGAAGGCGATTTGCATGAATGGCATGTTCTGTTCTCGTCACGAGTCATTCACGAGAACGGTAAAACCATTCTAAAAATGTAAACACGTTCCCGCGATAACGAGAATCGCGACGAAAACAGAACCAAGTTTCCAACAGCCCTGACGCTACTGATTTTAAGCGTCCCGGCATCGCAAACAAGCATATTAAGTTACTATTTGCTTTTACACATGTGGTGTATGATAGATACTTTTGGCGCGCTTAGCTTTATAAGAGGATTTTTTAGGCCTAGCGTATGGACGTTTCGTCGGACGCTTGGGGACTCTTGGCGCGTTAGATTCGGATTGGCGCCGCCAAAAGGGGGTTGCCGGTTCGAAACTTCGTGCCAAGCGAGAGAGCGCTCCTCACTCGGGAACGATGTTGAAGTAGCTGACAGACGTGTTTTTTTCTTGGAGAAACTTTTCAACTTTTGAGGGGAGATCCCACTAGGATCGTAAGATGGTGCTACATATTCTTTGAGCGAAATCTCGTACTGTCACCTTTATGAGAGGAAGAAATTGGTTTTTCTCTTTCTCCGGAGAGAATTAACTCACCTCCTGCACCGTATAGGCTATTCGCTGATTTGCCGGAAATACGATGTATTAAATTTTCACATTTTTGAGCTGAAAGCTCTCCCCGCTCATGCCTATGTTTTTGGCCCTTATCGCCCAACGCTATGTTATGAAGCTAAAGGCTCCCACAGTTTTCGCCTGGATATCATCCAGGAGACCGGGCCCAATGCGTCCAGCCTTTCTACCGAGTGCTGGCCCCAGGGCAGCGGACCTCCGTCTGTCAGATATTGACGAAATTTAAAAAATTTGAAGATAGCAAAGCACGCATTGTCAGAGTCAATAAGTGTTGGCTGGGTCATGAAAGTACACAAGTCCAGTTTTAAAGAAAAACTTTGTTCACTTTATTTGGTGAAAAACACAACTAGGCATATTACACGTACCTGGTAATTTTCCATGCCGTAAAACATCAAAATATACTATGTACAAAAAGGTTTGCAGTTGTAAATGACTAGACAGAGATTCCTTGAAGCATTTGGTAGTAAGTTACTATACTACCTCTATCACTTGCGGCAAAGGGAAACCAAAGGATAGAACATCAGGAAAATATTTAAAGCGGCTTCCGAACGTTTGTAAGTAAATTTAACGTTCAATACATGCTGGTCCAAACTGACCACATCTGCATCCGTTTCGACTATTAACCGTCGTCAAACGATATTCCGCAGTGCTTCTGTCAAAAACATTTCTGTCTGCCTGCATCAGACCATCAGTGTCTATCTCGATCGTCTCAAGACGTCTGGATCTGATCTATCGAACACTCGATCGATCTGTCTGATTGCTTCAAGAAACCTCTGCCCTATATATCCGAGAATGGACAGTTCCGGAAACGCCCCCGGATATGCAAATCAGATGCGTACGCATTGAGAACTGATTTGCATGAAACCTCATGTTGAAAAACGTCACGGTTCACGCCGGTGAACGGGAAGAGTCGTTCATATTAAATTTGCATAAACGCCCGTTCACGGGAACGTGAATCGCGATGTATTGATTATTTCCAACAATCGGCCCCCTCATGCAAATCCTTAAGTCTCAATGCATATGCAAAAGAAAACTTACTCTGAGAAACCAAGGTATATCAATAAACACCAAGGCCCCCAGTATCCTATCAAACATATAATGAAGGAAAAATTTAAAGTATTATATCATTATTAAATTTAAAATAAAATGCATAAGTACTTATAGCATCTGAAAAAACAGTTAAGTATTGTCGACAATATTGTAACAACAACATTTCACATCAAGTAGAAATTTATATACAACACAACTTCTATGCTTAAGTATCAGCATTCAAAAATTTAAATTTAATTATAAGTAATATTAGGATCCAGGCATTCAAAAGTAAAGGATATACGATGTGTTTCAACTGTCAGCTTTTTAATCATTCCTCAGAGAACTGCAGTCTCCCACCTAGGTGTGTTAAGTGTGGCGAAGGCCACGAGACCCGCTCGTGTGAAAAATCAAGACAAACCCCGGCTAAATGTGCAAATTGTGGTGGGGCTCACCCCGCCAACTTTCGGCACTGCCCAAAAAAGCCACATTATCGTAAACTAATGCGTAGCCAAAACCCTGGACCCAAAAATCCTAAACATACCGTCCCCCTCCGTGATGAGGAAAATTTCCCTGAGCTTTCACAAACCAGTAAAGTTCCTGCTCAGATGACTGTGTCCCCTGCCGAGATGGAGCAAGGAACCTCCAAAGAGCAGGAGAACACCACGTCATCTGAACATAGTACTAAAACCCCCGATCAGGGCACTAATTTATTTTTAGAATTCTTAAAATTCTTTAAAGAGCTTGAGACAGTATTTAAAATCACAGACATCCAGGGTCTCCTTCGGGAAATCATGAATATACTAAAATCCGACAGAGATCCCATGGCTAAAACTTTCGAGTTAATAAAGTACCTCTCAAATCTTAAAAGTCAGGAAACCTCCCAGTACAATTCTTAATGTGTTTGCTGTGGTTTTGTACAGCTGCGGCAGGCTGCAGTTCTCCAGTACTCCTCGTGCAACTCTTTCCATTGGAAGGACCGCCCACCTCGACAACTGGAAGACCGCCCACACTGGAAACTAAAGACCGCCCACCTCCACTCCAAGAGGATTTCCATTAGTCAACCTGCAATCCGTACAACTAATACCATATCCTCAGGATACTCCAGCCACAGTCCGAAGTCTAAAGCATAATGTGCTAGGCACTTCTTCAATCAAGAAACCATCGAGGACTTCTTACCAGCCACTGATGACCGGGACAAGGCAACCGGACCACTGTAAATTGGCCATGAAAGTCCTTTCTGGTAGGCAACAAGCCACTCTCGAACTCTGCACGGCAGTAAGTCCTCTCCATTTAAAGTTTACTCAGGAAGATCCATCCGGAGCACCTTCAGAAATCTTCAAATCTTCTGGTCTAATCAATAAATATTGACTTTAACTAACTCTTCTCGCCTCCTAAATGGAGAAATCTTAAATTAAAGTTGTGAATTCAAGCAGAAAATAATTCCTGGTAAAAAAATGTTTTCTTTTTCTTCACCTCTTAAAAGGGGAAACCAAAACTTTAATGAGGATTGTCTCTAAGAGAAACTGATATTTTTTTTTTAATGTCTAGTTTGCTGCCTCAAAGGCTGTTTTAATTAGTTTTCTTTATTTTTATTATTTTTTTATACACACTGTACATTTTTCTATACACACCTTTTTGGATGTAATTCCATCTAGTTCACTTGTTTTTTTGTTACACCTTTTATTATGTGTCTCACCGCTTAAAAGGGGATTTTTTTGTATGTCGCACCTTCTAAAGGTGGGCTTAATTTTAATTTCTTTTTATCTTACACTTTTATACACTTTTGTTGTCAACGATGTGTATTTTCATAATCTACTGTGACCAAACTTTGTTCTCCAATAATTTGTAACCTGGGTGTAATCGCCTGTAACTGTTTCTCCATTTTTTTGTTAAGTTTAATAAATATCTACTTTTTATATTTCAAAATTTTCTCTTTATTTGTGAAGTGGTTGATTTTTAATGACTTAATTCTTAGTTTTTCAGCTTAACGATCACGGCCTGACTTTTAGTAATCCTTAAAGATTTTTACTTAATTTTCACAATATGCTGATGTCGAAAAAGGCACAGCAATATGGAATTTCCTTGTGTATACTGGAAAGGACACGGAATTATCAAGCTCTGATAGTGGGTATGGAGAATACGTTGTGAAAACTCTTCTAAGTGAACTTTTAGGAAAAGGATATACTTTGTATTTGGATAAATTTTTTACCTCTCCTGTACTTGCAAAGTATTTGTTGTCTAAGAATACGCATATATGTGGTACAGTTTTAAAAAATTGGAAGGACATGCCAAAGAATTATCCATCTGTACCTATAACATATATACACTAAAATTTTTAATATTTTGATAAAAGAAAATTTGTATGAAAAATATACATCAAATAGAAATTAGTATTTCCTTTCTTCCTGAAAAAAGTAGAATGCTGTGTTGAACGGGTGATTTTTAGTGAATTTTTTTCGAGAGTTAGGCTTAGTGCAAAAAATTAGCCGTCTTTTGGGGACAGTTCGGAAATGAAGCGCTTCGTCCTTTGGGCCATGGTAGTTTCGGAATGCCGCCCTCCCGAAAGGGTTAAATGAAGCAAAAAGTTTTTGTGAGAAAAAGAAAATAAAATTTGTAGAAAAGTTTTTCAATTTCAAGGGGATAAGGGAAATCAGGGAATTAGCTAGAAGCAAACATTGTAGAGATCCAAATCCCTAGGAAATACAAGGACTTGGCTAATTCACCCTAATCCAAAGAATGGAATATAGCCATAGCCAGGGACGTAAGTGGGCAATCTTGGCTGGGGGGTGTGTGAAGGAAATTTTTCCGACTAATATTGAAATTTTCCGACTGTACAAACAAGTGAGTTAATGTTTTTTTGAGCGAGTGCATTGCAAATTATACTCCAATTAAAAAAAAAAAAATGTCTCAAAACCAAAATTTTGGTTTTGAGACTGTTTTGGAGGGGTTTTTTTATATAAACAATTGCACATTTTATTAAATTATCGAATGTGTTGTGCAAATGCCCATATCTTTAGGTGACATTTAAAACAAGGCAAGTTCCTAGGGCAAGAATTAACAGAATTTTAAATATTATTTGGAAAAGTATTAAATTTCGTACGTTTTGGGATTTTTTTTTTCGAATGCACTCGACATATTCCAAGATGATTGCGTAGCACTTAAAAACCCATGAGTTTCTATGCCAAGAATTGGCTGTGTAAATTGTGGGAGATGCATCTTTCTTTTTAAAATTTGGGTCTTTTGTCAGGTTTTTGTAAATAATTAAAACTTTATTAATTTTTTCTAATTTTCAAATAATTTCCTCAAAAGAGAAATAAAAAACGCGCATTTCTAGGTCAAGGATTAGCTTTGTAAAACACGGGATGTGCTTAATAGCATACATACATTCTTCAAAGGAAATTAATACGATATGATTTGTAGTGCTCATAAGGGGTTGCCGCTTCTTCATTTTCTCGATATTTGTTTTCAAAAAATCGTCCAGACACGGACGTAAAAGAATTTCCAAATGGTTCACCAGAAAATCTACGTGCATGTGGCTATACACATATTCTTAAATACATTGAAATTGCATTTTTTAGGTCATCTGATATTTATTTCCCCATATCCAAAGCAGGAAGATTAGCTCAATTCAATAGTTTGAATTCTACAAAAGTTGTGTTGCAAACCCAGACCACTCGACAGACTCACAGGATTTGTAGCAGCTGTTTGAGTGGCCGGACAGAAAGTTGTGTGTATCTTCGTATTCTAATAATAATGTTTTTTTAATTACTACATTTTTTTAAAGAAAATGCATCAAAGCAGCAAATGCATCTCTTTTAATGAAGTGCAAAGGACTGCAGTTTCTCCCTGGTGGATTACGCATGCCTGAGATCTCTCCTAGAGAAAGGATCGTTTCTTTTCTTTATTTATTTTTCAGGTTTATGGATCATGTGCATATAAATTTGGTTTAAAACATAGCTATACAGTGTTTTTCAGCGTGTGTTATAGTTTCGTGTAAATTTACGGAAAATTAAAGAATTTTGATGCATAATTTGTACTCATTGGACTTTTCTCATTTTGCGGGTTCGATATTAAATTAAATTTCCAAAAGGGGTTCTGAGACAAAAAAACTTTGAAAAACAGTGAGCTATTATAACATACAACTGCGGAGTGAGTGCATATTACACTTTAACATTATTTGGCCACGGTCCCTTTGGGAGTTCGCGAAAATCATCTGCGCTTGAAGTAGAAGAAGCTTGATTCTGTATTATTCAAGTAGTATAGCAGGCGCTTATCTAAGACCTAATTATGTGGGCTAAGAGAGGTTGGTGGTAGGAGGAGGGCACGGTATCTGTGGGTGTGTCCCTCACTGGATTCTAGTCTAAATTGAATGGGAATATCCTGGCCACAGATCCCGACCATCCAAACAGATACCTTACACTTTCAGGTAGGTCATACGGTCTGGGCCGGAAGAGGAAAGATTTCCTCTAGTTGTGCTGCAAGCCAATCTGACAACTCTCTTGTACGTATACGATATTCTGCAGTCGATTGTTCTACCTATGCTGTCAAGTCGCCCATTTACAAACAAGACAAAGCTCGAACATAAACTGCACAACTTTCTCAACAATATCTTCAAGGAATTAAGAGGCAGATTTTATAAGAATGACGTAGAAATGGGGATGTCATTATACACACCATTTTTGATTTTGCTAAAATTTTTATGGTGGTTTCTGCTAATGATTTTAGAAGACATGTAATTTTTTTTTCCCCGGAAAATTTTTTTTGTGACCCACAAAAATTCCTAAAGTCAGTCGCGACCCAGTATTTTTCTCAAATCGACATCTCTGTCTATTCTATTATCTCTGTGCATTGAGTACCAAAGTAACTCTTGTGATCAACCAAAGTAATTCTTGTGATTACAACATGACCTTTAGTAGCTAAATTGAATTATTTTGTAAATTTCATGGCTGACCTTCAGTGCAGCCTGGCAGGGTAGGCCAAACTTTGTCGCGGAAAGTGAAAAAGCGCCATATTTGAGACCTCATGGGCCCATGCACTGAGGGTCAGCCATAGTTTTCAGATTTAACTTGTGTAGTACTGCCTAGTATTAACTTAATTAGCTCATTTGTTGCATGGCTCACCCTGAGTGCTGCTGAAAAATAGCTACTTTTGTATCTAACGAAATGAAAAAGGGTCCTTTTGGTGGTCCTGTATCTCAGTGCACTGAGGGTCAATGTGGAACTTGATAATTGTATTTTATAGTATGAGACCTACCTGTCTTTTAACAGACAATTGACAGAACTTTGGCTAATGGCCATGCGAGCACATAGGGCTTACTTCAAGACATTGTGGAAATGGAATATATGGTAACAAAGCTTACAATTAGCTGTACAGTAGGTCTATAACCTATTCACTATATGTCATATGTTTCTTTATTATATATTTGACTAGTCAGTAGGCAACCATATCCTTTTTTTACAATGTCATCTAATTTTACTTCTAGCATAAGTAAAACAAAAATAACATTGTAATTGTTAGCAATCATAGTACCGGTAGCCTAGTTCCGAGAAAAATTTTAATGCAATGATGTACATCCTAAAATTGAAAAAAGAGTAAAAAACAATGTTTATCATTTTGGTAAAACATTTTTATTGAAATATTTAAAAATATTTAAAACCCTTTTAAAAAAAAAAAAAAGTATTACAAATATTTTATGTTTTTACCGCAGTGATAAACGTTGTTTTTTACTCTTTTTCAACTATAATGTATGGTGTAAAACATAATATACCTATTTATAACAGCCTATTACTATTTTCTGATATTATTTTGATCATAGCACTGTTACTTTTCAGGATCTGGCAACACTTTTCATGATAGACAACCTGACAACAAGGCAATTCAAAATGACTGAATTGTGGTTCTAGTGGAAACTTGTGAGAAACTGGTATAATTTTTTTAACAAGAAGTATGGATGAACAAATGTGTCAGTGTGATATGTTCATTCCACAGATTCAAGTACGGTACATTTTGACAGCCATCAAGAAGGTGTGCACACCCTGATCCTACAGTGCATCCTGCTAAGAAAAAAGAAACTGTTCGCATGGCATCATGAAAGGTATATTTACATTGGAATTTGAGATTTACGTCTTTTCCAATGGGTGGCATGTTATGTAGCAAGCACAGAATAATTGATGATGAGAACAGTGCAGCAGAAATTGAGGATGAGAACCATACAGAAGAAACAGCTAACCCAAATTATCAGCCTCCAGCTGGTACTTTATATATGAATAAGGCAGAGAGAGATCAACATAAATAACAAATGCACACCTTTACTGAAATTAAAGCTTCTGACATAAGTCCTCTCAAATTCCAATGTAAATATACCTTCTATAACTCCATGTGAACAGTTTCTTTTTTCTTATCAGGATACACTGAATGATCAGGGTGTGCACACCTTCTTGATGGCTGCCGAAATGTACCGTACTTGAATCTGCGGAATGAACATATCACACCTTCAACAGTAGAAATGTCTTGTTGACTTCTATTACTGATAAGTTTAACTTCAGAAACATTTTGTTTTGGGTGAAATCTAATTCTTTCCAATTGCTTATTTACAGATAGTTCAAGACCACTAAGTTGATATGAACCACTCTTTCTTGACGCTTTATGGTCTCCACAATCACCTTTCTTATGGAAGACGCATTGTTCATCCATACTTCCTGTTAAAAAAAATTATACCAGTTTCTCACAAGTTTCCACTAGAACCACAATTCAGCCATTTTGAATTGCCTTGTTGCCAGGTTGTCTATCATGAAAAGTGTTGCCAGATCCTGAAAAGTAACAGCACTGTGATCAAAATAATATCAGAAAATAGTAATAGGCTGTTATAAATAGGTATATCATGTTTTACACATATAGTTGAAAAAAGAGTAAAAAACAACATTTATCATTACGGTAAAACATAAAATATTTGTAACACCTTTTTTTTCTAATAAAGGTGTTTTAAATATTTTAAAATATTTCAATAAAAATGTTTTACCTAAATGATAAACATTGTTTTTTACTTTTTTTCAATTTTAAGGTGTACATCATTGCATTGAAAATTATTTTCTCGGAACTAGGCTACCGGTACTATGATTGCTAATAATTACAATGTTATTTTTGTATTACTTATGCTACAAGTAAAATTAGATGACATTGTAAAAAAAGGATATGGTTGCCTACTGACTAGTCACATATATAATAAAGAAACATATGACATATAGTGAATAGGTTATAGACCTACTGTACAGCTAATTGTAAGCTTTGTTACCATATATTCCATTTCCACAATGTCTTGAAGTAAGCCCTATGTGCTCGCATGGCCATTAGTCAAAGTTCTGTCAATTGTCTGTTAAAAGACAGGTAGGTCTCATACTATAAAATACAATTATCAAGTTCCACATTGACCCTCAGTGCACTGAAATACAGGACCACCAAAAGGACCCTTTTTTATTTTGTTGGATATAAAAGTAGCTATATTTCAGCAGCACTGAGGGTGAGCCATGCAACAAATGATCTAATTAAGTTAATACTGGGTAGTACTACACAAGTTAAATCCGAAAACTATGGCTGACCCTCAGTGCATGGGCCCATGAGGTCTCAAATATGGTGCTTTTTCAGTTTCCGCGACAAAGTTTAGTCAACCCTGCCAGGGTGCACTGAAGGTCAGACATGAAATTTAGAAAATAATTCAATTTAGCTACTAAAGGTCTTGTAGCAATCACAAGATTTACTCTGGTTGATGCTCAATGCACAGAGATAATAGAATAGAGAGAGATATCGATTTAAGAAAGATACTGGGTCGCTATTGGCTTTTGGAATTTATGTGGGTCACAAAAAAATTTTTTGGGGGAAAAAAAGAATTGCGTGTCTTCTAAAATCATTAGAAGAAACCACCATAAAAATTTCAGCAAAATCAAAAATGGTGTGTATGACCTGCCTCACTCTTATAAAATCTGCCTCTTAATACCTCCTATCACCATCCAGCCCAGGTAGCACAAATACGTAATTCTTACGTATCAAGCAATACGGAATCTTTACATGTCAGGCCATACGTAATTATTACGCAAAAACGGTACGTTAGAATACGGTATACCAACCGTTATAAAAAAGGTTATTATTACGTATCCTTATACATTATCATTACATATCCTTATACGTTAATATCACGTATATTCACATACGTTATTATTACGTATATGCACATACGTGTTTATTACGTATCCATATACGTTATTATTATGTATATCCACATACATTATTATTACGTATACCCACATACATTATTATTACGTATCCACATACGTTATTATTATGTATATCCACATGTTATTATTTTGTATCCAGATACATGTTAATTACGTATCACATACCTGTATATTACGTATATCCACATACGTTATTATTAAGCATCCAGATACATGTTTATTACGCATCATATACGTGTTTCTTACGTATATCCACATACATGTTTATAACGTGTTCCCATATGTATTTATAATGCGTTCCCATATGCATTTATAATGCATATGGGAACGCATTACATATTTATGTTGTGTTTATACATGTATTTATTACATGTTTATATTGTGTTTCTACACGTATTTATTATGTGTTTATATTGTGTTTCTACACGTATTTATTACGTGTTTATATACATATTTATCACACATTGGACAACTTTACAGTATAGTGCATGTTGCAGACATGATATTTACAAAGTTTTATGCATCTTTGTAAAACAAAAATATTGAGCTAGGTGAATATATTTTTAAAATAGATGTCAAATTTTCAGATTGTGTTGATTTCAATAATGTACTTGAATTTATAAATTTGAAATCAACACAATCTGAAACAGTATCTTTAAAATTTAAAATACATTCATCTAAATCATATTTTTCAAAGATATGATATATCAAATGTGCCATGTATTCAAAATTCACAATACTATAGAATCACTCTGTTCATATGTAATAAAATTTTTATTTTAATTTATATTATATATTGTTAATACAATAATTTTAATGCAAAAATGTTTTTTTCCTTTATTTTCAGTTTATATTTAAATATATTTTTAATTCTAATTATTTCTAATATTGCAAAAATTATAATCTACTACATTATAGAATATAATTTTAAATCTAAAAGATAAGCTATTTTAAACTGAAAATAACTTAAAAATACAGAATAAAATTTTGGGACATATTAAAACACATAATACTTAAAACATTTTTGCAATTTTTAAAGAGTTAATTTTTTAAAAGTAAACTTCAATACTAAAAATATATCAAAAAACAATATTAATAATATTGTAATTAAGTTGATAGGTTATTTTAAATTATATATGTGCATGCTAAAACTACACATCTCTGATCAATGGTGGTGTCATGCAACTGTGATGATTTTTAAGAGTGAAAACAGTGAGTAAGGGCACAGAGCCCAAGTAGAACATGTTTCTAGATACACAGAACACAAACTGCTTCACAATTATTTCTAAAAATTGCAAAAATTAATAATCTACTACATTATGAAATATTTTATATAATATTATTTTGTGTGTAGTGTTTTTAAAAAAAATCCCAGAATTATGTGTGTTTTTATTTCTTGTACGTATCATGTTTATTTTGTTTTAAGTATAAGGCTTTTTTTACTTCTTCCAGGTATTTTTTTTTTATTTTCTTAAAGTATCAAATTATTTTAATTTAGTATTGTGTTTTTTAACATTTCACCCCTGTATAAACTTTTTTTATAATTTGTTCTAAGTAGCATATTATTTTAAAATTTCTTCCTAGTATATATTTTTTTTAATTCTTCAACTCATGTATTTATAAAAAATTATATCGAAATATCATTTTTTAAATGCTTATAAATGAGACTTTTCTGTATGCTTTTTTTTTTTTTATGAAAATTCGACTATTATTCATGTTTTCACATTTTTTTCAGTGTCAATTTCAAAATGTACTCTTGTTCATAATGAAATCTTTTCCTTTTTAACACTTTACAACATAGTTGAAAAGTGTTTATTTATTGTAACTATAAAGACAACAGAAATTGCAAAATTTCAGATATTTGAGGCTCTTAGTTTTTCAGTTTTTGACTTTCAAAAAAGCGAAATCTGCCAAAGTTTTGAAATCTCTAAACAGCTGTGGATCAAAGACTATTTAACCTAGAGAGCTCAAATTAGTGTCATTTTCTTCTGCTTTTAATGAGTCTTAATTTGATATATAACATGACTATGCTATTTCAAATTTGAATTTTTTGAAAAGCTTCAAAAAATTTTTTTTAAATCTCAAAAACACCCCTTTTAATTTTTTTGAAAAAAAATATATGCTTTATGGACAACTTGTATGCCAAGTTTCATAATGGGAAGTCAATGGGTTCCTATGAAAATTATTTTTTTTTATATTAAACTATAAGTGAAATTAGCTAAATTTAATTACAAAAAATTTAATTTCCATAGGAACCCCTTAACGCCCGACTATGAAATTTGGCACACAAATAGTCCCTTTTTTTTAATGTCTTTAATATATATATATATATATATATTTTAAAGAAATCAGTTTTTTTTTTCTTTTATTGGATTTTCTAAAAAAAAAAATTTTTTTTTAGTTTGTAATTTTTTAAAAACTCCAATTTAAAAAAAAAAGAGTTAGAATACCGTAATCATGTTGTATATCAAATTAAGGCTCATTGAAAACAAAAGCACGACACTAAATTGAGCTCTCTATGAAAATTTTTTTTGATTTACAACTGTTTAAAGATTTCTAAACTTTGCCAGATTTGGCTTTTTTAAAAAAGTAAATTGAAAACCTAAATTGAAAAACCTTCAGAGCCCCCAAAATTTGAAATTTTACAGTTTTTGTAAACTTTACTGATACTATCACTGTACCAAAAAATGATCAATTTCTGAGGTATCAAGGTTCAAACCATTAATTGATTTGACACGGAATAACATATACTTAGTACATAACTCATTAACCAGTTGTTTCAAACATTCAGCCCACATATGTTCTTTTCAATTTTAACAATTTGCTATACACTTAATATTTCACATATGTCACTCAAAATTTAATTTTGTATTTGCAATCAGTTACAAAACGTTACTTTTCAAGAACTTTTAAAATAAGTACTTCTCCAAACAAGTGAAGAGAATTTCATCTCTTCCTTGCTCAAGAGTACAAACTCTCCCAGTTGCAGTATCAGGCTCTACTTTTTGCAAAATGGTCTCATCTGGCACATTCAAATATTCAATACGTCACTTGGTTGAGGATAAAAGAAAGAAGGAGAAGGTCCTTTAGGATGTAGGAAGCTTACTTTATAGTCGCTCTTCTTTTCAAGAATACATGCAAGCTACCAAGATCCTTTATAGAGTATAGTGACAAATCCAGATTCAATTTTTGCTTAATTAGTTGGTGTAATATGGTCTAATGCTGTCACACGTTCAGTAAACTGGTGTTCACTACAGTAATTATGCTTAACAAGAAGTATATTTTCAGAAATTGGGTAAAAAGAATGAAGTTTTTGAGTACCCATGATTGCCTTAAAGTCATTCAGCTGTGGCGACAGTATTTCTTTAACTTCTTCATACTCATCAACTGCGCTGCACTCAAAAACTTCATTCTTTTTACCCAATTTCTGAAAATCGGCTTCTTGTTAAGCATTATTACTGTAGTGAACACCGGTTTACTGAACGTGTGACGGCATTAGACTATATTACACCAACTAATTTAGCAAAAATTGAATCTGGATTTGGCACTATATAGTCTATAAAGGATCTTGGTGGCTTGCATGTATTCTTGAGAAGAATAATGTTACGAGCGACTATAAAGTAAGCTTCCTACATCTTAAGGGACCTTCTCTTACTTTCATCCTCAACCGAGTGACGTATTGAATGTGCCAGGAGAGACCATTTTGCAAAAAGTAGAGCCTGTTACTGCAACTGGGAGAGTTTGTACTCTGAGCAAGGAAGAAATGAAATTATCTTCACTCAGTTTGGAGAAGAACTTATTTTAAAAGTTCTTGAACGTTTTGTAATTATAATTGTAAATATAAAATTAAATTTTGAGTGACATGTGAAATATCAGGGTGGCCACTTTTCAAATACATTGAAATTCCTTGACTTTTCCAGGTGAATTGAAAAGAAATTCCAGACCAGTAATTTTAACATAAAATGCATGCACATCCCTATTTAGTTACACATTTGATTAAAGAATCTTAACAATTTAACTCCACTATTCAAAAAAAGTTATATTAAATCAGGAGAAAAAAAATACACATTTTTTGTTTTTACAAATAAATTTTGACATTTTTAATAAAAAATACATGTAAATGCAGCAAAATTGGACTACTGAAATATTTAAAAGAATTTAATAGTTTTCACTGAAGACAATAAAAAGAAATAGTCTAAACTGATGTCCTTAAATATGGGCATTGCAATTTGCTCACAATGACAGACATCATTAAAGATATGCAATAACTACACTAACAAGCCACAGCCATTGAATAATTAATGTCAATTCAACAATGTCAAAAGAATGTCATTAAAATAGAAAAAATATTGTAAAATGTATATAATATTCTTGGCGACATTTGTCCAAAATGGAGCACAAACTCTGCATTTTTGTTTTTATACGGAATCAAATGGACACATGGCAGCCTTTATTTAGAAGTTACGAGTACAGCAAAATACTTGGCGAAATTTTTCGAAAATGGCATACAAACTGGGCAGTTAGTTCTGTTTTTATAAGGACAACTAGTAAAAAAAAAAAATAAATAAAAACCCAGAATTTTCACAAAATTCCCTGACTTTTCCCGGTTGAGTGGCCACCCTGAATATTAAGTGTGTAGCAAATTGTAAAAATTGAGAAGAACATATGTGGGCTGAATGTATGAAACAACTGGCTAATGAGTTATGTACTAAATGTATGTCATTCTATGTCAAATCACTTAATGGTTTGAACCTTGATATCTAAAAAATTGATCATTTTTGGTACAGTGATAGTACTAGTAAAGTTTATAAAAACTGTAAAATTTCAGATTTTTTGGGCTTTTAGATTTTCAGTTATTCACTTTTTAAAAAAAGCCAAATCTGGCAAAGTTTTGAAATCTTAAAACAGTTGTAGATCAAAAACTATTTGACCAAGAGAGCTCAAATTGGTGCCGTCTTTTGTTTTCGATGGGCCTTAATTTGATATACAACATGATTAGGTATTTAACTCTTTTTTAAAATTGGGAGTTTCTAAAATAATTACAAACTAAAAGAGAAATTGTTTAGAAAATAGCATAGTCATATATCAAATTAAGACCCATTAAAAGCAAAAAAAAAAAAAAAAAATGACACCAATTTGAGATCTCTTGGTCAAATAGTTTTTTGCCAAATTTGGCAGATTTCGCTTTTAAGAAAGTCAATAACTGAAAACTAAGAGCCCAAAAAATCTAATATTTTACAGTTTTTGTCAGCTTCACTGGTACTACTATTGTACCAAAAATTATCATTTTCCATGATGTCAAGGTTCAGATCATTGGTTGATATGACACGGACTGACCCTTGGATGAATATTCAATTTTGCAGTATTTTAATTTCTTAAATTTTACACCATATGAAATATTGTTTAAAAACAAACTAATTATTCTTTGTAATCAAAGTTTATTAGAGGTAAGTTATGGTACAGGAACATTAGGCGTTCTGCATTTTCAGGTTGCAGCCTATTAAGTTTTGGTTTATAAACATTCCCTGCTTCTTTCTGAAAATAAACGTTCACTATCAACGCTGGCTAGCTGGTGCAGACAAGTACTTTCTTGCTATCTTTGCAAGTATGGCACAAAATAGAAATATTGCCTTTAAAAAAATCAACAGTGATATCATAGACTGTAATGATTTTTAAGAGTGAACAGCGAGTAAGGGCACAAAGCACAAATAGAACATGTTTCTAGATGCACAGAACACAAACTGCTATAAAATGAATTAGAATTTGTTCGACTAATTATATTTCTTTTAAGTATATTTTTAATTCTAATTTCCAACAACTGCAAAAATTATAATTACTACGTTATGAAATATAATTTTACGGTGTTTTTAAAATAATTCTAAGAATTATGTGTGTTTTTATTTCTTTTAAGTATAATGTTTTCTTTCAAAGCTTTTATTACTTCTTCCAAGTATCAATTTTTTTTTTATTTTCTTAAGGTATCAAATTTATTTTAATTTAGTATTGTGTTTTTTAACATTTCACTCCTGTATCAACTTTTTCTAAGTAGCGTATTATTTTAAAATTTCTTCCTAGTATATTTTTTTTATTTCTGCAAATAACATTAAATTAATTATAATATTTAACACTGTCTAAGCAGAGAATAAATGAAAACGTGGTCATATTGCATTTGTTATGCATGCATGTTTATTTCAAATCCTGTAAAATCAAATTATTCTTTAACATGTTTTTTATAGATTTTAGTTTTAGACATACATGTATAATTACACTAAATGAAAGTTGCTTCATTTATTATTATATAGATTAAATTTATTTTATTATAAACACTAACCAACACTAAATAAGTATTTTTACTTGCAGGTAGGTTATAAATGAAGCAACTTTCATTTAGTATAAGTATACTGTCTTAAGTTTAAAATACACAAAAACATGTAAAAGAATAATTTATGATTTTACAATATTTGAAATAAACATGCATGCATGACAACAAATGCAATCTCGGACCACGTTTTCATTTAATCTCCGCTTAGATAGTATTAAATGCGAGCATGGATGCACATACCACGATGCTGAAAACATGCACTTTTCCTGTTTGCTTTTAAAGCAATATCTAATGCTAGAAGCAATATGTTCATACAATAAAGCTAGGAAGATATATAAAATAAAATAAAAGTTAAAGCTAAATATAATTAAATAAGTTAAAATATATAAATTAAGCAACATGTTAACCAAACACAGGAAAATCAAGTTCAAGATACAAACCTACAAACACGGCGGGCAACGTAAAGTATAATTACTGCACTCAGTGTTGCCAGATACACAGAGCTTATGACTTTGTCCCCTGAGGTAGAAATGAGTCCGTTCTGGAAGCTTCCAGAACTGTGTGACGTCACGTCCGACCACCGAAATCAAGTAAGCATCGGCAGCGGTTAGTGCTTGGGAGGGTGAAGATAAACAAGAAGGGAGATCCCTGACCACCTGTGTTGGAGGACAAAGCTGATAGGGGATTAGCAAGAAGCCCCAAGGGGATGGAGGAGGAATGGTTATTTTTACGTATGGAAAATGGTAATTTTAATGTAATAAATGGTATTTATAACGTATGATAAACGGTATTTATAATGTATGATTATATTTGTATATTTCTTCTTGTTATCCGGTAATCCATGAAAATGCCTTCGGGAAAAGGGTTCGAGAACAAAGCCGAAAGAGGATTTGAGCAGGGAGGGGGAGCGATAATGGTTATTTTTACGTATGATAAATTGGTATTTTTAATGTAATAAAAACGGTTATTTTAATGTAAAATAAACAGTAATACATACGTATTTAAAATGGTATTTCTACATACGGTATGTTCATACACGGTAATTCATACGTATGATATACGGTAATTTTATATACCGTTTACTCATAACGGTATTATAACCGATGTATTACCGTTTATCGTATAACACATACGAAAATATAACGTATAACCAGTTTAACAATGGTTATAATACCGTATGTGTATTACCTGGGAGGTCCCCAGACCTATCACCAATAGAGAACATCTGGGACAGCAATTGCAGCCTTCGCTGTATACCACTGAATTAGGTGATCAGTTGCAACATTTGTGGTAGAATCTTCCGTAGACGTAACTGACCTTATGTCACACTGAATATCGACTTGTATACGCAATTACTACTTATTAACATTTCAGTTTCTTCTTGTTATCATTTCTTAATAAAACGTTTTATATTGGTTCCAAATTCTGATCATTTGCATATTTCCTCAAATGACACATACATGCCGAGCTTCGTGGCTGTAGGCTATTTCTTATGGGTGCATATATTTTTTTTTGTGTTTATAGCTTCAATGTTTTTTCAGCAGTGATTTGAACGAATTTTTAATCACCTTTTGCAGTGTCAGTAAAGTTAGAGCTTTTGCAGCGCAGTGTCAGTATGTCAGAGGACCCAATGCAACCCCGAAAGCTGAAAAAACTTCTGTTTACTAATTCTACCATGCTGAATCCAAATCTGAAAGTCGTTTTTAAAATAAACCCTTGGATCTGAGAAAATTGCTATTTTTAGTGTTTATAATCTGAAGTCGAATGTGTTGTCATAACATGGTGCAATTCCATGGTTATGAGAACTTAATGCTTGAAGAAATAAAAGGAGATCGGTATTCAGCTCATGGTATTTGAGGTGAGACCACCTCCATGATTCAGCTGACAAGGAAAGTTAATTTTGAGAGGTCATCCTTATTTAAAAATTCGGAATATCAATATCTAAGCCATGAAGTTAGAGAGACTTATTTTCTACTTCATCTTCAAAATCACCTTGTAAACAATGCAATTATACAAACTTTGTTTATAGATAGATTGATTGGAGCTGAATTATATGACCCATAAAGTTAGAGACAGTTAGTCTCTTTTCTTCCATGGTATGGTCAGACCAATTAAAAACTTGAGATGAAAAGATTGAGGTATTAAACTTGATAAATTGGTTTGCTAAGGTTATAGGGGAGCGTAAATTCATTGCGTTATGTTAGGAGTCGGTATAGTATATATGTTTTTATAGGGAGTCCTATAAGAGATAGTGATATTGAATAGAAGGGATGCATGACTCGTATGTGACTGTGAATATTAAGAGCAGTTGGGAGGATCGGTGGCAGTTGATCTCTGCCGGTTCCTGTTTCTTATGCATGGCCGTGGTATACTTAAACGAGCTTAGCGCCCGAAGTGCGTGGAATTTTGCAGGTTTATAAAAAATTTCAATTATATTCAAAATTAATGATTAATTATTAATAAAAATGTAATATATAAAATGTGTCTACAAAATGTACAACAGTAAAATTATAACTAATGCAAATTTTGACTTATTGAACGCTCAATTATTTAACAAATTTTTCTTGATTAATAAAAGGTTTACAAAAACATTTCGATGTAGTAATTTTGATTCATTTTAGTGTAACATATTCTAATTCATACACAATTTAATATTGAATGGTTGAGTAAATAATGCATTATTATTATTTAGTATTTTTCAAAAAGATGTTTGTTTCTGTGTGTGTGTAATGCGTAGAGGAAAATTCAAGCTTTCAACAGCTTCGAAAATCTGTATAGAGGTGGCATCTCAGATTATGCAAATATGCATCTCGCCGGATTTTTTTTTTAAATTTCAATTAGTTTAAAGGTTATGAATATTTAAGTCGAAATTTCGTTGTTTTACAAACTTTTAACGATATACAAACTTTTTGACATTCCCTCAACATGTAGTTTATGAGCTGTTGAGTTTATACTGTGTGGCGATGAGTTTTTGAAATTAAAATTGTATCTCCTATTTTTAACACAGAGATATTTTAACTTTTTGTTCTCATGTAAACTGTATCCTAATGTGTTTTTTACTTTTTAAAACATTGTCTTGAAATGTAATTATACACTAATAATTTATACATGATTATTTGAAACTCTATAAGCAGTGTATGTTCAACATGAATATGAATTTAAATTTGATTATAACTTGCATAATATGATTAAGCAACTCAATCTGTAGGAAGGGACCGATTGTTAGAAAACTTAATGCAAACAAGCAATGAGTACATCAGTTGACGTACGGTCAAAATCTCAAAAGTTACTTTGTTCTGATTGGCTAATCACTTTAGGATCGCTTGTCAATAAGTTTTAACCCAATGTTCAGTATTCCTGCAAATTGAGACGTCAGCATCCGGAATATGCTAATTTCTACTTCATCCAATTAGAAATTGGCATACTCTGGAAACATTAACTTCTACTTCAATGACACGGCACTATTTAAACTTGTGGATGTGTCAGTAGAGATGTGCTTCTGATATTCTGATTCTGTTTCTGCTTGTTCTTGTGATTCTGCTTCTGGGAAGTTCTTCAAGTCCCAATTGTACTTGCATATGCTATACATGTTGTTATGTAAGCTTCTAAAGTATGATTGCCGGTAATTGGCAATGTACGTGACCGGTTTATTTAGGCCTATTTATTGTCTAATGTTTTAAATTTTTGAGACAATGTTATTTTAAATTTGAACAGGTACCGTATCAAAGTTCTGGATACGTGTATCATTTATGTTGTATTTTAATATTTCTTTCGTGAAAATAAACTAGTTATTTCAAGTAAAGTCTTTTCACTTCAACTATCTATGACTTGATAAAAATTTACTGTTATCTCTACTACATTTGCAACAAATGGCTATGCACAATAAATCAACTTTTTTTAATCTAATAATAACGTATTGGCAGACTACAAAGAACTGATCAAAATCACTGACGATCTGGCGGACCAAACTCTATTTGACATGACACATTGTCTGTTAATACAATCAGGTGTACCAAATTATGCTGATGCAGCGAACACTGCTTGCTATATATGAAACATATGTCCATCTACAGAATTGAATGATAACATACGTAACATACCTGATGATATTTGGACTGGTAAGAAATTCAACATTGATCATCAATATTTGGTTGCAGAGTTTTGTTATCATCCAAATTGGATGACATACAAATAAAAGGCTAGCTCCCTGAGCAGAAGAATGCATAATGGTCAGATATGTCAAAGGCGTTAAAAGATACCAGCTATGGAACGTTTAATTCTTTGTCAGCAGAAATGCACAGTTTGAAGAAAATGTTTTCCCTTTTAAGGAAGAGCTGCACATTTTGGACACTGATTCAAAGGAAGATTTTACGGTCCATATATATGGCAGAAATGTTCCAGACAGGACATAAGCTCATTAGACAATAGCACTTCAACTTCACATGAACGATACAACTGAGATAATGAAGTATCTCAAAACGATGTAGAAATTGAAATACATGAAGTAGATGTAACTGAGGAAGAAACAGATAGAATTGAACATCAAAATCCAAATGGGACTGCAACAAATGAAGCTAATAAAGTTAGAAGAAGTAGGAAGATAACAAAAATGATGTAAATTCATCTATGTCAGATAAAAATGATCCTACATCTTTAAAAGAAGCAATGGAATCACTATATGCAGAAAAATGGAGAGAAGCTGTCAAAGAAGTATTGAACAACTTGAAACAAAATCAAACTTGGGAACTCGTTGCAAAACCACGAAATACGAGAGTTATCAGCTCAAGATGGCTGTTTCGAAGAAAGTATGATGAAAAGGGAAATGTCTTAAAATAAAAAGCAAGATTAGTTGCGAAGGGATTTTCACAAATTCCTGGAGTTGATTTCAATGAAATTTTCTCCCCTCTCATCAAACTCTGAGTGAACCTCTCATCAATCAACTGAGTGAACTGTAAGATGACTACTTTTGTGGATGAACCACAATGCATACTTGTTGACAATCAAGGAGCAATGTGCATTGCTAAGAATCAAGAAACTTCAAAGAGGAGTAATCACATTGACAAAAGAAACTTTTTCCTACGTGACCTTGTGCTCAGTGGTGTTTTGACTTTTATGTACATACCATCGAAGGCCAATGTTGCTGACATTCTGACGAAGTCAGTGTCCAAACGAATCTTGTGCGGACTTAAGGGTAAACTAGGTTTATGCTAAATGAACATGTATCAGCAAGGGGGAGTGTTAGAAATATCTGCTGATGCAAGTACCACTTCACATCTTTTCTAAAATTACTTTGGTGGATGTGGCAACACAGCGGTGATGTTTATATCTTCTTAGGAATATAGTGGTGCTTGTTTTGTATATGTCAGCATCTATGCCTGTTTGTGATGCTATTAATAAATATGTTTGTGTATATTTCTCATTTTATTTAATAAAATTAACAGTATTGCACCTCATCCAGAATATTCTAGAGACACACGACACTACACAGGTTCAGCAGCCAAAGCTCAGATAATTTTTTTTATCAGATATCACATAAATGTTACACAAGAATTACGTATGTGTGTTACTTGAATAGTGGTGCAGACATACACGCATTGACAAATAATTAAATTAGTTCTCTGAGAGATCCACATTGTTAAATTAAATCTGGTTATCAATCTCCGTTCAAATTAAGAGTCTAACTACAATACTGCATCAGTGATATAAATACTGTTAATAGGACAAATAACTCATAGTCAAACAATAACTACCATATATACTTGCATATAAGTCAACTCCTAACTTTCAGAGAAAAAATCCAAAACTCACATATAAATCGATCCCAAAAAGAGAAAAAATTTTTTTCAATAAATTATTCAACAACACATAATATATATATATATATATATATATATATGACAATAAAATTTAATTTTCATGATAAAAAATTCATTGGAACCCTTTAAAGTCCAATTTCAAGCAAGTAAGGCCCCTATTACACAACAGTATTTAGGATAACAAAATAGTTCACAAAACAGCTCTACAACAAATTTAGCCACAACATTTTAAGTTTAACCCTAAAATGTTGTTGTTGAGGAAATGGTTGTGTGAAAATTGACCAATCAGAAGTGTGTAAATCTGAACATCATAGGTGACATGCTTTCAAATTATTTTATTTTTTACTTCAATGACGACCAAGATGGCCGATAGACTGCTTTGGAATCTCGAGATGGAAAAAATAATAGAACTTCTACTAAATTATAGACACCTGCGGGATATAAAAGATCCAAATTATACGAAAAAAACACACTACAGAATGCTTTCTGAAATCAGTGGCATTAGACAGAAAGGGCCTGTTAGAAAGGAGGGGCTTAAATTATCATTGCCAAGCAAAGTGCTGAAGTCTGGAAATGTAAAAATAATAATAGAACTTTTACCAAACACCTGTACTTTTTACCAAAAACTTTTACAGACACCTGTGGGATATAAAAACTCCAAATTATAGGCTCCAAAAATTATAGGCTCTTAATAAAAACTCCAAATTATAAAAACACACACTACAGAATGCTTCTTGAAATGAAATCAGCAGCAGTACAAAGGAGGGGTGTGCTAGAAAGGTGGGGCCTAAAGTATCATTTCCAGGTGGAATTGCTAAAGTCTGGAGATGGAAAAATAATAATAGAACTTACCAAACTTTACCAAATTACAGACATCTGTGAAATATTAAAGATCCAAATCATACGCAAAAAACATTAAAGAATACTTCTTGGTATGAAATCGGAGGCATTAGAGAGGAGGGGCATGTTATAGAAAGGCGGGGTCCTAAAGTATAATTGCCGGGTGAAATTGCTGAAGGCTGGAGATGCATATAGAAAAAAGAAAAGAATTTTTACTAAATTACAGACATTTTTGAGATATAAAAGATTTAAATTATATGAGAAACACACTGAAATGAAATGAAATGAAATGAAGGTGGGTGGCTCCAAAAGAGCCCAGCACATCGACCAGAGGTCTATTGTACTACCCCAAAAAGAAAATGAAGATCCCTAAGAAAAGAGACCAGTAGCCGATGCGAAAATAAGCAGGCACTTGACAGGTATGTCGTTCAGCTCCCAGGGTTCAATCACATGACGACCAATGTGTTCGAATCTGTGAGCAGAGTAGGCCTCACATTCACATAGAATGTGAGCTGCAGTTTCTTCGCTGTAATTGCAGCCTCTGCAAAGCAAATCCTTGGAGACACCCATAATATTAAGATGTCTCTTGAGGGTGCAGTGCCCAGTAAGGAGCCCAACAGCTCTCCTGATGCTAGTTCTACTGGGCCTGAAAAGTTCCTTTTGACGTGTACTAGGGCAATTGCAGTTGAGGATTTTCACTTGCCTTTGTCCCTTAGTGTCACGCCAGTTCTTACATTGAAGCTTCCTGAAGATGCCATAGACAATTCTTCTGACAAGGTCATTGGGAATACCCAAGGCCGGCTCAGGGCCCACAAAAGGAGTACTAGAGCCTTTCCTAGCAAGTTCATCTGCCAATTCATTGCCAGGAATGCCCGAATGACCAGGCACCCAGTACACAATGACACTATTATTACTAGCAATTTTACAGAGAGCATTATAACATTCCCAGACAAGGGAAGACGTCACAGTGAATTTCCCCAGAGCCATAAGAGCAGCCTGACTGTCAGAACAAATGAAAATCTGGCTATTCTCAGACTTTCTGTCATAGCAAATTCTACAACACATAAGAATGGCAAATACTTCAGCCTGAAAGACAGTAGCAAAATTGCCAAGCGGATAAGATAGCTCAGTGCCATCATCAGGGCAACAGACACCAGCACCAGTACTTGTGCCAATCTTCGAGCCATCCGTGTACTATACAAAACATTTCAGTTTGTTGTAGGTTGGAGTCCTCTTCCAATCATCCCGCGAGGGGACAAGAATTTCATAAGGCTTGTCAAACGTAAATTTGACATGGATGCCATCAGGTGGCATACAGAAATAAGGATGACTAGCAACCTTACTGTTAAGTTCGCCCCAAGATAGATACCTTGAGTAATCTTTCCAGTATTTCAGATATTTGAGTCTGTTCATGCAGATAGGTGCCTCTGCTTCAATATGCATATAAAGCGGATGCAAACCAAGTAAAAGTTCAAGAGTTGCAGTAGGAATGGTTTTCATGCATCCAGAGATTGCAATGCACACCATCCTTTGAAGCTTAACTAAATCGAGTTTAGCAGTTTCACTTCTAATTCTGGACCACCAAACAATGGATCCATAGGAAATGATAGGACAGACTATCATCGAGTAAATCCAATGGATAGCTCTGGGATTTAAGCCCCAGGTTTTCCCAATGAAACACACTGAAGAATGCTTTCTAGAATGAAATCAGTGGTATTAGAGAGAATGGGCCTGTTAAAGAGAAGAGGCCTAAAGTATGATTGACGGGTGGAATTGCCGAAAATTACCCTGTGTAATAACACCATTATTCAATCCAAACAGAACCTTTGGGATGTTAAAAGTGATCTTTACAATAAGAGAACTCTAAAGCGGTATTCCTATGAGGAAACTATGAAGCGAAAGCAAGGGGAAAAAGTTTCCCCATTTGCTGCTTGGAGTGACATCACTTTCATTCTGTGCTGTGAGGAGTAACATCACAAACGTTCCAAAACTGTTTTGCGAACATTTTGTCTCAAATTACGGTCGTATAATAGGGTCTTAAGCCTATGACATATGAGCATTGTCTCCCATATGTTTTGGGGACACTTGTTCTCGTGAGACAAGTTCCAAGCATTCTTTTAAACCCAGCACGCAGCATTCTCAAAACAGACAGGAAACCATGCATCCCTGTCAAAAGCGTCCTTGACCCACAGTGCAATCAAAACAATATCTGGCTTCCGCCTGTTATTTGAGGCGATTTTTACGTTAACCCCAAATAGCACAACCATTAACCTCCAACACAGTTGTTATTAGATATGCTCTTCAATAAATAAAATAAAAAAACACTTTCAACTTAAAATCCTGCATTACAGTTTTAAACAATCTGTTACAGAATTATCTCTGAAAAAAGTAATTTTTGTGGAAGACGATCGGCCGTAATCTGAGAAGCGAGAGATAAATCTCGAACGAAAATATGTGCATATTTTTTGATGACGAGATACACTGAGAGTCGGGAGCATCGGAAAGCAGTGACTCATGAGAGAGTTTTAAAGTGCAGAGAAATTCGGAGTACAGGATTGCATAATTACTACCGTATTGTTTTAAGATGGATTGCCTCAAGAGAAAAAAGAACTTTTAGACTTATGTTTTTTTTTAGACTCCACTTATAAGTCGACCTCCCGCTTTTTTTTTTCTTTGTCACAAATTTCTCTACTTATATATGAGTATATACAGTATGTTATATTTGAAAACAATCAATTGTGACAAGTTTGTATATAGCTTTAAAAGGGATGCCAGACTCACTTTTTTCACACTTAGGCCCCCAGTAGTAGAGAGGGCATCGGCACAGAGGGGTGTTCAGATGTGGCATGCATATCCCTTCATTGAGGCACTGGGTTCTGTTCTTGTCACATGGAGGACCTCTGTATCGATGAACTCCATGAGACCAGATGGCACGGGACAAGGGCCGATCCCAAATGTCTCCGTTGACTGCAATTCTCTGAATAGCACCGTTCAGTCCAAATCGTATGCCTGACTCTGGACTTACTTGATCTAGGTTTGGTACACCACCCACATAAAGGTTCTGCTCCAGATTCAATTCAGAAAGAGAAGCCTGGAAAATACAAGTGTGGTCAAATAGCAATTCAATTGAATTTATAGAATTAACGAAGAAATAATTTTTTTCTCATCATAGAAGCTGCTTTTCAACAGGATGTCTGGCCATCCTGAAAAGTCAGGGAAATTTGAATTTCAAAAGATAAAGTTAAGGAAATTTAAAAGGCATAATTTTCTTAAATTGTAAGACATTCATTCTTTAGGGGGAAAATATAATGTCTCAATTTTGTCAAAAATTTGTAAAGTGTGCCAAATTTTATTTTATACAAAGGGTAGCACACCCTTGCATGCAGGGGTGCGGTAGCCCATTGGTTAGCGCGCTGGAGTTGCACTCAGTAGGCCCGGGTTCGATTCCAGCCACTGCCAAAAACTGCCGCCGTGTTCACGCGGAGTATGATCACGTTAAACATGTGGGTTCGTAAGTCCTTCCGAGAGGTTGGTGGTAGGGGAAGGAGGGTACGGTCCCTGTGGATGCCTCCCCCACTGGGTTCCGGTCCAAATTGGGTGGTACTTCCCAACCATCCAAACAGTTACCTTACACCTTTCTGGTAGGTCCGACGGTCTGGGTCTCAACAACAACCTTGCATGCCCTTTCTGGGAGGTCGGACGGTCTGGGTCTCAACAACAACACCCTTGCATACATGCTTTACATGCCTCATTTTCTTTTGGAGCATATTGGTTGGTTGGTTAGGGGTTTTTTTTACATAGAATCTACAGATTGGGCATATTAATATCCAAATTCTTGACATAAGCAGGTGTCCAAGTACAGATTGACAATGAACTACACCTCAGACATTCAACTCATTTGAAAAGTCTCTGTGGTTATGACCAATGGCCACTGGTCATGACCAGAGCATTTGAAAACAAAACCATAACCGCTCGGTCATGATCCCTGCCATTTGAAGACTTGTGTTGATTACAGTCCTGTTATAACCAGAATGACCATGATTTTTCCCCAATCACCATGGTTAGGTGTGTCACGTGATGCACAGAAGACTTGTTTTGCTGAAAATGATGTCTGGAATTGTATAGAATATCTGTAGGTAGCAGTTGTTATGCCGGGATTTATGATTATACTTTAATTAGCAGTTCAAAATTTATTGTTTTCCCCTTTCCCTTCAAAATTTTAAATTCATTTGTTGTTTTTGAATATTTCGGCGATTTATTCCCCCTCTTAACGTAATTTGTTATCTTTTCCTTTGTTTTATTATTCAAAATTGCGCGTAATGCATCTTAAAACGTTAAAATATCCTCTGTTAATCCCTCTGGCTTCTCATTTTCGATTTTAAGTTCGCTTCACTTCATTCACGAGTTTGCAGAAAAAGAGGCATTTTTTAAGAGAAAGTGGACTTATCAGTTTTCCCCCTCACAGCTGTGAAGAGGGTGCCGAACATCCGGTGGGGTTGCTGTGCGCTTGGCGGTGTGTTTGGCAGCGTAATTTTAACTTTCGTACCAGCATCGCGGTTCTTGGCATAACAGCGTTTTTATTCCGCAGTATATGCGTGGGCGCTCGGCGCAAAGCACAGATTTTCACTCGCCAAATTTGGCGGCTCTTGGGAAGCAAGCGCGTTGCTATGAGGTAATCATCTCCTGGTCGGCGTTGTAAGAAGGTCGATAAAAATTTCGAGGGCTGAGTCCGGGACTCACTCTTACTCACGCTGGGTGCCCGGGGTCACCAGAAAAGGTGTTTTGGAGACAATGGACAAATTTCACGTAAGCTTAGTTTCTTTGAAATTTCAAAGTGGCAGGTTAAGATCTGGAAATGTGCTTCTTATAATGACATTGTAACTATCAAAGCCCAAGATGGGGCAGATACAGTTACTTTTGCCTTTGAATCACCTAATCAAGAAAAATGTCCGATTATGTAATGAAGCTCATTAATTTGGATCCTGAGCATCTTGGCATTCCTGAAAACCGACTATAGTGTAATAGTAAAAATGCCAGCCTCTGAGTTCCAGTGCATCTGCAAGGATCCTCGTCAAATTGCCGATTCTGTTTCAATTGCCTGTACTTAAGGTGGTATTCGTCTTTCTGCAAGTGGTCGCCACAAATGTTATCAATCTCCAATTATTAACCATCTGCAAGTATTAGTCATCAGTGACATCCCCTTTTAGTGTCCAACCAACAGGGTGTGTGTGTAACATCAGAGCAGTGGTCTCCACAAATATTAACCATCTCCAATTATTAACCATCAGTGATATCTTTCTGTATCCACCCTCACATCGACACAAAAGGGTGTTTCCTTTTATTTATTCAGAAAATCCATGCCACAGAAACATCTTTAAATTTTACAATTTTTAACGAATTTTACGATATTAAGGTTGTTTGGTCCACATGAAATTTTTTTGTGTTTCACACTAGGAAGTTAATATTTGTTTCTAACTGTACAAGAGTAAGATTTGTGCATTTTTATAAGTTAGTGTTTGTGTTTATTGCTTAAGTTTTAACAATTAAGTTTCGGTGGACAGCTCCAGACAGACCAAACTCTGGACTGCAGACCAGAGTGGATTCTGATTCCTGGGTTTTTAAATTTAAATGATTTAATTATAACGAAATGTACTTCTTTAATTTGTACCACTTTACACTAAATTGAAGCTTGAATTAATCAGATGTTTTTTTAATTGTCAATAAAAGTAAATTTTTAACTTTAACATTAATAAGAGTTGTGTTTTTCTTGTTGTTGGTTGAGCTAATTATTTAGAATGAAAACTTTTTAAAGGTAAGTGGAGTAAATGTAAGATGTTGAAATGTATTTAAAAGTGTAACAGAGGTGAGCACAGACCAAGCTGTAGGTAATAGAAAAAGGTAATAAAGAAACAAATAATAATTATAAAAGTAAACTTTATTTAAATCTATACGATCACAGGCTAATGTAAATATAATTAAATAAATATAATGATAAAATATTAATCCTAATAACTTAAATCTGAAAACATAAATATAATAAATAAGAAAAATAGAAATGAATATAAAATAAATAATAATTAAAAATTTAAGAGAAAGGGCTTATCCCTTCTCAACACAGTGCTGCAATTTTCTTCTGCTGAGCAACTAGATAATCGACAAACAGTTATGTTATATCTGGTTATGCAGGTAACAGGGAGGACCAGTCGGTTGATTTTTCAAATGCAACCAGAGACTGATGTTGATTTTACACTTGAATGGTTCAGGACCTGCGACCAGATAATTTAGTGCCTGAGGTGAGATTTAACACAAGCACCCCTTTATTCTCTCTTTATAGTTTCATAAAAAAAAATGTGCCCAACATAGAACTTTTCTTGTAGATTCATAAATTTTGAGTTGGTGGGAAAACAATAATACAGATCATGTTTTATAGATCTCGCTGAAAATCAATAGACTTATTGTTGTTACTGATTTCATAACAACTACCAAACAGTATTTTCTCCATTTTAGTTCAAAAATATGCAATATCTTAAGAATGGTGTATGTTATTGCTTTGAAAGTGTGGTGTCGAAATTCTAATAGTTTAGAATTTTCTTTTTTAATGCTTTTATTTCATTTGCAGAGATATAATTTCAATGTTTAAAGTTTTAAAAATAACTTTATTTCATTATAATTAAAGAGTTATAACTATTTAAAAGTAAAGTTGTGATGCAAAGAGACATCATAAACGCTTAATGTTAAAAATACTATACTGGGAACTAACTACAAGAGTTTAACTTAACTTATTTTAAACTTTATGAAAAGAAGATTAAACTGTATTTTCAAGTTTTAAATCATAAACATTTAGGGTTAAAATATAATTTCAGAAGCTTTAATTGTTTTCTACATTTTTAGAAGCTAATTGGTTCTTAAGTTAAGGAGTAACTAGAAAGAGGTAGTAACTTATTTAGAATGCAGGTAATCTCATAAAGACTAATTATGCTTAATTGTAGGAAAATAACTAACTTATGTTAAAGCTAAACTTTTATTATTTAGTAAGAGAGTTGGTAAGAATGATAAATGAGGAAGATTAAGCAAGGATTTAATAATTAAGAGAGTAATTTTTACAGTGTAAGTAAGGAACGCTGAATGGTGCAAACTAACTGAATACGTGCGTAATTGCCGTACTGCTGTATAAAGAAACAATTATTTTATTAACAAGAATTTATTTTTGTAAATCATGATTTGGTAATTTGTCAACTAATATATTAAAGTGTTGAACCTAGCCTTTGTAAGTGTCCACTGTTGTCCTGGGAATATTAATTGGTTAAATTTAAATGTTTTTGATGGTATAATGTTTTTTTATGTACTTGAAAAATAATTTAATTTAGAATCTTTATTTTGTGGATCAAAACCTTCTTTGAATGCCAAATATCCTGCGGCCAAAATGGCGTCGATTTTGCGATTTTCTAGGTGTTATTTAAGCGTCATGATGCCAGGACCGCTAATCCCCTTTAATCCAGGAAGACAGTTATGTTTTCTTCGAACTGGGGGATGTGATTTGCGAGATTGGCATCCAGGGATACTGGAATCTCAGAAGACATCGTCTTTACGGCAACTCTCCTGCTAGGGTCTCATGCACAAAAATATTATGTAGTGGCGAGTGTAATGCACGCCAATTTTGGTAATATATTCCACTGTTGTGTTTATTTTAGTCCCCCTTTATTCCAACTTTTCCTTCCAGTAGTTTCTTTAGTTTGGTTCTCAGAAGACAGGACCAGGTAACTTAAACATTTAAGTTTTTAATTTTGTAAATTTCCATTATTAGCATTTAATAAAAATACTATATTACGTCTTTTAAATTTAGATGGGAGAATTTAACTTAAAAATCTATGCGTGACAAGAAGGGCACAACACACAAACTGGTGCCTATGACCAGTCCTTTTCATGAGCTCTACCCTAATTTTAAGGTTTTATTTTTGCTTATTTACTTTGATAATTTATTGTTTTTGATTGTATGTTTATTTTATGTCTTTTTGGGGGAACTTGTTTAATGCATTGTCATTGTCTTGCGAGGTTTGCACTAGATCAGGGGGCCCTTTTGAATTTTAAATCAGAATTTTTATTTTTTTTATATGACACCACTGATTTTTCCCAAGGGTTGGAAGTTTCCCCAGGATGGGTGTTAACAAGAAGAAAAAGGGTAGAACGATAAATTTGCCTAAAACACGTAGCTCTAGTGCAAGGAACCAAATTTTAAACCCACCTTGTCACGTTTGTGAGGGGTCAGGCTCAGATAGTGAAAGAGAAGTTGACCCTTCCATTTTGGAACTGCAAACAGAGATAAGTCCTTTGCTAAATATACAGGACAGCAGGTTACAAACAAACATGGAAAGTACCCAGGTCAGATTTTCTGCTCCTGCAGCACCTTTGGGCGGTATGTTAGATAGTGTTCCCTTCTTTTCCGGAACTGACCAAGAATTTGCTCTGGTTGATTTTTTGGAACGCATTAAACTTATAGCAGCTTATTCAAACTGGACAGATGCTGACAGACTCATCACTATCAAACTCAAATTAGTGGGTGAGGCTGCAAGATTAGTTAGAGATAACCAAACTTGAGGAGTTCTTCAGATTATTCAGAAATTGTAAAAGCTTTGAAAGAGAGATTTGAGTCGCCAGAGTATGCACACAAAAATCTTGTGTCACTTATGCATACATACCAGCGTCCACATGAGAGTGTCCGACAGTATGCTGCCCGCTTGGAAGCACTGTCTTTTAAAACAGTACCCTAGGGTCTTCTGTAAAACAAAGATTCAGATGACTACAGACAAAGCATTTTGCTTTCAGTTTTTCTTGAGGGTCTGAAGTCAAATGTGAGGAGATTAGTTCTCCCACATAACCATAAAACATTTTCCTCAGCCAGGAAACATGCGGTATCGGAAGAGGAGATATTTGAAAGGCAAAATTCTCAAAATTTACCTACAGAAGATGTAAAAGTAGTCTCAGAGGCACCAAACCAGGATTTGGTTAACCTAATTAGTGAGCAACAAAAAGCTATTGCTTCACTCACAGACTCTATTTCCGCATTGAAAGTGCAGGTAAAGGAAGTGTCCGCGCCAAAATTTAACAATGTCAGGGGACAAATGCAAGGAAACCAGGCCAGGAGAGAACCACTTCGGTGCTTCTCATGTAACAAAATTGGTCACATGGCCAAGGACTGCCTATCACGTTACAAAGGACAGGGCAGATATCAAAACAGAGGACAACATTTTTTGCAGGGATACCCTAGGCAATTTCAACAGTATCCCGTGCCATACCAACAATTTCAGGGAACTTACCAACAGTATCCCATAACTTACCAGCAACCGATACAAGTCTTAGACACAAACCAGCCAGGCATTCAGGCAAATAATACATCCGTCCAGGAAAACTAGGCTTGGGCGATGGGAGTAAGCACCTTTGTTTTCCATCTGATGCCCTTTTGGAGGTGTCTTTTCTAGGAATGGTGGTTTCATCTGGTCGAACTCAAGTCCCTGTTATGCTAGGAAATATACAAAATTCTGACTTTTCCTTTTTAATTGACTCAGGAGCCTCAATTAATGTCATTTATAGAGAAACCCTAGATAGTTTAAATATTGATCCGGATGTCAAAAGCAGCATTAAGATCGTCTGCTATGATTTTTCCCCATTGTTTTCCCCCCAGAACAGAGTCTAAAATGTTTGTATCTATGGTTGTTTATTATCGTTTTTTTTATTTTTATTATTCTGTAATGAAGTGAGTGGAAACAGTGATTTTGTTATTTATAGAACTTGCAGAAGGATGGAATCTAGTAAAATGCTGTAATTTGGTGAATTCTAAATAAAACGCTGTTTCCGTGTGCTAATGATGTCAGTTATTTAAATATATGGAGTCAGATTAAAATAAACGGAGAACGACAGAATAGTTTTCTGGGAGATTCTCGCAACATTTGGCGACAAGCGGACGTGATAAGGTACGATATTTTGAATTTGAACAGTTTTGTTTTCAATAACTATGAATAAAATTCAGAAGCAACGGAAAGTTGTACGGAGTTCTTTTACTCGATTGTACAATCAGATTATAGCAGATATCGATTCCGACGAAACAGATAGAGTTTTGGAATTAAAAGCAAAGTTTGAAACTTTGAAATTGAAATATGAAGAGCTTCAGAATTTGGATCGCGAATCCATGGATCTCATGTTAGAAGCTGACGATACAACGGATGAAAGATTCGAACAAGAAAGTAAGTCAGCCGATGAGTATAATAACAATTTCTTTAAAGTAAAGGCTCTTTTCAATGAAAGGTTTAAAGAAACTGATGAAATAAATTCAATAGTTAGTGATCGGGAAATGCAAAACAGAAAGTTTAAACTCCCAAAAATTGAACTTGAGAAATATGACGGTAATATAAAAGGCTGGTTAACCTTTTGGTCAATGTTTAAAAAAATAGACGAAGATTCGGGAATTGATCCAGGAGATAAATTCCAGTATCTCATACAGTGTACAGTTCGAAATTCTCGCGCTAGAGAACTTGTACAAAGCTACCCAGCGACGGCTGAAAACTATCCAAAAGTGATAGAAAGTTTCAAAGCTAGATTTGGAAAAGACGATGTTTTAGTGGAACTCTACATAAGGGATCTTCTAGCATTAGTGATAGAGAACACAAAGTCGCAATCGACGCTTTCGCTTTCGTCATTGTATGATAAACTTGAATCGCAACTTAGAGCATTAGATTCATTGGGCGTTGCTACAAAAAAGTATGATGCAATTCTTTTCCCGCTAGTGGAGTCGTGTATTCCCGAGGAGTTACTAAGAGTCTGGCAGAGACAATCGAAAGTTGGAGAAACTCCAAAGGATAGACTCGACGATTTGATGAACTTTATTGGAAATGAAGTGGAGAATGAGCAACGGATATCTATGGCTATTGGTGGCTTTGAAGGCAAGAAATCAAAGCCGACGAAAATAAAGCGATCGATTCAAAATATCGAGGAAGAGTTCGTGCCGACTGCAAATGATTTATTCTCCGGTGAAAAGAAGAAAGAAATATTAAGCAGTTGAATTTTTTGCAATAAACCACATTTAAGTAAAGAATGTTTTCAAGCACAAAAACTGTCAGTTGAGGAAAAACAAAACAAGATTAAAGATAAAAGGGCTTGCTTTTCTTGTTTGAAAACAGGACACAGTTTTAAGACTTGTAAAACAAACGTAAAATGTATAATCTGTGGACGAAAACACTGGGTTGTAATGTGCCCAGAAATTCCAGCTAATCGAAAGAAAATAGATGCACATGACATAGAGAAAAAAGAAGAAAAGCAAAATACTTCCTTGTCAAACCATAGCTGTTCAGAAGAAGTACTCCTACAAACTTTACAAGTAAAACTGAAATCAATGAAAGGAAGTCGTACTGTACGTGCACTAATTGATAGTGGTTCACAACGGTCATATATCCTGAAGAATACGGCGAATGAAATGGGTTACGAACCATTCGGATCCGAAGATTTGGTTCATGTTTTATTTGGAGGTAAAACACTTCAAAAAGAGTCTCATCAGTGTTATAACATAAGTTTGAGCAGCTCAAGTAACAAGTTCAACTGTGATATTCAAGTATTAGACCAAACTGTCATATGTGGGAAATTGTCGCGACTCAAGAAAGGACCATGGGAAAAAGAATTGAAAGAAAAGAAAATTTGGATAGCAGACTATGGTGAAGGTTATCCAGACATTGAATTGTTGATAGGGGCAGATTTTTGTGGGCAACTCTTTACTGGAAAAATGCACAAATTGAAGTGCGGACTAATAGCTGTTGAAACAAAACTTGGCTGGATTATTATGGGAAAAGTTCCAGGTGAAAAGAGTCATGGGTTATCAGCTCTCACTGTTACCTCCCTATTTTCCCAAACTTCCACTATAGCGAATCTTTGGGATCTTGATATTTTAGGTATCAGGGATCCAGTTGAGACAAAATCTAAAGAAGATATAGAAAGGGCTGCACTAGATCATTTCAGAAAAACAGTCTCTGTGAATGAAGAGGGACGTTATGAAATACATTTACCATGGCTTGAGGCTAACGAATCTTTAAAGACACATATGGACACTGCCGAAAGAAGATGCATTTCTATGGCTGTGAAGCTTAAACAGGAAGGAAAATACAAAGAATATGACGCGGTCTTTGAAGAATGGGAAAAATCTGGAATAATAGAAGTGGTACTTCAAGAAGAACTTGGAAACCCTTCTCATTACTTACCCCATAGAGGTGTATTTAAAGAGAATTCTACAACACGAGTCAGACCAGTATTTGATGCTTCTTGTCATGGAAAAGGTTCCCCCTCGCTGAACGACTGTCTTGAAAAGGGGCCTAATCTCTTAGAAGAAATACCACCAATATTAATGAGGTTTCGCAAAGATAAAATTGGAGTTGTAGCAGACATCAAAAGGGCATTCCTTCAAATATCCATTGCAAAGGAAGATCGTGATTTCCTCAGATTTTTGTGGTGGGAAGATTTCGAGAAAAGAAAACTGAAGATATTTAGGCATCGAAGACTGGTATTTGGTTTCACATGTAGTCCATTCCTGTTAGCTGCTGTACTAAATTATCATATAGAAGCAAACCGAAGTGAAATACAAGAAACAGCAGAAATGTTAAAAAAGTCCTTTTATGTGGATAATTGTGTGACCTCTGTGTCTAATGAAGAAAAGTTGCATATTTTCATCCAGGAATCAAGACATTTGTTGGATAAAGCCTGTTTTGATCTACGAGGGTGGGAGCATAATACCTTGTATGAAAATCGTTTTCCAGAAAAGCCAATTCATGTTTTGGGATTACTTTGGGATAAAGATGAAGATAGTCTCTTCTGTGATCTAAACTCAGTTTCTGAAATTAAGTCTATTATAACAAGAAGAAGCATACTGTCAACTGTTCATAAAATATTTGATCCCCTTGGATTTTTATGTCCTGCAACACTACTTCCGAAGATTATTGTACAACAAACTTGGAATCTCAAAACAGGTTGGGATACTGAACTGCCAGAGAAAATTCGAAAGGAATTTGAGGACTGGAATAGTGATTTACATATGCTTTCAAAAGTTAAAATTCCTAGAAGTCTTGATGTCTGTGATCCTAATGCAGAATTAAGTTTTCATATCTTTTGTGATGCCAGCAAGTCGGCATATAGTACAGTTGTATTTCTTCGAAAGGTGTGTGAAGAAGAAATTACTATATCTCTGATACAAGCGAAGAGCAGAGTTGCTCCTTTGCACAAGATGACCATTCCTAGGCTCGAATTACTAGCATGTTGCATTGGAGCACGTCTTGCCTCTACAATCGTAAAAGCCATGGATCTAAAAGATGCCCCTTGCATCTACTGGACAGACTCTTCTACGGCTCTCTATTGGATACAAAATGAAGAACATTGGGGAGTTTTTGTTAACAATCGAGTGAATGAAATTAGAGCACTGTCTGATAAAAAGTCTTGGAGACATGTGCCAGGAGAATGCAATCCTGCTGATCTTCCTTCCCGAGGCTGCTCTGTTAGAGTCTTCTTGAAATCTAAATGGTGGGAGGGACCTGTTTGGTTAAAACAGAAGGAAAATAACTGGCCTGCAACAGAAGTACAAATAGATGAGGGAGAAGTTACTAAGGAAAAACGGAAGCATATTACTTCGTCTCTTATTTGCACTGAAATAGAAAAAAGGTGGTACAGTCAGCGATTTTCGAAGTATTCACAGATTTTGAGATTGATTGCTTGGATACTTCGCTTTTCCACAAATACTCTTCAACCGAATAATCGCCTTAGAGGTGAGCTGACAGTGTGTGAATTGGAATATGCAGAAATGAAACTCCTGAAAATTATTCAACAGGACGCTTTTAAAGAGGAGGATTTTCAATTTAAGTTAAAATCACTTTGCACTTTTACGGATAATGAGGGACTTATCAGACTGAAAACGAAAATAATAAGAAGAGATGATGATAAGAATTTCTTATGTCCCATTGTACTCCCTGCAACACATGAAATAGTTGATAGACTAATACTCGAACGACATTTGCAGTCTTCACATGCTGGAGTTCAATCTGTATTAGCTAACCTTAGGCAACAGTTTTGGATTTTAAGAGGACGAAAAACCGTCCAGCGAGTGATTTCAAAATGTGTTCGTTGCAGAAGACACACAGCGAAAGGAATAGAATCTATCCCTACTCCACTACCGGAAGATCGAATTAGAAACTCATTAGTATTTGAAGTGACTGGAGTGGATTTAGCTGGTCCTTTGTACTTAAAAGATGGGAAAAAAGCATGGATTCTATTGTTCACTTGCGCTGTGTACCGTGCTGTACATCTTGAACTGATACAAAGCCTTTCTACTAATTGTTTTACGTTGGGTCTAAGAAGATTCATTGCCAGACGTGGACGACCAAAGATAATGTATAGCGATAATGGGAGCAATTTTGTAGGAACAGAAAATCTTATGAAGTCTATTAACTGGGAACAAATTATCCGTGACACTTCCATTTTTAGAATCCAATGGAAATTTAACCCTCCAACTGCAGCGTGGTGGGGCGGTTGGTGGGAGAGACTCATACAAATGGTGAAAAAATTATTGAGAAGAGTTTTAGGGAAATCTTCTCTTATGTACGAAGAAATATTGACCATTCTGTGCGATGTAGAGGCTGTTATCAATGCAAGACCTCTTACTTATGTATCCGAAGATCAAAAAGACTTGGTCCCCCTGTCTCCATCTATGTTCATTCAAGACATTCGTACAGTTGGAGTTCCAGATTTAGACCATCTAGATAAAGTTAATATCTCCAAGAGATGGAGATACCAGCAAAGACTTCGAGAGGACTTCAGAAGGAGATTTAGAGATGAATATCTCAGCCTCTTAGTCCAACAACCACTTAAGAAAAAACACTTACTTAGGAAAATTAAAGTGGGTGATATTGTTCTAATTAGTTGTGATAATAAGAAACGCATTGATTGGCCTTTGGGTCGCATTGTGGCTGTTTTTCCTGGTAGTGACAATTACATCCGAGTCGTTAAGGTGAAAACTGCAACTGGTGAATTCACCAGGCCAGTACAAAATGTATACCCCTTAGAGGTTTCTCACCAGGACCTGCTATGTAAGAATAGTAAATCTGCAGAAGTTCCTGAGGAAGTAACTGTTCCTAGTGACACTGTCATTGGTGAAACAGAAGCTATTGTTCCAACAGAAATTGTAAGTGATGAAACAAGAACTGTTGATACCATTGTTCCTGATATTAAAGAGACTATTGTTCCTGATAAATGCATTCCTGTGACTATTAAAACTAAATGTGGAAGAACAGTAGTGAGACCTAAGCGCTATGATAACTAACATTTAACTTTAATGTTTTAATTTTAATATGGTTATTTCCTTAATAGAGGTATGTTTATGTTTTGATTTTCGTAGTCAAAATCAAAAGGTGGGAGGATGTCAAAAGCAGCATTAAGATCGTCTGCTATGATTTTTCCCCATTGTTTTCCCCCCAGAACAGAGTCTAAAATGTTTGTATCTATGGTTGTTTATTATCGTTTTTTTTATTTTTATTATTCTGTAATGAAGTGAGTGGAAACAGTGATTTTGTTATTTATAGAACTTGAAGAAGGATGGAATCTAGTAAAATGCTGTAATTTGGTGAATTCTAAATAAAACGCTGTTTCCGTGTGCTAATGATGTCAGTTATTTAAATATATGGAGTCAGATTAAAATAAACGGAGAACGACAGAATAGTTTTCTGGGAGATTCTCGCAACACCGGATATGCTAGAAAGGTGTAATTTTTTTTAAGAAGGATTTCGGATCAAAAATTTCAAATTAAAGACAAAATTAAACTACCTGTTCTTTTTGGCAAACAAACATTACATATTGAGTTTTGCATTTTACCTATTGCTACTAAACCTGCTGCATATTCAGCTATTTTAGGTACACAGTTTTTATTTCAACACAAATTCATTTTAAATTTTACTGAAAGCATTTTAGAAAATGACCAGGTTATTATACCCTTTGCATTGTTACAAACCACTCCACTCCCCAATCTTCAGAAAAAGTCTGATAATTTAAAAACTTTTACTCAAACTAAAAAAGCTGAGGATTCAGTTATATCTAATGCTGAGGTCATAAATAATTTTGCTCAGGAGACACAAGATAAGCCAGTTAATGTTGTTATACTTATAATAACTATATTCTTAAACCCCATTCGGAATGTTTCATAAAAATTACATGTAAACCTCATAATCTGCAAACTGATCTTATTTTAATTGAGTCGGTATCCCTTAACAATAACATTTCAGTTGCACGTTCTGTGAATACTTATTCAAAAAACAATGTGCACACTGTCAAAATTGCTAATTTTTCTTCTACTAATGTACACGTAAACAAAAATACCAAAGTTGCTATGCTGTCAAAAATTATTTCGGTCCCATCTTACCCTGTTAATGTTGTCGAAAATGCAAATTCCCAAGATGGAGATAATTTTGAAGTGTGGGGTGGTAAATTCGATTTTTCTCATTTACATGATACACATAAAATTCCATTACAAGAAATGCTTATTGAATATAAGAATATTTTTGCCAACTCTGTGACTGACTTGGAAGGTTGTGACACTGTTTACCACAATGTTAATTTAAATGATCCTACCCCTGTTAGACTTAGACCTTATCGTGTACCCTTCCACCTAAGAGATGAACTTAATAAACAAATAAATGAATTATTGGAGTCTGATATTATACAGGAATCTGACTCACCTTATCAAAATCCAGTCCTTTTTGTTAAGAAGGCTGATGGATCCTTTAGGCTCGTTTGTGATTTTCGGCATCTAAATGACAATACTATTGCCGAAAGTTTTCCAATTCCAAATATCCAAGACATGATTGATAATTTAAGTGGAGCAAATTTTTTTTCTACCCTTGATTTAACCTCTGGCTTCTACCAGATGAAGCTACACCCTGATGACACCTATAAGACAGGGTTTTCAACACCTTTGGGTCACTATGAGTAGAAACGAGTCCCTTTTGGTCTCAAAAATGCTCCATCCTCCTTTCAGAGATTAATGTCCATTATTCTGTCAGATCTTTCCCCCTTGCAAATTGGGATTTATATTGATGACATTGTCATTGCCTCCAAAACTTTTGAAGAACACTTACAGAAATTGAAATTTGTTTTCAATCGCTTAACCCTTTCGCGACGATCGGCACGCCCACGTGCCAGCTGCGAACTTGCATTCAAGGACGAACGGCACTCACTCGGGCTGGAGGAAATTTTACCCTAAAGGACGACTGGCACGTATTGGTGTTTCTACATGGAACGTTTTAATTTGAATGTATTTGTCTACTAGATGGCGTTAAAAGCCCGTGGAAGCAACTTAAATGTATTTTGTAGATGTTTGACCTTGGCACAAGGAGAATCCAATGAATTATTTCTCCATTTGGAAGGATGAAACATGGTTCTGTAGCGTAAACAGACAGCTCAGCAGCATAAACAATTCTCACAGCATAAAAAATTTTATAATTGAGTTCCGGGTCTCGTTCTGATTTTGTCTTTTATTGATTTCGTTGTTGAATTAGAGGAATATAAGAGAGTATTTTTTTTTGAGTGGGTGGGGGAGGGGGGGGGGGTAAAGGAATGTGCAGCAACGAAATGATTAGGTTATTTATGTTCTCATGGAAAGGTAGGCTGGGATTTCGTTAATATATCCCATCGAAAAGGTCCAGATATGGAATAAAAATATATAAATCGTCAGAATCGGAATGAGGCTATAAATGGAATTTCCTTGTGTATACTGGAAAGGACACGGGATTATCAAGCTCTGATGGTGGGTATGGAGAACGCGTTGTGAAAACATTTCTAAGTGAACTTTTAGGAAAAGGATATACTTTGTATTTGGATAAATTTTTTACCTCTCCTGTACTTGCAAAGTATTTGTTGTCTAAGAATACGCATGTATGTGGTACAGTTTTAAAAAATCGGAAGGACATGCCAAAGAATTATTCATCTGTACCTAAAACATATATACACTAAAATTTTTAATATTTTGATAAAAGAACATTTGTATAAAAAATATACATCAAATAGAAAATAAGTATTTCCTTTCTTCCTGAAAAAAGTAGAATGCTGTGTTGAACGGGTGATTTTTAGTGAATTTTTTTCGAGAGGTAGGCTTAGCGCAAAAAAATAGCCGTCTTTTGGGCACATTTCGGAAATGAAGCGCTTCGTCCTTTGGGCCACGGTAGTTTCGGAATGCCGCCGTCCCAAGAGGGTTAAAAGCTCATAATCTTAAACTTAAACCAAGCAAGTGCTTATTTTTCAAGCCTTCTATCTCTTATTTAGGTTTTAAAGTTTCGCAGGGAATAGTGCAACCTGATGCCAAGAATCTGGCAGTAGTTCAAAATTTTAAGATACCAACTTGCAGAAAACATGTCAGGCAGTTTTTAGGTCTAACGCGGTTTTATCAACGTTTTATTCAAAATTATGCACAAAAATCTATTCCATTAACTGAACTTACCAAAAACTCATCTAATTTTCTTTGGACAACTGAAGCACAAAATTCTTTTGACACTTTGAGAGATGAACTTTTACAGGAACCAGTTTTACAGTTACCTGACTTTTCGAAACCTTTTGCCCTGTGCACTGATGCCTCGAAACACTCTTTAGGCACAGTTCTATGTCAGGAAGATTCAAATAAATTTTTACATCCTGTTGCTTATGCGAGCAGAAAATTCAAAGATGCAGAAGTTAATTACAGTACAGTAGAGAGGGAAACTTTAGGGGGGTAGTTTAGGCCACTTCATATTTTAAGCACTATTTATTAGGCAAACATTTTATTGTTTATTGTGATCAAGCTTCCTTGTCGTATGTTCTCAAACTTAAGGATCCTACTTCAAGAATTGCTAGATGGATTATGAGCTTAAGATTGTACACAAACCTGGGAAATTAAATGTAACTGCTGATTTCTTAAGTAGATGTGTAAACACTATTGAAGTACAAGATGCTAAACCACAACAGTTAACTATTGATCCTACCCTTTATACCCGCATTGCTAATTCTCAGCAGTCTGATGCTAAATGTTCAAAATTTTAAAATTTGTTAGCTCAGAACAAGCCTATTTCTCCTAGTACTACTCTTATTTTTTATTAAAGATGATGCCTTTTTTGTTGTTAAGAGAAAACCAAAGCATAGATCTCAAGCATCAGACAGAATTTTTGTCCCTTTAAATTTAATTCCTGAAGTTTTAAGCTTGTGCCATGATTCTCCTACTGCTGCCCATGGAGGCTTTAAAAGAACTCTTTCCCGGCTACAAAAGCACTTTTACTAGCCCAGAATGTATGTTCATGTTCTAAATTACATTAAATCATGTCACACTTGTCTGCAGAGATGTGGGTACAAGTCCAAGCAAAAGGCACTAATTCAACACATGCCCGTGACTTCATATCCCATGGAAAGAATAGCAACTGACATTGTTGGTCCTTTACCTCAAACAATTAATGGCAATAAGTACATTTTAGTTGTGACTGACTATTTTATAAGGTGGCCAGAGGCATATTCCATTAGTAATACAAAATCAGAAACCATTTTGGCTTGTTAGAAAGTTGGGTTTCCACTCACGGTATTCCCAAGCACTTAGTAACGAATCAAGGCTCAAATTTCATTTCAAAGGTTGCAAGAAATTTTTATAAAAAGCTGGGCATTATGAAACACAATACTATGAGTTATCACCCAGAAGCAGATGGGGTTACAGAGCGTCTTAACGGAACGATTATAAAGTCTCTCAGCACCCTGGTGTCTAAAACACAGGACAACTGGGACAGACACCTGAACTTTGCATTGTTGGCACATAGAGTTTCGAAACATAGTGCCACTGGGGAGTCTCCTGCTTTTTTACTGTTTGGTCGTGACAATACATTACCTGAAGATCTACTGTGTAAGTCTAGTAATCTAAATTGTGTTTCTGTTCAGGACTATTCGGAGGACTTAACTATCCGTCTAAAAAATACCTTCCAAATTACTAACCAAAATTTAACTAAAGCAGCTGAACGACAGGAGACTTACCAGCATAAGCATGCAGTCACTAAGAACATTAAGGTGGGTGATATGGTCTTTTTATACACACCTGTGCTACAGAAAGGACAATCTAAAAAGTTTACAAACTTTAATAAGGGACCTTACAAGGTGATTTCGCAGAAAACAAAAGTAAATTTCGTGATCACAAATACTATGGCTCCCTTCGATACACAAATTGTCCATGTGAACAGGCTTATTCTTATTACTGACAGGAATCAGGCACTCATACAGCCACATTCCACGAGTCAAGTTAGTCAAGACTTGCCAGGTACAAATGCCAATGATTCAGCTAGCAGATTACCTAGCGGCTTAGGTTATCCTGAGCAGGGATACAATTTGAGGTCCAGAAATATTTTATTTTGATTTTTATGTACATTTTCATTTTGATTTATATACACGTTTTTCTTTCGTATTGAGTATACTTACATTGTTTGGTCTTAGTTTATACATTCTTGATTTTTTGAAGGCATGTAGCTTCTAATTTTTTTTTATTGTTTTCATTTTTCACTGATATCATTTTTATTCAATGGATTTATTTTTATAATGATGGTTTTGTCATGACACGGTTGGGAAAATTTTTAAGGTTTTTCTTAGGTAATGATGCGTACTAGTTTGTCATGCATTTCATTTTTACGCAGCACATTTACACACATTTGTTTTATTTTGGTTTGATTTTCCCCTGCAGGGGACATTATTGTTTGATGCTTGTTAATTTTGCTTTTAATAACAAGGTAAAAATTTGATTTTTAAAGATATGTTTATTTTTATTTCTTCGGAAGTTGATTACACTGCATGTCAGTGAGACATTTAGATAATTTTGGAGCAGTGCAGAGAACTGAGAATTATTATTATTACTTTTTGGTATTCACTACTGACAATTAAGACGTTGGGTTATTTACAGATACTGCAGATAATGGAAGTTTATTGAGTTTTATGATTATTTACACATATTGTAGAAGTGAGATTTTGTTATGAAGTTTATTTTTTTAGATATATTGAGAATTAGGTATACTGAAGATAGCTAGATTGAGTATTTTAAGTTTTCAGAAATTATTATTCTGTGGTAGCAGTGTTAGATTGAGTATTTAAGTTTGCAGAAATTATTATTCTGTGGTAACAGTTTTTTATAGTTAAGTAATGTGAGAGAGGCAGGGCTGAGGTACACTGAAATCCAATGTGATACGCTGACATTCTTGATGCACATTTGTATTGAACTTTTCTTCCACTATTGTTTACTTTTTCCAACGGCCAAAATTTTTATTTTCGAGACCTTTAATAGTTTCATGTGGGGAGGTGTACTACAACAGCACTACAATAGTTCTATTAGGATTTCGCTGGCTCAAATCCTTCAGCTTTTAAAAGTTAATTTTCCTCATTTATTTGCTTGTTGGGTACCTCACCTTATTTGTTCTATTTACTAAATTTTGAACTCTTTTACGTTTATTTCGGAATTGCGCATTCCAGCCTGTTTGGATTTAGAGCACGATGGTGGTCCATGTGTTCTTTAACATAAATTCTTGTGCATTCGACCAGTATACCATGCGATTCAAGTGCAGTACCATATAGTTGTAGTAAGAAATTTTTTCCTCTCTCTTTCTCGATTAAAAAGTTGTTTGCTTTTTGAGATTTAAAAGATAGTTTGAACAGTTGTTTGGTTATGAGATTTTAAGAAGATTATCATCGGCAGTCAGTACCCATGGTAGTTAGCAGTAAAATCAGTATAAAAAAATGGTTTTTTATGTGCTTACTTTTGATAGGTTATATACACAACCTACATATTTATACACCTACCACTGATTTTGATAGACACTTACATTTATATATATCATTTTTTTTTTTTTTTTAATGTGTTTTCAAGTAGAAACACCCTGTCTGAAAGTAGACTGTTCATTACCTCTGCCTGATCCTCAGATGCACATTCTTGACAAGGTTGGATGTCCCTTTTGAAAAATTGTCTTCTTCGAAGAAAATTTCTCTTTTTGGAACGGTGGGGTAATTATGTGGTGTTGAAATTCTAATAGTTTAGAATTTTCTTTTTTAATGCTTTTATTTCATTTGTAGAGATATAATTTCAATGTTTAAAGTTTTAAAAATAACTTTATTTCCTTATAATTAAAGAGTTATAACTATTTAAAAGTAAAGTTGTGATGCAAAGAGACATCATAAACGCTTAATGTTAAAAATACTATACTGGGAACTACAAGAGTTTAACTTAACTTATTTTAAACTTTATGAAAAGAAGATTAAACTGTATTTTCAAGTTTTAAATCATAAACATTTAGGGTTAAAATATAATTTCAGAAGCTTTAATTGTTTTCTACATTTTTAGAAGCTAATTGGTTCTTAAGTTAAGGAGTAACTAGAAAGAGGTAGTAACTTATTTAGAATGCAGGTAATCTCATAAAGACTAATTATGCTTAATTGTAGGAAAATAACTAACTTATGTTAAAGCTAAACTTTTATTATTTAGTAAGAGAGTTGGTAAGAATGATAAATGAGAAAGATTAAGCAAGGATTTAATAATTAAGAGAGTAATTTTTACAGTGTAAGTAAGGAACCCTGAATAGTGCAAACTAACTGAAAACGTGTGTAATTGCCGTACTGCTGTATAAAGAAACAATTATTTTATTAACAAGAATTTATTTTTGTAAATCATGATTTGGTAATTTGTCAACTAATATATTAAAGTATTGAACCTAGCCTTTGTAAGTGACCACTGTTGCCCTGAGAATATTAATTAGTTACATTTAAATGTTTTTGATGGTATAATGTTTTTTTATGCACTTGAAAAATAATTTAATTTAGAATCTTTATTTGTGGATCAAAACCCTCTTTGAATGCAAATATCCTACCAGGCCAAAATGTCGGCCATTTTGCGATTTTCTAGGTGTTATCTAAGCATCATGACACCAGGACTGCTAATCCCTTTTAATCCAGGAAGACAGTTATGTTTTCTTCGAACTGGGGGATGTGATTTGCGAGACTGGCATCCAGGGATACTGGAATCTCTGAAGACATCGTCTTTACGGCAAACCTCATGATAGGGCCTCATGCACAAAAATATTATGTAGTGGCGAGCGTAATGCACGCCAATTTTGTTAATATATTTCACCCCCGCATCGAAACTTTACACATTTGCTTGACAATTTTTCGTCACACCCTTTTGGAGACATGCTCTTATCATCCTTTTCGAGATCTTCATCACCCATGTCTGCTGAGAGGCATTATCCGAGGGCGCTGTTGACGGCTTGCGCGCTTCTCCTAGGACTTCTCCAGGACCACCCCGCTGGGGTCGCTGACCTGAAGCTTCCAGCCCGTTACAGCGCTCTCTTGACGGACGGAGCTGTAGATGACGGCGAAGTATCACCCTCGGCCGGCTCTCACCTGTGGTCCCGTCGACCTAATGCACTAGGTGCATCCGGACCAGACAGTCCTCACAATCTTCCTGGATTCCTCATCAAAGTCACCGATCCAGATGACGCCCATGTCGCCGCCTGTGCCCACGACCGGGCCGACGACGCCTCTCCGAGATGCGGAGCCCCGACTCCTCCGGTGCATAAAGTGATGAGGTGAGCCCCCTTTTGCGGTCGAAGATTGGTGAGAATTTCTTTCACAGACTTTTGCCGTCTTCCAACATGTCTGGCTGTCATAGTATCAGAGATTTGTCTGTCCTTTGGAGAATTCCCCAGTCATCATTTTATCATGCCTTTTAAGAGGGGCCTTTATTAGAGGTAGAGCTCAGAGGATCCTTAATTAGTTTTTTTTTAAATTTGTGTAAATTCCCTGGGTAAGCTTTGGTCACAGAGATATCTAATGTTAATTCTAATTCACTTTTTTTCCACCATGAGGCAAGGATTTAATTTTAGGCTTGAATTGCCCGTTTATGTAATTGTCAACTGTATTTAAAGTATTCAATAAAATTTCTAGTTTTGTTTCCCCTTAATACTGTTGTGTTCATTTTAGTCCCCCTTTATTCTAACTTTTCCTTCCAGTAGTTTCTTTAGTTTGGTTCTCAGAAGACAGGACCTGGTAACATTTAATTTAAGTTTTTAATTTTGTAAATTTCTATTATTAGCATTTAATAAAAATACTATATTATATGATCACGTCTTTCAAATTTAAATGGGAAAATTTAACTTAAAAATCTATGCGTGACAAGAAGGGCATGACAAAAGTTATATCATTTACATACATAAGAAAATAACACATAAAAGGATGATTCTTGCAATAAATTACAACATAATTATATTTTTATAAACATTTTTATTATGTTTTATTTTTATACTGTATTCTTTATACAAGGCATGTCTGAAAAGTAAAGATGCAATATTCATTCAAAACATTTTTATTTGACAAAATGTACACTATAAATTATTTACTGGTACATGTATTATTTATAACACTTTACAACAAAGTTGAAAAGTGTTTATGACTTTGCTCATTCTGTCTGTCTTTCTGTCTGTCTATCCATTAGCACGATAACTGCCGTAAAAATGACTTAATCGAAATGAAATTTTAGTATGTTGTTCAGATGGTCTGTAGCACCTATGGGAATATAAATGAATAATATCACCCAATTAGTTTTGGATTGAACCCGGGTTGAAAAAATGAAATACATTGAGCCCTATGGGACCTAATTTTTCAAACATTTTTTAAGCGGATTTAAAATTCACAAATTGCTTCGAAATTTTTAGGTAATATTCAAATTGTTCCATAAAATATATAAAAAAAAATTCAGCGAAATATATTCAGTAGCTTTTTAAATAAAAATTAAAATAATAATAACACCTCTTAAATGAAACGATCACGTGACCATGATATGAAAGTATCACGTGATCCACTTCAAAATGATATATGGCATCCATCTTGTCTCAAAATCGTGATTTTTAAAGTTCTTTTTATTTCATATTGAGTGTTGTATCCGTCCTAAAACCACTTTATTTTGGTTTAAATTCTGTGCATGTACATACTAAAACAATGCAATTACAATATATATGAGTTTAAATGCTCATCCAAATTTGATTATTTCTTCAACGAAGCTTCAACGAGAAATATTCATTGACTTTACCGAGAGAAGGACGATTTTTTGCAATGAAGTTTTAAGCATAGAGTTAAATTACTTGTAGCTCCATGGTCTTAATTTTTAAATAAAATAAATTATTATGGTATTGTGATGAATGACATGAATGGGAAATTATTTATGAATGAAATGCTGCTTTTTTAGAGAGAGCCAGGCGTGTTATTTTTTCTATGACGTCATTTGAATGAATTTCAGTTGTTTTCGATGAAGTTTTTAAATATAATAAATTATCGTGGTATTATGATAATTCTAAAATTATTACCGAGTAATATATCACATTTTAGAGATGTTTAAACCAGGCAATTTATATTTCAATGCCATCATTTGAATGAAGTTCATTTTTTTCGATGAAGGTTTAAGTTTTCAAATATAATAAATCAATGTAGTATTGTGATAAGTTTTAAAATATTACCGAGGAATGTATTGCACATTTTAGACATGTTTAAATGGCATTGCATTGAAGTTGGAAAGTGTTTCATAATCAATGCTTTAAGCATGATTGATCTTTCTTGTTCAACATAACTGCTGTCATTATCCAAATACTTGTTAAGTTTGGTTACTAGCTTCTGTATAACATAGAATTCTGCATAAGTTATAGAATTCCATCGCCTGCTGCCGGACTACATCATCGCAGAAGTGTTGTCCTGCAGGCAGGCCCGGTTTAAGGCGTGGGTGGTGTGAGCAATTGCCCATGGCGGCGAAATTAGGAACGACCATTTGGAAGTGAAATTAGGTGTAGTATGAATAACATTTGTGGTCGCATTTCTAAAAATTTTTTAAATTGGACCAATTTTATGCCACTTACAAATGAAATTAATGTAATTTTTTAGATAGTACAAGTATTAAAACATTAAAAGGAAAAAAGCGTTTTCTCCCATAATTATGTCTTTTTTTAAGCAATATATAGTTCTGCTCAAAAGTATTATCTAGTAATCTCAAATGTTCAAACATTTGAGATTACTAGATTTTATACAACTTGCAGTTGGGTGCAGGTGCAGCCTGTAATCCCCTGAGGGTGACTTTGTTTTCCCAAATACTGGAAAAAACCCGACTGGAAAAAGAGCGATTCTCAAAATTTGTTCCTAGTTTCAAATGTAAACACATGGATGCAGTCTCTATGATCACACTTCTAAATGGACGGGAGAGAGGAGATTAGTCGAGTTGGTCATTCTTTTAGTCATTTACTGTTTAGATCATTTAGATATTTAGCCTAGCTGGAGGCCATTCAGATAGCATAGAGGCTAGAAGTAGAAAGCTATTTCTTAGTGTTCAGAGTGTTTAAAATATTTTCATAATATTTCTTAATTGATTATATATTTTATTAATTTTTAATGTGTTTCAACAAATAAAATAAATTTGATGCTGAATTTAGTTTATGGTATATAGCCCCATAATAGTACTGATAAACAAATATTTTTTAGCATTTTTTGTTGTAGACCAGTTTCAGTATTTTTACAAAATAAAATTTAAATAGAAAATTGCAAAATAATTGAATTAAAAATGCATAGCAAAATTGTTGTGCCCTTTTTGAGACGACAAAGAAAGAGAGGGAACTTTTAATATTTATTTTTCTTATTTTTGTAAGTTAATAAATAAAGTTCCATTTATATTTTATTTAATAATCTTTGTTTCTTTTTACTATTTATCATTACATTGCTTATTACACTTCAATATTAAAGTTTCTAATTTATTTTAATAATGTTTCTTTTTCTAATTGCTTTTCCTACAGTTTGGCCTGTGCATACTTCTCGGTTGTTTATCTTTTATAATTATCATCAACAATCAACAAATTCTCTAAAACTTCACTTACCTTTAGACCAAAATTAAATGGAGCACAGCCAAATACTCAAGGACACAACCAATTTTATGTTAAACTAAAACTTGCTTTATTAACAACACTTTCAAAAACAAACAAAAGAAGTTACAAAAATTAAACACCTTCCAAATTGCAAAACTTAAAGAATCATATAGTGGCTAGATTAGTACATTGCATTTTAGAATATGATCAATTAAATTTAAATTCAAGACCCAGTTATAAATTTTAATCCCAATCAATTTAAATCCCAGGCTCAGATTCCACTCTGGTCTGAAGACCAGAGTTTGGTTTGCCTGAGCTGTCCGCAAAAAAGTTAAATCCCAAAATAACTCAAAATAATAAAACCAAACACAAATTGTAAATGATAAAATTTCCAACATATATGTTCAAAAACTCGAAAAGGAAACAAAACAAAATAAAGGGGTAGAAAATCCCACGTTACATTAAGCCCAAGGCTTCACACATCTCATTGTAAAAATAATTATCATTTTGACTGAGAAGTTTTACGCTGAAGCTTGTAGATGGCAGCACCATACCCGTTAACAGCGTGCAAAACAGGCATACATTTTCAGCCGGCTGAAGCTAATTGCACTTGCACAACGCACATTTAACCAAAGAAGGCTGGCAGCACAGAAAAAGCACTTATAAAGAAGGCAAGGAAACACCTAGGTTCCAATCACTCCCGGAACCTGATAGCTGTATGTAAACACGATGATGAAATGCAGTCGGGCACATTAATGGCTGTCAAATTTCATTTTTGATCAATGCTGGCAGTGGGCATGTTGGTGGATGTGGAATTTCTCTTTAGAACAAACACTTGCAGTAGGCATATTGGTGGATGCGGAATTTCTCTTTAGAACAAACACTTGCAGTAGACAATTTGGTGGATGCAGAATTTCTCTTTAGAACAAACACTTGCAGTAGACAATTTGGTGGATGCAGAATTTCTCTTTAGAACAAACACTTGCAGTAGGCATATTGGTGGATGCGGAATTTCTCTTTAGAACAAACAGCACTTGCAGAAAAACGAACACCATCTTTAGTACAGGCAATTGAAATAGAATCGTCACTTTGACGAGGATCCCTGCAAATGCGCTGGAACTCAGAGGCAGGCATATTCACTAATACCCTGTAGTCAGTTTCAGGAATGCCAAGGGCTTAGAAATTTTATCAACCTCACTCGTCTGCTGCTTGGAATCGAATAAAAAGCATTCTTACGGCGACTGCGGCCCCCAACATTTTCTTCCAACCTCTCTGCTCTGCTGCTTAGAATCAAACTAAAAACTTGCCAATCAAATTTCCACTTCTCAGGAGACGCCAGTCTTGGCGAGTGGAAAAACTTGCGCCGCACACAGAGCGCCTATGCATACCCCCGGGAATTAAAAAAAGTACACTTCACAACGAACCGCGCAGCATGAAAATGCCACCAAGCTAGCTACCACGTTTTCCGACCAAAGTACATTGCTCCGTTGCACTAACCCTACGGAATGCCTCGGCACCCACAAACATGTGGAATAAACATTGTCTCTACTGATAAACCATGAATGGCCAAATCCAAGCATAAAAAGAGTGCATTTTTCGCTTTCAGAGGAATATAATTGCTGCCCGAAAGTGAAGGCGTAAGGCTGAAAAGGAAAACTACAGGGACACAAGCGAATTAGTAAAGGATTCTATGGATACATTTAGCATTTGTAGATACTTCGCGTGTGTAATTTGGAATATAAAAATGTATGAAAGGGATGATAAATAAACGTTAATACGAGATAAATCGCCGAAATATTCAATAACTATAAATTAATTTTGAATTTTGAAGGGAAGGGGGAAAATTATGAATTTTGAACATTAAGAATCTTAGAAAATAAAAATCCCTGAATCTAAGCACAACAAAATCACAAATTTTCTCCAATGAGAATGCAAAAATTCTCTGATGGATACTCAACCCCCCTCCTCCCCCTAACACATATACTAACCCTAATTATTTTTAAATTGGTTCATTTCTTAAAAATTTTTAATTAATTCCTTCAAAATTTTTAAATTGGTTATAATTTCTTTTAATTCTTCAAGCTGTAATAAATTTTTCCTTAAACTAAGCACTCACCAATGACTCCCTGGAGGAAACTGGACCTTCATCTATCTGCAAAGAACCATTTCTCCACAGGCGATTCACTTTGACAGAATGCCATTCGTTGAGGGAGACTGCTTCTGGGCTTCTAAAAGCACACAATGCAGTTTCATTATTTGAGTAGATTTACATTGTTTGAATATGCCTAATCAAGAATGAAGTTTCTTTTTTTCGAACAATATCTGTGAGTCTTTAATAAACTAAATAAATGATTATTTATTTAGGATACTTTTCTCAACAGGCAAGCCAAATTACAAACAAGAAAAAAAAATAACATAAAATAATAATAATATACACATGCACAATAAAATATATATCTATTAATCATAAAATTATAAGTTTAAAAAACTGCTTTCTTAGCATTTCTTAAGATGTCTACCACCAACATACCGTTTTCCAACTGTTGGAAAAATGTTTTTACGTGGAATTAAAGTATGCATTAGAAGAAAAACAGTTAGAAAATGGATGAATGATTGTCAGAAAAAAAATGGTTCTGCTGTGTCGGTTTTCAACCAATGGATGATCATCTGAAAAAAATGAATATGGTTCTATTAGTTTTCCAACTATCAGAAAGCGGTTGATGAATAACCATTTATGAGTATATGAAATTCAGACAGTTAAATGACCATTCCTATAATGCTCATTAACATCTCCTCTCGATTCATCAAAACACCCCTATCTCTGGGGACCCCTCCATGGTCATTTTTTGGTCGGGAATATGTTTGAGTATCAACTATTGGATGATAACAGTTTTACATTGGATATATGATCATTTGCTCTCTTGGAGATTCAACTTGGACTCACGATTCTCCAACCCTTCACACCAGCACCACTAAACTTAACGCTTGTCATTTTAATCTTGCAGACTGCCTTGGAAGGAGCAAGCTGGATTTGCTCTTTGGTTGAAGGGAAAATGGTAAGTTCTGCTTATACTTCATAAGGATTAATTTTAAAGAATCTCTTAGAATGCTGTCGATAAAAAAAACTTCGTTAGACACAGTATGAAAGGTTGAATAAAAGTATATTATTCAATAGATACTTCTATTCAATCTTGTATGCTGTGACTAACACAATTTCTTTTATTTTTATTTTTAGTAGATTAACTTTATAACTTATTTTTTGGTCAAAGTAAGTCTGAAATCGTCCGTTTTTGTGATTCAGTATATTGAATGGATTTATAATTACCTTTTTATTCAGAAACATTTACTTCTGTGAAGGTAAAACTTAATGCCAAGATATGAAAATTTTTCATGTGACGTCTGTCACATAGGTGGTTAATATTAATTTGCAAACAGCTTATATATTAACATCTGTACACAATATGAACACACAACTGTTATTATTAACCCTTTCGGGATGATTGGCAAGCCCGCGTGTCGGCTGGGAACTTGCATTCAAGGACGGACGGCATGCACTCGTGCCGGAGGAAACTTTACCGTAAACGGCGAGTGGCACGCATGCGTGCCTTCACGTGGAACGTTTTAATTTGTCTACTAGATGGCGTTAAATGTCCGTGGAACTAACTTCAATGTATTTTGCAGATACATGACCTTGGCTAAGGAGGATCCAATGAATTATTTCTCCATTTGGAGCGGTGAAACATGATTTTGTAATATAAACAGACAGAGCAATTCTCGCAGCATCAACAATTTTAAAATTGAGTTCCGGGTTTTGTTTTTATTTCAGCGTTATGATTTCGTTGGTGAATCATAGGAATATAGGAGAGTATTTTTTATTTGTTTGGGTTTTAGAGGCAGTGAAATTATTCGTTTATTTCGGATAAAAGAATGGGAGCAATTAACGAGTATTTTGTATTCAGATTTGTATAAAAAATATACATCAAATAGAAAATAAATATTTCTTTTATTCCTGAAAAAAGTAGATTTCTGTGTTGAATAGGTGATTTTTAGTGAATTTTTTTTTTTAGAGTTAGGCTTAGCACAAAAAATTTGCCGTCCTTTGGGAACAGTTTGGAAGCAAAGCGCTCCGTATTTTGGGCCACGGCAGTTCCGGAATGCCGCAGTCTGGAAAGGGTTAAAGGTTAATTTTCCACATTCCGTCATGTTTGGTTTTCTCACTAAAATCTATAATTAATTTCATAATTTCATAATATTAAGTCACGAAGGTAGCAGTAGAGTATTTCTTCAGCATGCGTTCAAAGACTGGAAACGTAAATGTTTTGGGGTAACTAGGAATAATGCTGACCTTATGAGTTATAATAAGATTTCCATATCTTTGAAAATTATGGTTGCAGAAGCATGATGGAAAGGGCATGATGGAAAATGTAAATATGTAAATTTTTATAAAAAAAACTATGCACCTTTATTTCAAATCCTGTAAAATCATACGCTATTCTTTTACATGTTTTTGTATATTTTAGTTTTAGACAGGTATAATTACACTAAATGAAAGTAACTTCATTTAATATTATATAATTAAAATTATTTTAGTCCTGGACTTCAATTTTTAAAATAAATATAACCTACCCATAAGTAAAAATACTTATTTATTAGCATATACTTTATTTATTCAGACACTAATAAATAAGTATTTTTACTTACAGGTAGGCTATATTTATTTTAAAACTTCAGGACTACAATAATTTTAATCTATATAATATTAAATGAAGAGACTTTTATTTAGTGTAACATATATTAACTCTTTTTAGTTTATACTATTTTTTGTTATTTAAGGTTTTTTTTTTATTTTAAAACAGGAATTTAAAGCTTCTACTATCTGTTATAAACTATTTTTTGTAGAGATTTGTTATGTTTTGTACAGAATTAAAAGCGGATGAAAATTTAAAATATTGCGTAGTTTTTAAAAATTCTTAATTATTTAAGACTTTCACAATTAAGTTTATATAAAGCCTAAAATATCAACATGTTTTTAATTTTCCCCAAAAAAATTTTCATCAAAGTACCGTCATTTAGAAACTTCTTTAAATTCACGAAAATGTGCATTTTTTACATGATTAGTATTGGATTTTTACAATAATTCTGTTACGGCATGCAGCATTTATAAAATGCATCTTTAGCTTATGAAAAATTTTTTTTTTTCCAATTTAATAATATTTAACTTGTAAAAAGTTATAAGAAAATAGTCAAATGTGCATAAAACCAAAAGGAAAAGACTTAACTATGAACAAAAGTGCGACACTTCGAAGAAATGTGAAAACTTATATGAATAATAGTCAAATTTTCATAAAAAATCATACACAAAAGTGTTATTTATAAGCATTTTAAAAATGATACTTTAATATAATTAGATTTAAAGTTATTTACAATTTAAAATAGACTATCAACTTTTTAAAAATCCCAATATTTTTTGTATTGTGTTTTTGATAAATTATTTAATATCATGTTATTTGATATTTTCATTTATATTTTTATTTTTATTTTCAATTTAAAATAGCTAATTTTTTAAATTCAAAATTTAACTTTTTTAAAATTGCAAAAATGTTTTAAATATGATGTTTTTTAATATTTTTTATATGGCCTGAAAATTTTTTGTAATTTTTTTTTTCAATTTAAAATAACTTATTTTTAGATTAAAAAACTTTAAATTAAATTAACTTTTAAAAATTACACAATATTTCAAGTATCATATTAAGTTTTCTGTATTTGAATGCTATTTTCCATTTAAAATAACTTATCTTTTAGGTTAAAAATTATATTTCATAACATAGTAGATTATAATTTTTGCAATTTTTAGAAATAATTACTTAATTAAAAATATATTTAAATATAAACTCAAAATAAAGGAAAAAAAAAACATGTTCCTTTTGCATTAAGAATAATCTATAAATTTTAAAATAATACTCCTGAAATTATATGATATATTTTCTTTTATAATTATTGTATTAACAATATAATATAAATTAAAATAGAAATTATACTAGTACATATTGATATATTACATACTAGCAGCATACCCGGTCTTCGTACTGAGTACATAGTATAAAGAAACTTAAAATTTACAATCATGTGCTGTTTAATATTCTGTTAAAATATTTAATTTAATGCTCCTAAAAAGAAGTTTAAGAATCTCTGTTCTCGCTATACAAAATTATCTTCACTGGCAGATCTGAAGAATAAAATATCTTGGTCCCTTTTGTAAGCAAATTTACAAAAAATATAGAATTGAATCAATATATACAAAATAAAAGTGTTAAAATTGTATGGGACCTGTACTACTTATATACACGAATCTTAGAAGATATAACCTGTATTAGTAGATTACATGTATAAATAAAAAATATCAATAAACTCATAATCTTTAAACCTGAAGGCAGTAATTGATTCCAATATATACCAAAATGAAAGTGCTAAAATTATATGGGAAGATATACCCGTACTACTTATAATGTCGTAGATTAGAAGATATGTCTGAGTGTTAGTAGAAGATTACCCATATTACAATATGCGTCTCAAAAATCTTTTGCCAAAATAAAACAGATGATGTAATAAATTGAAAATATCAATAATCCCTATAATCTTCATACCAGGTCATATTTGATTCCAATACATATATGCCAATATATGTTAAAAAATATGCTAATATACCTATACAACTTTTATTCTTGTAGATATACCCATGCATTTGTAGAAGATTACTCGTACAACATACAATATATGAGTTTCAACGATTTTTGCCATAATAAAACAAAGACATAATAACTTGAAAATATTAATAATATCTGAATCAATAATCCCTGAAAATATGACAGACAAATGCAAATGAAACATCATTTCAGTACTCTCTCTTTTCTAACAAAACAAAATAATTTTATCGATTTTCATCATTTTTAAAAAACTGACAACATGTCCATCAGTTTGGCAATGTTTAAGAAAAGTTGCCAAGTTAGCGATATACAGTCAAATTCGTAGCTCTGAATTTGCAGATCAGAATAAAACATCCTGATCCCGTTTGTATACTATACTAAATAGAAATACTAAAATTGTATTAGAAGATATACCTGTTCTACTCTTTTTCTGTTTCAACAATCAGCTAAATGAATTTATTGGCTAAACAAAATACTACATTAGCTAAACACACAATATATAAGCTTCAACTCCTTGCCAAAATAAATTAAAGTGATGTACGCAATCCGCAATTAGTATAATTAAAAGAAAAATCAAATCATTCATTTATAAGATATATTTTTATATCCATTTATTTATTACTCAAATCGAATTACTCAAATCGAAAAAATAATAATAAACATTAATAAATGTATCTAAATTAAATAACCATTTTGATTTCTTAATACTTTTCATTGTTGATTAAAAACTTGTGAAAAATAAACCATGGTGATAGATTTTCCATTTAAATTCATGTGTCAAACATTTATGGTTTGTCTATCCTTTTAGGAGTGGATTGTCCCGGAAGTGTTCCTGAGTGGATCGCCCCGGAAGCATTCGTTGTCAAACACACACTCTGTTTTATTATAAGTAGAGATTTAAACAGAGTGATTCTACAGTATTGTGAATTTTGTATATATATAACATGTTTGATGTATCGTATCTTTGTAAAAAATTTATTTAGGTGAATATGTCTTTTTCTTAAACTTTAAAGATAATGTTTCAGATTGTATGCTGATTTCAATATTAGTATGTACTTAAATTTAAAAAAAAAATTTTTTTTTTAAATGAAGACATTACATTTTTGTGTAGTGTCTGATAAAATATTTTTTTTAATAAATTCAAGTACATTATTGAAATCAACTCATAATCTGAAAAATTGACATGTATTATAGTTGTAAAAATATATTCTCCTAGCTCAATATTTTTATGTTTACATAGATGACAGTGCATAAAACTTTGTAATGTCATGTCCATAACATGCACTATACTGCAGAGTTGCCCAGTGTGTGATAAATATGTATATACACGTAATAAATACATGTAGAAATACAATATAAATACATATGTAGCCACATTATAAATACGTATTATGATACATTATAAATAAGTATAGGGACACATTATAAATACGTATGGGGATATGTTATAAATGCGTATGAGAACACATTATAAATACATATGGAAACATGTTATAAATACATATGTGATACATAATATACACGTATGTGATATGTAATAAACATGCATGTGGATATATGTAATATAAGTGTATGTGATATGTAATAAACACACATGTGGATATGTAATAATAATGTATGTGAATATACGTAATAATAACATATGTAGATATGTAATAATAATGTATATGGATATGTAATAATAATGTATGTGGATATATGTAATAATAACGTATGAGGATACATATATAAATCCTTTTTGTAACAGTTTTAATACCGTATCCTAACATACTGTTTTTCGTAATAGTTACATATGGCCTGACACATAAACATTACGTATGCTTGATACGTAAGAATTACGTATTTGTGCTACTTGGGTATATATATAAATTCAATAAATGATTTCTTTACAATGAAAATAATTATTGATTTATCCCACCTGACTAATAGTAATGTAATTCTTGAAGTTTTGTTTCCTTATGCCTATTTTCCAGCCAACTTTTGTCTCCAACTATCTCTGGGTAGACCCCCCCCCCCAAGATGAGGAAGTCCGACTCTGGCTTATTATTGGTATTAGTATTGATTTATAATGTGTATGATTTATTTGATTCATTAATGGTTTACAAATTTAATTTATGTCTTACAATGTTTCGTATACTTCCACTAAATTATATCACATGCCAACCAATTACTTCAAGTTTGCACTTTGGGTGCTCTTTCCTACATTCTGCGGCTTGATGTTCCAAAACTAAACTAACTAAAGTTTAAAACTAAGAGTCTTGTACCACCCAGTTTACAAGTTTCTGTTTTTTAAAGTGATACCGTAGACTCCTACTTTATATGTGTTACTATTCCATATTGAAAAAAATATGTGTGTATTTCATATGCATATGGCTATTCATATGCATATGGTAAGAATATACTTTACAAGCTTTTCAATGATATTTTCAAAGAAAGAAAGCTTAGATTTTGCACTTTTTTTACAAAACCTGCCAACGTAGCTTTTAAGGTAATTGATTGTGGTGTGAACAGCCAGTCTTAAGTTGCAAGCATGCATTTTGCATAATGTATACAAGGTATAAAGACTTACGAGACAGCCTGTACAGCACTTCCAAGGTCATAGCGGAAGTCAATGTGCCCATCCTGGAGGGTGATGGCGATAAAGTCCCCCTTGCCAGACGACTTTTGTCCATTGTAGAGGAGTGTGCCATCGGGGGTCCTTGTCAGAAACCACACCTCGATGTTGAAAGCTTGTCGGACATTGGAAAGAGTAGGAAACTCCAGGTACGAATGGCCATCAAAGTCTGGGATGAATATACCATCTGAATCCTTATAGGCTGAAATAATTATACAGTTTTAGCCAGGTCCAGAACTTTTATTGCAGCATTATTGAACCTCCTATAAAACTTTATAAACAATGACTGCTGATAATTAAGAAAGATAAATGTATTATGCTGCTCAAATAAATTTTTTAGGAGACTAGCAGATATACATGACAATGCCATAGATTTAAAATAGGCTGAAATTCTAATAGCGTTCTAAATCGTATTGTCATTTACTGATTTCTAAAAAATGAACAAGGGAATTTGATGTACAAGAATCAATAATTTTCTTTAATGCTTTATTGAAGAAAGCAGGCATAGAAAAATTAGGTGAATATATTAAAGAGTATTTTGAGCCTTCTGCCTCTGGTCAGAAATAGTGTCTTCTCTTAACAACCGCTATGAAAGAATTGCAAGGTGGCAGGCAAGAAACAGCAATCAAGGAGATAGATCTGGAACACCCAAAGTGAAAATTCACTAGCGGGGCTAACATACATTAAAATCAACAACACAAGCCAATAAATCCACACATTATGCCAAACAAAAATAATGGAACAGAAAGGCTGCATTGATGGGATTTAAAATAAGAATGAGAGAAAAAATAAAATAAAACCTTTAAATTACTAACAAAAAATAATTGAAATCTGAGGGAAGAAAAAATACACAAACCCATGTAAAAAGAGAAATATAGCAAAATTGCAAAAATAGTAACTATATTGGAGTGAAGAGAGATAAAAATTGAGTGAAGAGACATAAGAGAGAATTTTTTATGTCTTTGAATTTTTTATGAAGAGACATTGGAGTGAAGAGACATAAAATAAGAGACATAAAAAGTGGGATAACTATGTTCAAAATCCACGAAATAACAAAATGAAGAAAACAAGCTGTTTTAGGGGTTAAATGATCTCCATTTCTATCATATTTCATTCCTATTTAATAATTATCTTCACAATTTTGTTATCTTTCTCTCTTTATATGTTTGTCAATTTCCTTCTCTCTCAAATTTATTACTACAGTAAGTGACCTCTTATCCGGCGTTCCAATATCCGGACTCTCCCAAAACCGGAATACGGCAAAATAATGCCAAACTCTGCGTTAACAAGCGATTATTTGCTAAATATTGCGCCAAATAGCGATTTTTTGTTTAAAATCCCGCCAAATGCTTTTTTGCTTTAATTAACAATATCAATAAAAGAAAATGCATTGAAACCTACTATTTTAGAGGGTTTGAAATAGGACGCACAAACCGCGCACGAAATTCAAAATTCCCGTGCGCACTCGCCGCCGCTGATTCTTTTTAAATATTCAAAAACGAACGTGAGGAATTCTCGCGATAGCGAATGAAAATATTCTGTGGATCATGTTTTTTCCAAGAAGTTCCACAATTCCTCTTTTCCGGAAAACATCCGAAGTAGCACCGTTTTTCCCAAAAATTTCCTAAGCGGCTGCATCCGGCCGTCACCCCCGATAGTAGCTCTCGGAGGTGACGATCCGGCACGGGCGAGACCGTCACATTGACGGCGAGACGCATCATTCTATTCTTCACTAGTTTCGGATAAGTCTCCTGTATAGTATATAGGAGCCGCGACTTGTCCGTAACTAATTCCTGTATATAAGGTGACCAATTTTTTTACAATGAAAAGGAGGACGAAAAAATTTAAGAAAAAAGTACAACGTAAATAAATGAAACATTTTATTAATTTAAACAAAAATACACTAATTGTGCTTACATCCCTTTTAATTATTTACTTAAACGAGTATTTTTCCACTGAATGAATTTTTTTTGTCTATATATCATTTTCTAACAGTAACAATATATTGGAAATTTCGGAGCAAGAAATATCCTTCATATTGAATTTTACCGTAAGTGCTGCAGCTAGAGTATCAACATTCAATCTTAATTTCTCACTTGTCCAACAATCATTACTGTTGGAAACTTGGTTCTGTTTTCGTCGCGATTCTTGTTATCTGCTCGTATCGATTCTTGTCTGTCGGCTGCTATTTGCTATGTTAGCTGAGCGACTAGACTAGAAAATTTGAAAGTCATTTGCAGATTTAGCAGTGTTTGGCCATATCCATATCTGAAGTGCTGGTAGAAAAATTTTTGTAGCAGATGATACGCAGTAGTGATGTGTTTTCTCAAGAAAGCAAGTTCGTTAAACACAAACACAATTTATTTGTTGTGAGATCCATTGCACAATATAAAGTTACAAAAAAACACTGTAACATTCGTTGCAAAGCAAAACTATATACAATGAGCTAGCAAGCTCATGAAAAGGGTTTGTAAACAGTTTATGACTAGGCACACACTCTCAGTTACTTTAACATCGGTAAGTAGAAAAACAGCTACTGTACCACAAATGCCGTGCACGTTAATGAAGCCACCATCATCAGGTCACACGTCATGGTATTACTAGTTAGACTACTCTCTACCGATCAAGGTCTGCCTTCCATAAAGGTCTTTCTCCGTCGATCACCGTCTGATCGATCTGACTAAGCGTCGAGTCTTAAGTCTCGAATAACTACGAGATCTCTAAGGTCTGTAAAGTCTCCTGAATAAGGTCTGAATAACTGAGAATGTGTCCTATCATATATACACCGTGATGGGTACGCTCCGGAACACAACCATTGACGGCAGCGCCCTCACTATATGCAAAACAGGATGCGCGCGCGGCGAGAAGGCGATTTGCATGAATGGCATGTTCTGTTCCCGTCACGAGTCGTTCACGAGAACGGTGAAACCATTCTAAAAATGTAAACACGTTCTCGCGATAACGAGAATCGCGACGAAAACATAACCAAGTTTCCAACAATCGGCCCCCTCATGCAAAACCCCAAATCTCGGCGCACGTGCTATCAATCAATGAAGTTACTCTAAAAAAAATATAACAGAAAAAATGTCAAGTTCTTTAGTATCCAGCAAAAACATAAAGTATATACATTACTTTTCATGTTGAGCAAAAAAAATTTTTATCATTGAAAGAAAAATTTTAGATATCATTGAAACACTAAGTTCCAAAACTTTAATTTAAGTCAATCAAAATTTAAGTTTCAAGAAAATTGAAGTATAATGATTTAAATTTAACATTTAAGATTAAAAAAAAATTTTACTATAAATATCAAATTCAAGTTGTGTAGAAAATTTTATGTATAATTATTAAATTTAACATTTAAGATTAAAAATTTCACTATAAATATCAAATTCAATTATAGCTGTTCATTATCTCTGTCCAAGACCAGTATACTTAATTAATACTAATAGCAGTGACACAGATAATGAAAGATTTTTTTTTTTCTTTCTGTGTTGTATTCATATACAAATTTGAATAAGTGGTTTGTCAATGAATCATAAAGTGTATGATAACAAGGAGTAAACACACAAAGTAATACACATAAGCATAATTGTCTTATGCGGGAATTGAAAACATGGCTATATATATACATTCAGTGTAATGTGAAAAATTTTAAAAAGTTCATTGTAAACAATACACATATATATACTCTAGATACAAGTATCTGCATCACAGAGGGAGGAGTAAATTATACGATATCCTAACCATATTTGTAAAAGAAAGAAAAAATTTAGAAGTTACAAATTTAATCATTTTTGTTTTTGAAAATTTGATTACAAAAGTTTAATGCTCTATCTTCAAACATTTGGCAAATCTTATTAATGTACTGCCTATGATGTATAAAAATTTTGTTATTGATTTCAGCAAATTCCACACCTAACAGTTTTTGGACCTTCCATAGAGTTTTGATATCAAATTCTCCCTTTAGCAAAGAAACTGCATGATCAATATCACCTTGATGTTTTGAAAATAAAACTATGTCATCCACATATACCAACATTAATACTTTGTTCTGGTAAAAATATGCACAATTGCACCATTTGAGTTTGAAGAAATTTAATTTTCTCAAAGTGGTGTCAAGCTCATTATACCACTCTCTGCCGCTCTAATGTAAGCCATATATTGCCTTTTTCAGCAAACAGACATGATTTTGTTGGTTCGGATCGACATATCCAGGTGGTTGTTTCATAAAAACTTTGGCATTCAATTTAGCATAAAGGTATGCTGACTTGATGTCTAATTGAAAATGCTTCCAGTTAAGCAAACATACAAAAATTGCAAAAAAAAGCTCTTATTAAGCAAAAATTTATAACGGGGCTAAATACTTCGTCATACGAATCCCCCTTCTCTTGTGAATATCCCTGAGCCACTAATCGAGCTTTGAATCTCTTTACTATTCCATTTTCATCCCTTTTGATGGTGTATACCCATCTGGATCCGATTATCTTTTGTGAGGTGGGTGTAGGCACTAAGTCCCAAACACCCCTCTCTTGCATTATTGCTATTTCATTATTCATGGCTTCTTGCCATTCCTGCGTGTGCGGAGATTCAATTGCCGATTTATAGTTTTTGGGAACTATTATCTCTATGTTGCTTGCCTCTGGCCTGGATTTGATATCTCTCTTTTCTCTAAAGTTAAACAAATTTTGGTCATAATGTATGTTAGCCTTAGCACAGAATTTTTTAACATCATTATGACTTCTCAGTCTCTGTTTATCACCCTTCACTGAGTAGTAAACATCAGTTCGAGTTCCATCAGGCCTGGGTACGATCTTCCTTTCCCAATCGATGTTTGAACAGGGGGTCAGACCGGAATCAGCAGGAGAGTCCTCTTCCTCACTAGTATGACTAGTGTCATGGCTCTCACCTGCTTCTTCCTTCGACTCAATATCCAAACATCCCGATCCTGAATCTGATGATCGAGTAAAACCCGATTTCCTTTGGGTGAAGTTTCTAGGTCGAATAGGGTCCAGGACGCCTTCCGCTGCTTCCATCTCCTCAAAACGGACATTGCTTATTTCTAGTATTTTTCTTTCTTTCACAAGAAGAATTCTATAGCCCCTGGTATTTTCCGCATATCCTACCATAACTCCCAGTTGAGCTCTTAGGTCTAGCTTCTTCCTAAGCTGTTTTGCTATACCAGCATAAGCCTTACATCCAAAAATTCTGAGATGGGATACAGCAGGCTTCTTCCCATAATACAATTCGTGTGGAGTTTTAACTTTAAATTTATGGCAAATCCTGTTCTTTGTATAAGTAAAACATAGGATTGAGTCTGCCCACATTTTGTCACCAACTTCACTTTGATTAAGCATTGCCTTGACACAATCTAATGCAGTCAGGTTGAATCTTTCAGATACCCCGTTTTGTTCGGGTGTATAAGTGTTAGATCTTTCATGCTTTATCCCTAACTTTTTCAAAAAAGCTTTAAATTGACCGTGACAAAATTCCATGCCGTTATCAGTACGGATGCACAAAATCTTTTTGCTTAATTGTCTCTCCTGACAGGCTTGAAAATCCTGAAAAACTTTAAATACATCTGATTTTTGTTTTAAAATAAAAACAAACACCTTACGGCTAAAATCATCTGTAATAGTCAAGAAGTATTTGTTTCCCCCCAATGAAGCTACAGGCATTGGACCACAAACGTCCATGTGCAGTAATTGCAAAGGTTCTGTAGATCTAATCCTGCCTATTGGTTTGTACGAAACTCTTTTAGATTTTGCAAGTTTGCAATGAATGCAATTTACTTTTGCATATTTTAATTTTGGGAGTCAGTTTGCCGCGGAAACTTTACTTGTTTGGTGCAAGTAGTCTGAGTTAATATGGCCATATCTTCTATGCCATAATTCAGTTTTATTCAGAATTTCAACTGTTGAACCACTAATTTTATTTGACTTTGATTTTAAATCAGATTTTTTTCTTTTATTCAAGTTAGGCCTAATTTTGCTTTGACTTTGACTATTTGTTGCAGGGGTTTTTCTAACCTGTTTAGAATTTTTGTCCCTATCCTGATCTCCTTTAGGGCCCTCAACACTACGATTTAAACTTTTAGTTGAGTACTGTGGTTTTAAGAAGTAAAGCCCTTCTTTACGTTTAGCGTAAAAGAAATTTTCTCCCTCAGGAGTCTTAAACCATAGAACACCTTTGGCTGCACTAAAAGAATAGCCCTGCTCTTCTAATACAGATGCGGCCAACAAGTTACGCCGTAATTTTGGTGAATACATAACATTTTGTAACACAATATTATTTGTATGATCTTTAAATTTAACATACATATTCACCGTTCCAATAGCCTCAACTGGGCTTTCCATATCACCCACTGCTAGCGACATAGATGTATCCCTACATTTATCAAATTTAGAAAACATTTTAATATCATTACAAAAGTGTCGCGTAGCAGCGGTGTCAATTGTTGGAAAATTTAAAATTTGAAGATAGCAAAGCACGCACTGTCAGAGTCAATAAGTGTTGGCTGGGTTATGAAAGTACACAAGTCCAGCTTTAAAGAAAAACTTCGTTCACTTTATTTGGTGAAAAACACAACTCGGCATATTACACGTACCTGGTAATTTTCCATGCCGTAAAACATCAAAAATATACTATGTACAAAAGATTTTTAGTTGTAAATGACTAGACAGAGATTTCTTGAAGCATTTGGTAGTAAGTTACTATACTACCTCTATCACTTGCGTGTATTTCAGCCACCATCACTTGGCAAAGGGAAACCAAAGGATAGAACATCAGGAAAATCTTTAAAGCGGCTTCCGAACGTTTGTAAGTAAATTTAACGTTCAATACATGCTGGTCCAAACTGACCACATCTGCATCCGTTTCGACTATTCACCGTCGTCAAACGATATTCCGCAGTGCTTCTGTCAAAAAACATTTCTGTCTGCCTGCATCAGACCATCAGTGTCTATCTCGTCTGACTTCTTCAGACGTCTGATCTCGATCGACCTCTTTCGACCTTCTCATTTGCTTCAAGAAACCTCTGCCCTATATATCCGAGAATGGACAGTTCCGGAAACGCCCCCGGATATGCAAATCAGATGCGTACGCATTGAGAACTGATTTGCATGAAACCTCATGTTGAAAAACGTCACGGTTCACGCCCGTGAACGGGAAGAGTCGTTCATATTAAATTTGCATAAACGCCCGTTCACAGGAACGTGAATCGCGATGTATTGATTATTTCCAACAATCGGCCCCCTCATGCAAATCCTTAAGTCTCAATGCATATGCAAAAGAAAACTTACTCTGAGAAACCAAGGTATATCAATAAACACCAAGGCCCCCAGTATCCTATCAAACATATAATGAAGGAAAAAATTTAAAGTATTATATCATTATTAAATTTAAAATAAAATGCATAAGTACTTATAGCATCTGAAAAATAGTTAAGTATTGTCGACAATATTGTAACAACAACATTTCACATCAAGTAGAAATTTATATACAACACAACTTCAATGCTTAAGTATCAGCATTCAAAAATTGAAATTTTAGTTTAAATTTAATTATAAGTATCCAAAATTTAAGTATAAGCATATTATCATATTAAACAAGTCAACTTTAAAGGATTAAGATTTTGTATAAGCATAGAATTTAAGTTTACTTTAAATTTGAGTATAAACACTATAATTCAAAAAGCTTAAAAAAATTTAGTCTATTAACACAATATAAGTATACATAATTAATACTATTAGACTGCATTGATATACCAAATATTTAAAAATACATGATGCAAGTAATCAGATAATAAAATTCCTTTATCAAAACTTTCAACACATACTTTTTACCAAGTTGAAAAATACAAAATTTTATACACATAAGCTATTATTTAGCATCATGCGGGTCATGGAAAATGGATGTATATACAAAGGTGTAAAGTGAAAAAGATTCAATATCACAAAAATTTATACTCAAGATATACTATCTTATATCAATGAGGTTTAAGATAAACAATAATGTATATATATGACATCTTTTAAAAAAAAATTCCCAAGTTTTAAATTCAATTTAGTATTTAAAATTTTCTTTAGACTAAACATTTAATCTCAAAAAGTTTTGATTTAGTTTTTAAAAATTTTATTACAAAATTTAAGTATTATTTCCTTAGTCATTGGTTTAGTAAAGTGATCTGCTAAGTTATCTTTACTATTTACAAATTTAACATTAAAAGATTCATTGACTATTAAATTTCTTAGGAAATGATATCTAACATCAATATGCTTAGTTCTATTGTTTTCAATTGGAGAGTTAGAAAAATTAATGGCTGCTTGGTTGTCGCTAAAAATAACACTGTTACTTTTATTAAAGTTTAACCCAAGTAAATGACATTCTTCAATTATGTTTTGTACCCATACCATTTCCTTAGCGGCTTCAGTTAGTGATACGTATTCAGCTTCCATGGTTGATAAGCTGACACACTTATGTTTAAAGGTACGCCAAGAAATAGGTACATTGTCAATAAAGAGTATCATGCCTCCAAGTGAAACACGGTCATCTCTGTTTGCAGCAAAGTCAGAATCTGAATAACAATTCAATTTTAACTCCTGAATGTTAGATAAATTCAACATATAGTTTTTAGTCTTTTCAACATATCCTAAAAGTCTTAACAATGCATCCCAATGCTTAATTCCAGGGTTTTCTTGAAATTGAGATAATATATTGATGGCGTAACAAATATCAGGTCTAGTCCTACTAGATATAAAAGCCAAACACCCAATTAAGCTCCTGTAAGGAAAACTTTGCATTTGCTTTATTTCTTCACTTGTCTTTGGACAATCTATTTTACTTAGAATATTCCCTTTAGAAATGGGAAGTGAAGTAACTGGATATTTATACTGTTGAAACATTTGACATACTTTATCTATATACTGACTTTGATGTATAAAAAATTTATTGTCACACTCTTTAAATTCCACGCCTAAAAGTTTTCTAATTTTTTCTAATACCTTGATATCAAATTCTATGCTAAGTAATGAAACAATGTGGTCTATGTCCCTTTGATACTTTGAGAAGAGAATTATGTCATCCACATAGACTAGCATAAGAACTTTGCTATTGTAAATATATGCACAATTACACCATTGAAGTTTTAAAAAATTTAATTCTTTTAATTTGGTGTCAAGTTCATTAAACCATTCTCTTCCACTTTGATGAAGACCGTAAATGGCTTTCTTCAACAAACAAACATAATCAGGCTGTTCCTGATTGACATAACCTTGAGGCTGTTTCATATATACCTTTTGACTCAATTTAGCATAGAGATAGGCAGATTTGATATCTAATTGGAAATGCATCCAGCCAAGCATGCATACGAAAATTGAGAAGAATGCTCTAATTAAGTTGAAGTTAACAACAGGGCTAAAAACTTCATCGTATGATTCTCCCTTTTTCTGACCATACCCCTGGGCTACCAAACGAGCTTTAAACCTCTTGATTTTCCCTTTCTCGTCTTTCTTAATAGTGTAGACCCATCTATTGCCTATATGCTTTTGTGAGGTGGATGCAGGAACTAGTTCCCAGACACCCCTCTCTTGCATTACGGCCATTTCTTCATCCATAGCATTACACCATTTTTCGGACTGGGAAGATTTAATAGCAGCGTTGTACCCTTTTGGTATATTTATTTCAATATTGCTTGCTTCTGGTCTGCCTCTGACCCTTTTAAGACCTTTATTTTCCCGAAAATTAAACAGTTGCTGATCAAATTGTATATTCCTTTTATCACAATATTTCTTAACATCATTGTGCGACCTCAGCCTTTTATTATCTCCTTGAGCGTAATAATACACATCGGTTCTACTCCCATCGGGTCTTGGAACCGTCTTTCGCTGCCAAGCAATATCCGAGCAAGGAGTCATACTGGAGTCAGCAGGAGAGTCCGTTTCCTCACTGGATTCAGACGGATCGTCACCAGTGTCTTCACTCTCTCCTGCCCCCCCATCAGACTGCTCTCTCGGATATTCCCCGTCGGAGTATTCTGAAAGGTTATCTCTTGATATCCCTGAGGAGATATTTCTGGGACAAATTGGGTCCAGGATGCCTTCTACTACATCACCCTCATCAAACCCCACATTGCAGGTCTCAATTGTTCGTTTCTCTCCTGACAAAAATATCCTATAGCCCTTAGTTTTAGTAGCATAGCCTACCATCACCCCTTCTGTAGCTTTCATGTCTAACTTCTTTCTGAGCTGACTGGGTTTGCCTACATATGCTCTACAACCAAAGGTTCTAAGATGTTTGACTGAAGGTTTTCTACCACTGTAGAGCTCATGTGGAGTTTTTGTCTTAAATTTGTGACATATTCGATTTTTAGTATATGCAAAACACAATATTGCTTCCGCCCAGAATCTGTCATGTAATTTGCTGTCGTTCAACATGGCTCTAACACAGTCAAATGCGGTTAAGTTGAATCGCTCTGATACTCCATTTTGCTGTGGGGTATATGTGTTAGTCCTCTCAGCCTTAATACCGATATCCTTCAGGTAATTTTTGAACTTATCATGGCAGAATTCCATCCCATTATCCGTCCGGATACATAGAATTTTAGTACCTAACTGCCTTTCTTCTCTGGCCTGAAACTCTTTAAAATGTGAAAATACTTCTGACTTCTGTTTCATGAGGTAAACAAAAACTTTTCTACTATAATCATCTGTTATAGTTAAGACATACTTGTTCCCACCATATGAGGCTGTGGGTAAGGGACCACACACATCCATGTGTAACAATTGCAATGGTTTAGTGGACCTTATCCTACCGGTGGGTTTATATGATACTCTCCTAGACTTAGCCAATTTACACGATTTACAATTTAACTTTTTGTATTTAAGCCTAGGAAGTCCGTTTACGGCAGAAACTTTGCTGGTTTGGAGGAGATATTCAGCGTTTATGTGGCAATATCGTTTATGCCAAAGACAGTTTGTACTATTAAGTTCAGTTACAGAACTGCTAGGCTTAGATATTGAACTATCCACATTTCTATTCTGCTTAGTTTTTGTTTTGTCAGATTTAAATTTAGTTTCTTTAAGATTAGGTGCTATTTTTACTTTGTCTATTTTTCTGGAAGCACTAGGATCCCTATCCTTGGATTTCTTATCCTTTTTGTGTTTCTTGTCTCCATCTCGATCCCTATCTTTAGATTGACGGTTTTCTACGTTATGTTGTTCCTGGGTATTATACTTAGGTTTTAAAAAATATAACCCATCCTTTCTTTTTGCATAAAAGAATTTCTCCCCTTTAGGTGTAAAAAACCATAGAACCCCATTAGCTCCATTAAAACTAAAATTTTGTTCCTCAAGAACAGATGCAGCTAATAAATTTCTCCTAAGTTTAGGAGAATACATAACATTTTCCAATTTGATAATACTTTGCTTATCCTTAAATTGGACATACATTTCCACCGTCCCGATAGCCTCAACTGGACTTTCGACATCCCCTACTGCTAGCGACATTGAAGTGCCTTTGCACTCATTAAATTTTGAAAATAACTTAATGTTATTACAGAAATGTCGCGTAGCAGCAGTGTCTACTACCCAGCTGAGTCTATCGCTAGGATCGATTACAGTATTAGCCTCAATCTGTGGAGACCCAAGAAATTCCACAATACTAGATCCATTATTTCTACTGCAATTAGATTTAGTATGACCTAGTTTGTTACACTTAAAACACTTAATTTTACTTTTAAAAATATTTACATTATGACTAGAAGTATTTACATTAGACACATTATGAGATACATTTGGAAGTTTAGACACTTTTACTCTATTTACAAATTTCTTAGAAGTAAAATATGCAGAATTTGAACTCACAGTTTTGGAAAAGTCACTTGCTTGCTGCCTCAGCCGGCTCTCCTCCGCTGCTAGCTCTGCTTGTATTTTGCTGAGCTTGAAGTCCGAGTCATTCCATCGATATATAATTTGAACGATACCTCGGAATTCTTCCGGAAGGTACCGAATCGACTGGAATGCTACATACAGGTCTTCAATGGGGTGTTTCGCGTCTTTAAGCCTCGTCACGGCCTTTCGCAGTCTTGAGCAAAAAATGTCAACAGGCTCGTCTGGCTCCGGCCGAACGTCGAAGAACTCATCTAGTAATCTAACCAGGTTGGCTCTGGAAGGCGCTTGAAAATGTTCTTTCAAGGTATTCCATACTTGACTAGGTTCGTCGGTGACGTTTATCAACTCCTTGTATTCCGAGGATAAACTTTGATAAATGATGGCTAATGCTCGGTCTTTCCGGCGATAAAAATCATCGTAGTCGCGGCGACTTGCATCTTCCTCGATAGGCTTAGCACTTCCATCTACGTGTCCGAAACATCCTTCTCCCTTGAGGACGAATGAGATGTCGGTACGCCAGGTGACGTAGTTGTCCCGCGTCAGCAACTCCGTTCTACTTGCCTCCATGGCCACTCGTAGTTTTGAAGAAGCAGAAGCAAAAGTTCTTGTACACTGTTTACGTTTACACTGTTGCGTTTCGTTGTTCACACGAACTTCAAAATGGTGCCGTGTGCGGCCCCCATCTGAACACTGGAACGATTTCTTTAAAGATACTTGCACTTATGACTCTATTGGGCGTTGAACTGGCCCCGTAACCGTGTCTGTTGGAAAATTTAAAATTTGAAGATAGCAAAGCACGCACTGTCAGAGTCAATAAGTGTTGGCTGGGTTATGAAAGTACACAAGTCCAGCTTTAAAGAAAAACTTCGTTCACTTTATTTGGTGAAAAACACAACTCGGCATATTACACGTACCTGGTAATTTTCCATGCCGTAAAACATCAAAAATATACTATGTACAAAAGATTTTTAGTTGTAAATGACTAGACAGAGATTTCTTGAAGCATTTGGTAGTAAGTTACTATACTACCTCTATCACTTGCGTGTATTTCAGCCACCATCACTTGGCAAAGGGAAACCAAAGGATAGAACATCAGGAAAATCTTTAAAGCGGCTTCCGAACGTTTGTAAGTAAATTTAACGTTCAATACATGCTGGTCCAAACTGACCACATCTGCATCCGTTTCGACTATTCACCGTCGTCAAACGATATTCCGCAGTGCTTCTGTCAAAAAAACATTTCTGTCTGCCTGCATCAGACCATCAGTGTCTATCTCGTCTGACTTCTTCAGACGTCTGATCTCGATCGACCTCTTTCGACCTTCTCATTTGCTTCAAGAAACCTCTGCCCTATATATCCGAGAATGGACAGTTCCGGAAACGCCCCCGGATATGCAAATCAGATGCGTACGCATTGAGAACTGATTTGCATGAAACCTCATGTTGAAAAACGTCACGGTTCACGCCCGTGAACGGGAAGAGTCGTTCATATTAAATTTGCATAAACGCCCGTTCACAGGAACGTGAATCGCGATGTATTGATTATTTCCAACATCAATCACCCAGCTGAGCCTATTGTCAGGATTATCAACAATATTAGCTTCAACATTAATATTTGAAAATACTTCAATAATATTAGAGCTAGTCGACTTTTTCAATTTTGGGCATTGTGCCTTTACATGACCATTTTTATTACACATAAAGCATGGTCCTATGACCTTAATAGACTTTTTAACTTTGGTGACATTTTTGCTTTTAGCGTTAACATTAGAAAAAATATACAGATGAATTGGAACTTACATTGTTATTGTCATGATCCCTCTTCAACTGCTTAATCCTCCCTTCTTCCAGAGAAAGTTCTTTTTGAATTTTATCCAGTTTGAACTCCTTATCACTCCAACGGTAGATGATTTGGCTGATGCTCTGGAAAGAATCTGGCAAATACCGGATGGCTTGGAACGCTACGTACACGTCCTCTACGGGATGATTCACGTTTTTGAGCTTGGTGACAGCTTTCCTTATCCTCGTACAAAATATGTCGATGGGTTCCTCGATTTCCGGGCGAAGACTGAAAACTCGTCCAACAGATGAACTAGATTAGCGCGCATTGGGGCCTCAAAATGCGCCTCCAACTTCTCCCACGCATCCGCCGGGCTGTCGTTGATGTCTAGCAGTTCTCTGTATTCCGCTGAGATGTTTCGAAATAGGATGGACAGTGCGCGGTCGCTGCAGCGCATGTACTCCTCTCGCTCGCGTCGTGACGTAGACTCGTCGACTGACAACGCAGTACAGTTGATGTGGCCGTAACATCCTTCTCCTTTCAGGATAAACGAAATTTCATTACGCCAGTTGACGTAATTGTCCCTGTTTAACGCTTCTATGCCGTTGCTCACCTCCATAGTCTTTAACTGTGACTAGAGTGTTTTTGTTTACCTTTCTGCTTGATGCAAATGGCGCCGGTCGCGGCCCCCGTCGATGGAATTCTCAACTCTTCACTGCTGCTTTATCACAGATAAAAGTTATGGCCTTGACATACTAGGGCCCATAACCAAATGTCGGCTGCTATTTGCTATGTTAGCTGAGCGACTAGACTAGAAAATTTGAAAGTCATTTGCAGATTTAGCAGTGTTTGGCCATATCCATATCTGAAGTGCTGGTAGAAAAATTTTTGTAGCAGATGATACGCAGTAGTGATGTGTTTTCTCAAGAAAGCAAGTTCGTTAAACACAAACACAATTTATTTGTTGTGAGATCCATTGCACAATATAAAGTTACAAAAAAACACTGTAACATTCGTTGCAAAGCAAAACTATATACAATGAGCTAGCAAGCTCATGAAAAGGGTTTGTAAACAGTTTATGACTAGGCACACACTCTCAGTTACTTTAACATCGGTAAGTAGAAAAACAGCTACTGTACCACAAATGCCGTGCACGTTAATGAAGCCACCATCATCAGGTCACATGTCATGGTATTACTAGTTAGACTACTCTCTACCGATCAAGGTCTGCCTTCCATAAAGGTCTTTCTCCGTCGATCACCGTCTGATCGATCTGACTAAGCGTCGAGTCTTAAGTCTCGAATAACTACGAGATCTCTAAGGTCTGTAAAGTCTCCTGAATAAGGTCTGTGTTGGAAAATTTAAAATTTGAAGATAGCAAAGCACGCACTGTCAGAGTCAATAAGTGTTGGGTTATGAAAGTACACAAGTCCAGTTTTAAAGAAAAACTTCGTTCACTTTATTTGGTGAAAAACACAACTCGGCATATTACACATACCTGGTAATTTTCCATGCCGTAAAACATCAAAAATATACTATGTACAAAAGATTTTTAGTTGTAAATGACTAAACAGAGATTCCTTGAAGCATTTGGTAGTAAGTTACTATACTACCTCTATCACTTGCGTGTATTTCAGCCACCATCACTTGGCAAAGGGAAACCAAAGGATAGAACATCAGGAAAATATTTAAAGCGGCTTCCGAACGTTTGTAAGTAAATTTAACGTTCAATACATGCTGGTCCAAACTGACCACATCTGCATCCGTTTCGACTATTCACCGTCGTCAAACGATATTCCGCAGTACTTCAGTCAAAAACATTTCTGTCTGCCTGCATCAGACCATCAGTGTCTATCTCGTCTGACTTCTTCAGACGTCGGATCTGATCTCATCGATCTGTCTGATCTCGATCGACTCTTTCGACCTTCTCATTTGCTTCAAGAAACCTCTGCCCTATATATCCGAGAATGGACAGTTCCGGAAACGCCCCCGGATATGCAAATCAGATGCGTACGCATTGAGAACTGATTTGCATGAAACCTCATGTTGAAAAACGTCACGGTTCACGCCGGTGAACGGGAAGAGTCGTTCATATTTAATTTGCATGAACGCCCGTTCACAGGAACGTGAATCGCGATGTATTGATTATTTCCAACAATCGGCCCCCTCATGCAAATCCTTAAGTCTCAATGCATATGCAAAAGAAAACTTACTCTGAGAAACCAAGGTATATCAATAAACACCAAGGCCCCCAGTATCCTATCAAACATATAATGAAGGAAAAAATTTAAAGTATTATATCATTATTAAATTTAAAATAAAATGCATAAGTACTTATAGCATCTGAAAAATAGTTAAGTATTGTCGACAATATTGTAACAACAACATTTCACATCAAGTAGAAATTTATATACAACACAACTTCAATGCTTAAGTATCAGCATTCAAAAATTGAAATTTTAGTTTAAATTTAATTATAAGTATCCAAAATTTAAGTATAAGCACATTATCATATTAAACAAGTCAACTTTAAAAGATTAAAATTTTGTAAAAGCATAGAATTTAAGTTTACTTTAAATTTGAGTATAAACACTATAATTCAAAAAGCTTAAAAAAATTTAGTCTATTAACACAATATAAGTATACATAATTAATACTATTAGACTGCATTGATATACCAAATATTTAAAAATACATGATGCAAGTAATTAGATAATAAAATTCCTTTATCAAAACTTTCAACACATACTTTTTACCAAGTTGAAAAATACAAAATTTTATACACATAAGCTATTATTTAGCATCATGCGGGTCATGGAAAATGGATGTATATACAAAGGTGTAAAGTGAAAAAGATTCAATATCACAAAAATTTATACTCAAGATATACTATCTTATATCAATGAGGTTTAAGATAAACAATAATGTATATATATGGCATCTTTTTAAAAAAAAATTCCCAAGTTGTAAATTCAATTTAGTATTTAAAATTTTCTTTAGACTAAACATTTAATCTCAAAAAGTTTTGATTTAGTTTTTAAAAATTTTATTACAAAATTTAAGTATTATTTCCTTAGTCATTGGTTTAGTAAAGTGATCTGCTAAGTTATCTTTACTATTTACAAATTTAACATTAAAAGATTCATTGACTATTAAATTTCTTAGGAAATGATATCTAACATCAATATGCTTAGTTCTATTGTTTTCAATTGGAGAGTTAGAAAAATTAATGGCTGCTTGGTTGTCGCTAAAAATAACACTGTTATTTTATTAAAGTTTAACCCAAGTAAATGACATTCTTCAATTATGTTTTGTACCCATACCATTTCCTTAGCGGCTTCAGTTAGTGATACGTATTCAGCTTCCATGGTTGATAAGCTGACACACTTATGTTTAAAGGTACGCCAAGAAATAGGTACATTGTCAATAAAGAGTATCATGCCTCCAAGTGAAACACGGTCATCTCGGTTTGCAGCAAAGTCAGAATCTGAATAACAATTCAATTTTAACTCCTGAATGTTAGATAAATTCAACATATATGTAATGAACTCAGGATTTTTCAGAGTTGGATGCTCGCCATTTTTTTCTCTGAAGATTTCTGAGGTCATTACCTCCTTGTGCCCAGACCTCCAACTTAGCGCTTGGGAAAAACAGAGCCATAAACTTCCCTCAGATTTCCACGAAATCTAGCCATTTTGCCATTCCACTTGTCATCCAAGAGCGGGGGAGAGATCTCGACGCTTCAAGAATGTGTGGTCCCGATACGACGGGGTCATGAGAAACAATCTCAAAGTTCATGTTGTTAGGTGGTCTCAGAATTTTAGCATGAATATATACTCAATGCAAGGCACGCATCGAGAGAGACGCTTAACATCCGTACATGCAGCAAGTCGATGCACTGCGACTTGTCGTCTCAGGCCGATTTTACCCGGCTTTTGTAATCGTCAATATTATGTTCTACTGAGTTTGAAATAAAACCTTATTTTAATTATTCAACTGTTGATTTGAGAACTTCTTGATTTTGGGAAACTTTTCCTATTTGCATTTTACCAATTTTATAATTATCACCTTGTCGGAATCCTGGATTCGATACTTACGTTATCCGAGAGCACAGTTACCTTTAAGCCGTCGGTGTTCCCGAAATGACACTGACAACCTGATCACAGGTATTTTATTGATAGTTCGACTGAGTCAATACAGTCGAAAGCAGCGAATTCATCTCCGAGAGCGAGAGAACCCTACATATCGGTGGTGGCAAGCGACGGGATTCCGGAGAAGGAGACAGCTGGTTTGATGCAGAGGAAACCGCACATCGAATAGCCCGACCCGACACCCAAGAGATACCAGAGGTCATCGACCGGACACTAACAGACGATCGGAGCACCCGTGGAAAAGAGTGACTGAGTTTTTCCTGCCCAAAGCGAAGTCCCACAAGCCTGGAGTGGAGCCCTCAACAAATTCAGAGCAGCGACAAGGAATCTGACACCAAAGAGAGTGGCAACTAGATGCGGCAGTCCCTTGAAGGAGGGGTGAGTGATTCTTTTGTTTTGATTGTTCCTTATTGTAAAATTTCGGGATCTCGTGATAGATAATTAAGGGGAGTTAGGAGATCTTTTGACCGAGCACAAAAGATATAGGAAAATTGCTTAGCCAAAGCTCGGAAATTTTTAATTGATAACGTTAGGATGTAATTTTAAATGAGAGGAAAAGAATTATTGTATATCATATTTAATGTTTAGAAACTGTATTCTGTATATGTAAAGGTTAGGAGTGTATATATGTTATCAAATAAGTCAATTTTGTTTTTGGAGGTAATTTAAGAGAAATACAGACTCATTAAGAGACTGAGGTAAAGAAATAAGATAAATCATAATTTTTTTTAAAGAAAATTAAGATTATTAGATTATATCTCAAAATGGCATTTTTGGCAAAGGCTAGAAAAGCAGATTTGGCTAGGTTAGCGACGGAACTGGTAGAAACTGTTCCACTAAATTTGAAAATCATGGAACTAAGGAGGTTGATTTTGGAAAGTCCAGATTATGAGGAAGAGGTAGTAGAGGGGATGCTAACAGCTATTGTGGCTGAGAGAGTGGAACGGGAACAATCGGAAGCAAAATTAAAACTGGAACGGGAACAATTCGAGGCAAACTTAAATTTGGAAAGGGAAAAATTAGAATCACAGGAAAGGATAGAAATAGAAAGGTTAAGGGCACAGGAGCGCATCAATACGGAGAGTCCAACGATCAGTGTGGAGACAGGAGCACCCATGAGGTTTAGAACAATCGAAGAAACGGTCCGCATAATCAGATTATTAACAGTAAAAGTACCGACACGGGCAGACCAATGGGCCTATTTCTTCACGAGTTTGGAAAGAGCGTTCGCATCGGAAAATGTACCATTAGAATTTAGGGCGACTATCCTATTAAACTTGTTAGGGGAAAGAGCAGCAGATTTATTGACTCAAATATCGGCAGAACAATATGGAGATTACACTGTAGTAAAGGGAGTGGTGTTGGAAAATTTTCAACCATCGCCACAGATATGCCTGGAAAAATTCAGGAAGGCGAGCCGTCGTACTGACGAGAGCTTCGTGCAGTTCGCGACGCGAATTACGTCCATGTGGGAGTACTATTGCAGTCTAAAAGGGGCTAAGGATTTAGAAACACTAAATCACTTAATAATTACGGATAAAATAACCCAGGGCTTGGACGTGGAGACGTACGCACACATAGGCATTAGACAGGGAGAAGGCTGGTTTAGGCCAAGGGAACTGGCAAAAGAGTGCGACATGTATTTTGCGGCCAGGGGAAAGTCCTATGCGACGTCTGGGCAGGGGACAGAAAGGTCCAATATGCCGAAAAAGGAAGGACGTGACCACTCTCGGACGGAGAGCGGAAAGGCACGTCAAGTTTGGAAAGGACCCGAACGTGGGGGCCAAAACGGCCAATGTTATGAATGTGGGTCGAGGAGCCATATTAAATGGAATTGTCCTCAATGGAGACGGAAAGGGGCGAACGGTCAGACAGACAAACGCGCAGGAGATCCGCGGAACGCACCACGAATGGGGGACCAGAGAGTCATAGCCAGGGTGGATGCCATAGGATCTGGGAACAGGAGGAAGCAGGAGATGCAGACTCGCTGTGAGTTGGAGAGAGTGCCAGTGAGCGTGGACGGAAAGCTAGCGTGGGCGCTAGTGGATTCAGGGGCGGAGATTACCGTGGTTAGCAGTGATCTAATATCCAAGAAGTCGGATAGTGGAGAGGCGGCCATTTATTTGAAAGGGATATTTGGACCGGCCGTTGAATGCCCATTGTTAAAGGTCCCGCTAGGTATGGCAAAGGGGGAGAAATGTGATGTACCTCACCAGGAGATACTATGCGCGGTCGCCCAAGATTTGGATGAGCAAGTATTGTTACCCCCGCAGATAAAGGGAATTTTGGAAGAAACCCGTGTAGGAGAGGAGGCAAGAGTCGGAATTACGGAGGTAGAAACCGGGTCAAATCCCGTAGAGAATTTTATCTCGATATCCGAGGAGCAGCAGACTGCTGAGAGCGGGGAGGAAAGCGAAACAAAATTGAGCAATGCTGGGAGTTTAGTTTCGGAATCGGAGGAGAGGGAAGGCAGGTTAACCCTCATACCGAGATGCAGTGGCAAGGGAGAAAACCTGGGACGGTCCGTTTCGAGGTCAGAAAAGGAAACCGCAGGGGGGAAGGAAACGGAAGGGGCTGAGTGCCCACCATCGCAAGGTTCCGCGGAGAAGCGCGTGAGTGTTGCAGCGATACGAGAAGTACCGGAGGGGGAACGGCCCAGTAAAGAATTAGCGGAAAAGGAGAAACGTGTAGTTATTCCGTGGAGGAGCCGGTCGGAAAAACGACAGCGCGCACATTTAAGGCCGCTAGAATATCTGTTAATGCAGTACGAAAGGCAGGAAGTAGAAATTGGGCAGATGGATACCCAGGATAGGTTAAATGGTAGATATCCCGAACAGGGTTGGAGCCGGGAGGAGGGGAAGCCGAAAGTTTCACTTTCGAAAAAGGAAACCGGAGATGCCAGAAGTGGGAAGAGTCCTAGCACAGGTTCGGCGCGAGCTAAAGGTTGTAATGGAACGCGAAGCGAGGTGGATAGTCGGAAAAGGATGGAGAAGCTCTCTCGTCGTAGTAGAGCAAGACAGCGGAGAGGTATGGGTTAGAAAGTTTACCGAAACCGGGAGGGGCAGGGGGATAGGATGCTTGAAATTAGGTCAAGCGGATCTCTCTCGACCCCGGAGAAAGCGAAACCAAGTGAAGAAGCGGTCGACAGAGGAGGGGGTGAAAGGATTCTTAGTTTCTGTTTACCTGAAAGAGAGATGTGCGAAGTGAGGAGGAATTTTATTTATTATAGGGGTATATTTATTGTATATATATGTCAGGGTGCAGATTTTGCATGAGTTGTGTTAAAGGAGTAAGGGGAGTTTTTCTTTTTTATTGTTTGGTTATTTTATAAGAATATGGGAGGAGTGTAATATAGATGGTTTCGAGGAAACTAAGTCGTATGGAGAGAAATGGAGCGCAGGGGCGCAGATATAACAGTATGAACCGATATTGTTAATAGCATTAAGAGATAGAGTTTTAGATTGAATATAAAAGATTGTTCCTTGGTTTTTTTTTGTGTTAGATATGAAATGACATATCTTGAGAGTTTGTTTTTCTTTTGGTTTTTTTTGGAAGGGGATTTCGAGAGTTTATTTTTTTTGTTTATTATTGCAATGAAAGATGTAAAAACATGAGATTCCGGGGGAACAGTCGGGATAAATGAGTCACGGGTGATGAGCCACCCAGTTAAGTTGTGACACGCGACAAAGACTCACTGTGAATTTGAAAACTGTCATATATGTGTGTAGCGATTCGCGAATTCAAACTGTTAAGGAATTTGACCATGAACCAAGATTACGACTGTAATCGAACTGGTTATAGTGTGTGCCAAAAACTCTAACGTGAAACACAAACTGTGTGGAGTTTTGTCAAAGCTGTGTTGATCTCTGATAAACAGAGTGATCTTGAATTCGAGTGGACCAAAATGAACGCAAAGTGCCAGATACTGGATCATGGGATGGAAAATGGTGGGTGAGGAATCTGAGGGACCAGCGTGAGTTTCTTGTGAGTTGTTGGAAAAAGCTGGATGATTCACCCGAGTTTTTCTCTAGGAGGGGCATGTAATGAACTCAGGATTTTTCAGAGTTGGATGCTCGCCATTTTTTTCTCTGAAGATTCCTGAGGTCATTACCTCCTTGTGCCCAGACCTCCAACTTAGCGCTTGGGAAAAACAGAGCCATAAACTTCCCTCAGATTTCCACGAAATCTAGCCATTTTGCCATTCCACTTGTCATCCAAGAGCGGGGGAGAGATCTCGACGCTTCAAGAATGTGTGGTCCCGATACGACGGGGTCATGAGAAACAATCTCAAAGTTCATGTTGTTAGGTGGTCTCAGAATTTTAGCATGAATATATACTCAATGCAAGGCACGCATCGAGAGAGACGCTTAACATCCGTACATGCAGCAAGTCGATGCACTGCGACTTGTCGTCTCAGGCCGATTTTACCCGGCTTTTGTAATCGTCAATATTATGTTCTACTGAGTTTGAAATAAAACCTTATTTTAATTATTCAACTGTTGATTTGAGAACTTCTTGATTTTGGGAAACTTTTCCTATTTGCATTTTACCAATTTTATAATTATCACCTTGTCGGAATCCTGGATTCGATACTTACGTTATCCGAGAGCACAGTTACCTTTAAGCCGTCGGTGTTCCCGAAATGACACTGACAACCTGATCACAGGTATTTTATTGATAGTTCGACTGAGTCAATACAGTCGAAAGCAGCGAATTCATCTCCGAGAGCGAGAGAACCCTACAATATAGTTTTTAGTCTTTTCAACATATCCTAAAAGTCTTAACAATGCATCCCAATGCTTAATTCCAGGGTTTTCTTGAAATTGAGATAATATATTGATGGCGTAACAAATATCAGGTCTAGTCCTACTAGATATAAAAGCCAAACACCCAATTAAGCTCCTGTAAGGAAAACTTTGCATTTGCTTTATTTCTTCACTTGTCTTTGGACAATCTATTTTACTTAGAATATTCCCTTTAGAAATGGGAAGTGAAGTAACTGGATATTTATACTGTTGAAACATTTGACATACTTTATCTATATACTGACTTTGATGTATAAAAAATTTATTGTCACACTCTTTAAATTCCACGCCTAAAAGTTTTCTAATTTTTCCTAATACCTTGATATCAAATTCTATGCTAAGTAATGAAACAATGTGGTCTATGTCCCTTTGATATTTTGAGAAGAGAATTATGTCATCCACATAGACTAGCATAAGAACTTTGCTATTGTAAATATATGCACAATTACACCATTGAAGTTTTAAAAAATTTAATTCTTTTAATTTGGTGTCAAGTTCATTAAACCATTCTCTTCCACTTTGATGAAGACCGTAAATGGCTTTCTTCAACAAACAAACATAATCAGGCTGTTCCTGATTGACATAACCTTGAGGCTGTTTCATATATACCTTTTGACTCAATTTAGCATAGAGATAGGCAGATTTGATATCTAATTGGAAATGCATCCAGCCAAGCATGCATACGAAAATTGAGAAGAATGCTCTAATTAAGTTGAAGTTAACAACAGGGCTAAAAACTTCATCGTATGATTCTCCCTTTTTCTGACCATACCCCTGGGCTACCAAACGAGCTTTAAACCTCTTGATTTTCCCTTTCTCGTCTTTCTTAATGGTGTAGACCCATCTACTGCCTATATGCTTTTGTGAGGTGGATGCAGGAACTAGTTCCCAGACACCCCTCTCTTGCATTACGGCCATTTCTTCATCCATAGCATTACACCATTTTTCGGACTGGGAAGATTTAATAGCAGCGTTGTACCCTTTTGGTATATTTATTTCAATATTGCTTGCTTCTGGTCTGCCTCTGACCCTTTTAAGACCTTTATTTTCCCGAAAATTAAACAGTTGCTGATCAAATTGTATATTCCTTTTATCACAATATTTCTTAACATCATTGTGCGACCTCAGCCTTTTATTATCTCCTTGAGCGTAATAATACACATCGGTTCTACTCCCATCGGGTCTTGGAACCGTCTTTCGCTGCCAAGCAATATCCGAGCAAGGAGTCATACTGGAGTCAGCAGGAGAGTCCGTTTCCTCACTGGATTCAGACGGATCGTCACCAGTGTCTTCACTCTCTCCTGCCCCCCCATCAGACTGCTCTCTCGGATATTCCCCGTCGGAGTATTCTGAAAGGTTATCTCTTGATATCCCTGAGGAGATATTTCTGGGACAAATTGGGTGCAGGATGCCTTCCACTACATCACCCTCATCAAACCTCACATTGCAGGTCTCAATTGTTCGTTTCTCCCCTGACAAAAATATCCTATAGCCCTTAGTTTTAGTAGCATAGCCTACCATCACCCCTTCTGTAGCTTTCATGTCTAACTTCTTTCTGAGCTGACTGGGTTTGCCTACATATGCTCTACAACCAAAGGTTCTAAGATGTTTGACTGAAGGTTTTCTACCACTGTAGAGTTCATGTGGTGTTTTAGTCTTAAATTTGTGACATATTCGATTTTTAGTGTATGCAAAACACAATATTGCTTCCGCCCAGAATCTGTCATGTAATTTGCTGTCGTTCAACATGGCTCTAACACAGTCAAATGCAGTTAAGTTGAATCGCTCTGATACTCCATTTTGCTGTGGGGTATATGTGTTAGTCCTCTCAGCCTTAATACCGATATCCTTCAGGTAATTTTTGAACTTATCATGGCAGAATTCCATCCCATTATCCGTCCGGATACATAGAATTTTAGTACCTAACTGCCTTTCGTCTCTGGCCTGAAACTCTTTAAAATGTGAAAATACTTCTGACTTCTGTTTCATTAGGTAAACAAAAACTTTTCTACTATAATCATCTGTTATAGTTAAGACATACTTGTTCCCACCATATGAGGCTGTGGGTAAGGGACCACACACATCCATGTGTAACAATTGCAATGGTTTAGTGGACCTTATCCTACCGGTGGGTTTATACGATACTCTCCTAGACTTAGCCAATTTACACGATTTACAATTTAACTTTTTGTATTTAAGCCTAGGAAGTCCGTTTACGGCAGAAACTTTGCTGGTTTGGAGGAGATATTCAGCGTTTATGTGGCAATATCGTTTATGCCAAAGACAGTTTGTACTATTAAGTTCAGTTACTGAACTGCTAGGCTTAGATATTGAACTATTCACATTTTTATTCTGCTTAGTTTTTGTTTTGTCAGATTTAAATTTAGTTTCTTTAAGATTAGGTGCTATTTTTACTTTGTCTATTTTTCTGGAAGCACTAGGATCCCTATCCTTGGATTTCTTATCCTTTTTGTGTTTCTTGTCTCCATCTCGATCCCTATCTTTAGATTGACGGTTTTCTACGTTATGTTGTTCCTGGGTACTATACTTAGGTTTTAAAAAATATAACCCATTCTTTCTTTTTGCATAAAAGAATTTCTCCCCTTTAGGTGTAAAAAACCATAGAACCCCATTAGCTCCATTAAAACTAAAATTTTGTTCCTCAAGAACAGATGCAGCTAATAAATTTCTCCTAAGTTTAGGAGAATACATAACATTTTCCAATTTGATAATACTTTGCTTATCCTTAAATTGGACATACATTTCCACCGTCCCGATAGCCTCAACTGGACTTTCGACATCCCCTACTGCTAGTGACATTGAAGTGCCTTTGCACTCATTAAATTTTGAAAATAACTTAATGTTATTACAGAAATGTCGCGTAGCAGCAGTGTCTACTACCCAGCTGAGTCTATCGCTAGGATCGATTACAGTATTAGCCTCAATCTGTGGAGACCCAAGAAATTCCACAATACTAGATCCATTATTTCTACTGCAATTAGATTTAGTATGACCTAGTTTGTTACACTTAAAACACTTAATTTTACTTTTAGAAATATTTACATTATGACTAGAAGTATTTACATTAGACACATTATGAGATACATTTGGAAGTTTAGACACTTTTACTCTATTTACAAATTTCTTAGAAGTAAAATATGCAGAATTTGAACTCACAGTTTTGGAAAAGTCACTTGCTTGCTGCCTCAGCCGGCTCTCCTCCGCTGCTAGCTCTGCTTGTATTTTGCTGAGCTTGAAGTCCGAGTCATTCCATCGATATATAAGTTGAACGATACCTCGGAATTCTTCCGGAAGGTACCGAATTGACTGGAATGCTACATATAGGTCTTCAATGGGGTGTTTCGCATCTTTAAGCCTCGTCACGGCCTTCCGCAGTCTTGAGCAAAAAATGTCAACAGGCTCATCTTGCTCCGGCCGAACGTCGAAGAACTCATCTAGTAATCTAACCAGGTTGGCTCGGGAAGGCGCTTGAAAATGTTCTTTCAAGGTATTCCATACTTGACTAGGTTCGTCGGTGACGTTTATCAACTCCTTGTATTCCGAGGATAAACTTTGATAAATGATGGCTAATGCTCGGTCTTTCCGGCGATAAAAATCATCGTAGTCGCGGCGACTTGCATCTTCCTCCAAAGGCCTAACGCTTCCATCTACATGTCCGAAACATCCTTCTCCCTTGAGGACGAATGAGATGTCGGTACGCCAGGTGACGTAGTTGTCCCGCGTCAGCAACTCCGTTCTACTTGCCTCCATGGCCACTCGTAGTTTTGAAGAAGCAGAAGCAAAAGTTCTTGTACACTGTTTACGTTTATACTGTTGCGTTTCGTTGTTCACACGAACTTCAAAATGGTGCCAGGTGCGGCCCCCATCTGAACACTGGAACGATTTCTTTAAAGATACTTGTACTTATGACTCTATTGGGCGTTGAACTGGCCCCGTAACCGTTTCTGTTGGAAAATTTAAAATTTGAAGATAGCAAAGCACGCACTGTCAGAGTCAATAAGTGTTGGCTGGGTTATGAAAGTACACAAGTCCAGTTTTAAAGAAAAACTTCGTTCACTTTATTTGGTGAAAAACACAACTCGGCATATTACACGTACCTGGTAATTTTCCATGCCGTAAAACATCAAAAATATACTATGTACAAAAGATTTTTAGTTGTAAATGACTAGACAGAGATTCCTTGAAGCATTTGGTAGTAAGTTACTATACTACCTCTATCACTTGCGTGTATTTCAGCCACCATCACTTGGCAAAGGGAAACCAAAGGATAGAACATCAGGAAAATATTTAAAGCGGCTTCCGAACGTTTGTAAGTAAATTTAACGTTCAATACATGCTGGTCCAAACTGACCACATCTGCATCCGTTTCGACTATTCACCGTCGTCAAACGATATTCCGCAGTACTTCAGTCAAAAACATTTCTGTCTGCCTGCATCAGACCATCAGTGTCTATCTCGTCTGACTTCTTCAGACGTCGGATCTGATCTCATCGATCTGTCTGATCTCGATCGACTCTTTCGACCTTCTCATTTGCTTCAAGAAACCTCTGCCCTATATATCCGAGAATGGACAGTTCCGGAAACGCCCCCGGATATGCAAATCAGATGCGTACGCATTGAGAACTGATTTGCATGAAACCTCATGTTGAAAAACGTCACGGTTCACGCCGGTGGACGGGAAGAGTCGTTCATATTAAATTTGCATAAACGCCCGTTCACAGGAACGTGAATCGCGATGTATTGATTATTTCCAACAGTCTGAATAACTGAGAATGTGTCCTATCATATATACACCGTGATGGGTACGCTCCGGAACACAACCATTGATGGCAGCGCCCTCACTATATGCAAAACAGGATGCGCGCGTGGCGAGAAGGCGATTTGCATGAATGGCATGTTCTGTTCCCGTCACGAGTCGTCCACGAGAACGGTGAAACCATTCTAAAAATGTAAACACGTTCTCACGATAACGAGAATCGCGACGAAAACAGAACCAAGTTTCCAACAATCGCGGGAACGTGTTTACATTTTTTAGAATGGTTTTACCGTTCTCGTGAACGACTCGTGACGAGAACAGAACATGCCATTCATGCAAATCGCCTTCTCGCCGTGCGCGCATCCTGTTTTGCATATAGTGAGGGCGCTGCCGTCAACAGTTGTGTTCCGGAGCGTACCCATCACGGTGTATATATGATATGATACATTCTCAGTTATTTAGACAGACAGACCTGACAGATCGATCAGACGGTGATCGATGGAGAAGGACGACCTTTAAGGAAGGCAGACCTTTAGACAGACCTGCAGACTCTCTAGTAGAGGTAGTAGACCTTCAGACCGGTAGAGAGTAGTCTAACTTGTAATGCCATGACGTGTGACCTGATGATGGTGGCTTCGTTAGCGTGCACGGCATTTGTGGTAAAGTAGCTGTTTTCTACTTACCGATGTTATAGTAACTGAGAGTGTGTGCCTAGTCATAAACTGTTTGCAAAACCTTTTTCATGAGCTTGCTAGCTCATTGTATATAGTTTTGCTTTGCAACGAATGTTACAGTGATTTTGTAACCTTATATTGTGCAATGGATCTCACAAGAATAAAATTGTGTTTGTGTTTAACGAACTTGCTTTCTTGAGAAAACACTTCACTACTGCGTATCATCTTCTACTAAAATTTCTACCAGCACTTCAGATATGGATATGGCCAAACACTGCTAAATCTGCTAAATGACTTTCTAGTCGCCAGCTAACAACATGACGCATAACAGTTCGGCGCGGCATCTCTGAATACAGAGATTAACAGATTAGTTTTAAAATATCGAAAAGGAGGACAGGTAGGAGGACACTTTTCGAGGAAGGACAGAACCTACAAAAGAAGGACTGTCCTCCCTAAAGGAGGACGATTGGTCACCTTACTGTATAGTATAATACAGGAGTTAGTTACGGATAAGTCGCGGCAAGGTACTTTTTTAATGGCGTTTCATTTTTTTCTGGGTGTATAAGGCAGAGCACACTAGGCACAAAGGTTTCGATTTTTCCGAATTCGTTACATTTTCTTTTCTGCTCTTTGTTCCGGGACTTTGATTTTCGGTAAAAGTATTCCAACTTTTTCGCTAGAAATATCCCAATATCGCTAAGAAATCCTACGTATATCGCTAAAGAAATCCTTCAAACACGATGTTCCGTGCAGAATTCACACTATTTTACACAATAAACATATATTGGAAAAGATGAAAAAAAAGAGAGTCATCAGCGCATTTACGAGAGGATAGAAAGTACGTTTAAGTAAGGAATTCCCGAAATTAATGAGAGTTAACTTTTGCCGAAATGCAGAGAAAAGTATAGCAGCTATAAAATGTCATTCGGGCTTTTGATTGATCTCTTTAAATACTTAACCTAAGCAATAAACTTGTCATTTTCTCGGGAAAATTCATTTTTTTTTCCATCTCCGTGGAAATATACACATCTTCAATATTTTAAAAAACGTTGATGGAATTCCAAGATCAAAATCATTTTTAATTAAATCCTATTATTTGGATGAAAATGGCTATTTTGGACAGAAAATTGACCCTAGCAAAAAGTTCCATGTTACATTTATTAATTAGTAATTTATAGAAGACAGTTTAGCAATATCGCAAAATTTGTTGATTTAAACACGATCACTGGTATATTTCGTTTTATTTTTAAATATTTTACATTTTTTCAATCTGCTTCCATCCACTAAAATTTTTAAATTTTTTTGCTTTTTATGCTGGGATATTATCTTTTAAACATATTGTTGGTGAAAATGAGATATATATTTAGGACAACGAAATTAAAATCTTTTTATTTATTCAGGCATTTAGAATTATAAGGCTTATTAGAAATACATTTGAAGAGCATAAATTAGAATTTGATATATTTGCACCCATAGTTGAATATCTCATTTCAATTAAAAATGAACATCCTTCTCATCTTAATTTTATTAAAAGTACTTTAAAATATTTTGAAACATATGAACAAAGGTGCTTCTGCCAAAATATTAGATGAATATGGTGAGGGCCCACTTTAGTTGAAATGTTAAAAAAAAAAAAAAAAAAAAAAGACTTCTAATAACTACCCTGAATAATCAACTTTTTTCAGACATTTTTTTCTTTCAAAATTTTTCTTAATCACTAAATTTGATACTATAATTACATGTAATTTGTATTTTAGTTAACCCATATAGATTGTAAAAAAGCTTTTTTTAATACATTTATGTTTTTAAAATGAATTATAATTTTCTATAACGACATTTGAGACCATTCCAGTAAGTTTTAGAAAAAGTGTTCCGAATTACGGAAAAAACCCTTATCCAGAATGCCTGAAGTCCCAAGCATTCCAAATAATAGATCATGTACTGTATTCCTTTATTTTTGCTATGAATATACCATATATACTCATGTAACAGTTGAGAAATATGTGACAAAGAAAAAAAGCTTCCAAGTGGGGGAGGGGAGGGTCGACTTATATGTGGAGTCTAAAAAAAAAATCGTAAGTCTAAAAGTCATTTTTTCCTGCAAGGCAATCCATCCTAAAAGGATGCGGTAGTAATTACACAATAGACAAATTTCTCTGCACTTCAAAACTCGCCTGAGAGTCACTGCCCTCCCGATGCTCCTGACTATCAGCAGATTGCGTCATCAAAAAATATACATAAAACTGTTACATACAATTCGCTCGGCTCTGAAAAATGGCTTTTTTGCTACACACTCCATAACACGGATTGTTTAAAACTATAATGCAGAATTTTAAGTTGAAAATGCTTTTTTGTTTTGTTTTTTGAAGAGAGTATCTAATAACAACCATGCTGCTTCAAGTCGATTCGGAGTTAACAAAAAATTGGCTCAAATAATGGGCAGAAGCCAGATATTGTTTTGATTGTGTGGTGGGTCAAGGTCGCTTGGGACAGGGATTGTCATCCCCCAACTACTATCGGGGATGATGAAGAGATGAGATATCTGCGGGAAATGGTCACAAAATCGTTCAAGAAATGTTGCTTTAGTAATTGATGGCATTTAGTGATGATGGTTTTTTTTTTATAAATGATGATGATGGTATTTTTTATGACATGGGCATAGATGGGATTGCTGATATTTACATTATGTGTCAATGGTTTTTTAAATTATTAGGCCTATGATACATGAGAGTTGTCTCCCATCCATTTTGAGGACGCCGCTTGCTGGGGGTAAAAGAATGCCTGTAGCTTGTTACACGAGAACGAGTATCCCCAAAAAGGATGGGATACAATGCTCATATGTCATAGACCTTGGAATCAGACTTTAAAGGGTTCCAATGAAGTTTTTGTTATCGAAATTACATTTTATTATATATATATTGTTATAGATATATATTGTTTGCAAGTGTTTTTGAATAATTTATTGATTTTTTTTTCCCCCATTTTTGGGATCGACTTATACACAAGTTTTGGATTTTTTTGATTTTTTTCTCTGAAAGTAGGGAGGCTGACTTATACGAAAGTATATATGGTAAGTTTATTTTGCAAACTACTTAAGTTTAATGTTAGTCATTATTAGTGCCTTTCTTCATTCTGATCTTAAAAAAGATCAGGATGCAGAAAGTCACGTTATTTATGGAAAATTTCTCATATTCTTTAGAATTTAAAGTTATTATTTTCTGTGAAAATTAATAGAACAGTAGCAGTATACCTGTTCTTCATACGGAGTATATAATATAAAGAAACTTAAAAATCACAATCATGTGCAAATTTCTATATACTAAATGACATTTTTAATCAAAATATTCTGTTAAAATATTTAATTTAATGCTCCTAAAAAGAAGTTTAAGAATCTCTATTCTCGCTATCGTCATGGGCAGATTTGAAGAATAAAACATCCTGGCCCCTTTTGTAAGCAAATTTACAAAAAATATGGAATTGAATAAATATATGCAAAATAAAAGTGTTAAAATTGTATGAGACCCGTACTACTTATATGCGTGAATATTAGAAGATATTACCTGGATTAGTAAATTACATGTATAAATTGAAAATTTCAATAAACTCGTAATCTTTAAACCTGAAGGCAGTAATTGATTCCAATATATGCCAAAATAAAAGTGCTAAAATTATATGAGAAGATATACCCATACTACTTATAATGTCATAGATTAGTAGATATGTCCATGTGTTAGTACAACAATATGATCCGTATTACAATATGAGTCTCAAAAATCTTTGTCAAAATAAAACAGATGATGTAATAAATTGAAAATATCAATAATCCCCGTAATCTTCATACCAGAAGGCCATACTTGATTCCAACATATGCCAATATATCTGTACTACTTATATTCTCGTAGATTAGAAGATATACCTGTGCATATGTAGAAGATTTCTCGTACAACATACAATATATGAGTTTCAATAATTTTTGCTGCAATAAAACAATGACATAATAACTTGAAAATATCAATAATCTCTGAATCAATAATACTCAATAATATCAATAATAATAATTTTTAAACCTGAAGACTGTAATTGATGTTATCCAGTCAAAAATGCAATGGCAATGAAAATTATTTTACATACATATCTTAATTATTCAAATCGGAAAAGATTTAATAAAAATCATCTGCCGCATAAACACACTGGATTTAAATCTGTTGCTAAGCGACATCATATCATTTGCTTGAAATAAATTGGTGGAAAAAATATCGTCTGAATAATGCTATCTCTATGGAAGGTTTGACAACATTTTTGTTAATTTAACCATTTGCTTACAGGTGGGACAGGTTACTGCTTACAGGCAGGGACGTAAGTATAGGGTGGGTGGGTGGGTGGGGGGTGTCACACACCCCCTGACATGCAAAAGTCGGAAATTTTGGGTCTCTACTCGGAAAATTCTTAAATAATAAATAGAGGGTTTTTTTTCATAAATATTCTTTTCAAGAGCGATTTCTATTTTATTTTGATTATTTTACTCAACTATTAAGTGAAACTACATCTCGTTTGTAGAAAATATAATGTTTAATACTAGCACATGTTTTAGCTAGGCTATTGAAGAGAAGGGCACACAATGATTGCTTGAAAGCATACTTCCTGATCCTCTTACAAGCGTATGTTCACCATCTGGGAAAGATCATGGAAGGGATGGGGAAAGATAGCCGCAGGTTGTGAAACAAGTCCCCTGTCTTTGTCGGTAATTTGATCTTTGGTATATTGGAGGTCGGATGAATGAGGTGATAGACATCTTGGCCAGTGAGTGCTGAGGGCAATTGCGAAACAAAAGGATTTTATGGCGTCAGTTGCAGACCATTCGTGGGGCCACATTTTCCTACCAGAATTCACAGCGACCAACACTGGAAGCTTTTGTCCGAAAACTCATTCTACTCTCCTGTCCTGCGTCTGTGTTGTGTGCCTTCTAGTATACCAACAACCATATACAGGTGATATGCATGTTTGAAGTTATTTCTGGCATCAGTGTGGAAATCATTAGTGTATTTGTGTCTCTTTATAAGATATATTTTCCCATTGCTCTACAGACATCTACCCAACAGCTCCATAACAAAGGCAGCAAGCATACAAATTCATTTTCCTTTGTCCTTTTTTGTGTGAAAGCCCCAGGCCGTCCGGCTCGTCCAGAGGAGTCCTTTTTTGTGTGTATTCTCATCTGCTTTTCTGCCTGTACCTTTTTAAAGATAAAGATCTGGTTGAGTTATATTATCACAACTGAATTAACAGAGCATGGGCAACATAACTAACAAGCGAAACTGACATGGGTAGCCTGTGGCCAATTCCGTTATGCAATAAGTGGATTATGCTCCTCGTCAGCTATGCCCCTCCCCCCTCCACCACTCACGGGTCATAATCGCCTACTTGATATTTCTTTCCTATCTATATATTTATATATTTATTGTTAGAAGTCGGGATATTACCTCACAGAAGTCTAAAACTAAATCATTAACACAGAAGTAACCACCCTTATGTCAGAGCAGGACCGCCCATAAGGGGAGACAGACGGACACCATTCGAGTAAGAGGCCTGGGCTCCAGAGGGGGCTCGGACCGCCAATATATATATATATATATATATATATATATACAGAGAGAGAGAGAGAGAATCAAACATGGGGAGGGAGAGTAATAAATATTTGTAAAGGAGCCTATAATTTCTATAGACGGCCCTGGTCAATGGGCTCCACTGTGTTTGTAAATGTATATATACATTGCTCTTTTCAACATAGAAAATTTAACAAAGTGTGGTTATTATTTTCCCTACGATACTTAAAGGTATTGTGATGACGATGAGGTCGAATTTTCATGTATCTATCTGTTTTGAACATAGCTGAATACAAATCAACTATTTTTTTCAATCACTTTCGTCAGTCTGTGGCCACTTTGTTATCTCGTCTCTCGAGCAAATTCAACGAATGGAATGAAACTTAGAACGAGGTGCCATTATTTCAACGGATTTTTCAACATTATTTTTCCAGGGTAAACGGAGCAGAGCAGGGAAAGACCTTCAATTTTTAAAACTTTTCAGTGAAAAACCGTTATAAAAACAAAATTACGTTTTAAAATGGTATGAAAAATGTTATATTTAGGTATTTTTATTTAAAAGTATATGCAATTTTTATTTAGAAGCTAATAACATCATTTATAAGAATTTGACTTCTATATACGCCTCTCGACATGGAAAATGCAACAAAGTGTATAATTTTTTATGTAGAGTGGCATATATCATAATGGCATAATTAGAAGTGGAGAGGGGGAAGAGGCTAATAAACTGTTTATTTGCACTTATGAAAATTAATATTCGTTTCAGATATTAAAATGCCTTTTCTTGTCCAATTAGATGTGTGAAGGGGGGGGGGGGGGGGTTCAGCTCTTGGAATTTTTTTTCTACTGCCGTATATGTGACTATAAATTAATTTTGTTCTTTTATGTTAAGCACCCTTTCTAGGTCTAGCGACCTCTGACGAATTTTTATTGTATGTGAATGTCCGAGGAAATTTTTAATTCAGATGTGAGGGACCCATGTCAAACTCTTATCTTAGATCTATTGCTAATAAAGCAAATTATATTTTTTGATGTTATAGGCTTTTTCTAGGACTAGATTTTTATCCGATCCTTAGCGTAAGCTTGTGATTCTGAAAATTAATTTTCCTTTTGGATGTTTGGCCTTTTAGACCCTTGATTTGAGACCCATAATCTAGAAAATTAATTTCTTTTCACTCAATACCAAGATTTTAATGCATTTCACTGTCTGTATGGTTTAAAAATATATATACTGAGCAAAAAATAACCTAAATTAAAAAAAAAAAAAGTGGTCATCGTAACTGACACGGAAAATATTTTGATATACAAAGTTCGATTTAATTTTTTTTTTCAATTTGTATTTAAATAAATAACTTTTAATGAGTATACAAGGCATCACTTTCTGTACAGGATCATAACCTAATCTGTATTAAATGTAGAAAATGAAGTTGCTGAATTTAGAAATTTCACTTAGATCTGAAATCGGAAGGCAGAGAATGTAAAGTCAACTTTCTGTGTAAAATATAACAATATTATTCTAGTAACTTAATGGATAAAGTTTTGTCTAAACAACGAAAGTTGGTGGTTCGACATACGTTAAGATTTGAATTCTGTATGCATTCAAGAATATTTATACAAAAATATATTTCTGTAAAAATCAACAGCCTCTTGATTTGAAAATTAGTAACTCAATTACTTTCCATTTAGAAAAATCACCTAAGAAGGCAAAAAATGTTAACATAAGTTTATAAGTAAGTCATTATCATAAGTCATACCATTATTTTGCTAATTTTGCAATATTATTTGGAAGACGTTATTTTCTAGATGAAGAATAAATGAATTATTATTTAACATTTTAAGTAACATGTTTGGAATATGATGGAATAAATTTAGAAAATATGATTTCTTTGTCGACACTATATTTCAGGTAAGTTAACAAATTTTAGCATATTGGATACTAAATGAAAAATCCCCTTCGATTCACATCTGTGTACGGACCCCAGACCCTCCTTTGTCATTCATTTTCTAATGAAAAATTATATCGGAAATGATTATTTATTTATCATTATTAAAACTCCTGATATTTTATGATTTTATCAAAAAATCATTCGAAAATTAAGGCGGGATGGGGGTGAGGGGGTTTTCAAACATTTGATTGCATTGATTGCATTGAACGAATGAAGAACTTCATTCGTTCGTGAGATACCGCTGCCATAGACACACGCTAAACAAGCACAGCACACACTAACATACATACACACGCACTATACACAGACATCAACTCAAAAGCATTCGATTCGAGTTTAGAGATGCTAATGGGTTCTTTCGTCGAAAACTGGAATTCGAATTTTCTACACCGTCACAACACAATACATTACCTGTACATATACTAAGTATGTATGGAAAGTAATACTGCAAGACAAGACAAACTCTTTCGGCCTGGTTAGGCCAGTCCTCATTGCATCAATCGGCAGATCATAAAATCTTAAGGCCATAAATTTCAAAATTTCCTTCATGTTATATTTCAATCATTAAAATAATTTAATATATGGAATATATATTAATCATTCAAAAGAATATACATTAAGCATTCAAAAGAATATATATTAATCATTAAAATACTTTAATATATGGAATATACTGTTTATTGCGGAAACAATCAATATTGATAATTATCAATTTAGAGTTGTGCGAAATATAAGTTAATTGGGTACTTCGCAATTGTTTTACATGTTCAGAAAAGATCTCAATACACAATTCAACGTTTAAAAATTTGTGGCGTGGATATTACACATTTTTGTTTCGCTGTGAAAGAAGTAAATTAATTGCATTATATAAGAAACGTCATATGCTGCCGACATCAAATGCTATGAACGTGTAATGTAAAAACCGGGAATTAATTAATCTACAAACGATTCTTTAATCTAAAGATTGAAGAATGAAATTAGTAATTTACCGAACATTATTTTCGGGTAGAAGATGGAAGTACTCTAAGACGTTACAAATAAAATCGCTGATCTGCAAGATACTACTGGGAAAATCTTGTAAGTGGAAACCATGCATTGCATATGCACATACACGAGATTGTTAATTTAATTTGCTATTCTTTATATTGCACTGCATTATTTTTTTTTTACTTATTTGCACTAATCTGTAGAAATGTTTATTCCTCCTCCTCCGTCAGAGATTACGTTCCCAGAGACAAACCCTTGCCTAAGGGTTTAGGAAGGGTGCCCAATGGGGTGAACTGAAAATTACTGTTACTATAAGTGGCTGCCAATAAAGAATACAGTACGCAAAAATGTCCAATGGGGTCAATTGTCATTGTCATTGAGTTCTAATAAGAAGTTGCTACATGACAGTTCTGAGTCAAAGCAGATTTTTTGAACTGAGAACGAGAAGCAAGGTCTTGTTTTTATATCAATGTTAAACTGTGTTCTTATTCGTCGAAATATAATAGATTTGTAGTTGTAGTTGCATATAGTTGGTGAGAAATATGTTCTCCAAACCGAAAAGAAGGAAGATTGAATGTGGTTTGTGCCGATCAATATTTGATAGTGATTATCGGAATGCCCATAATAAAGCTAAACATTCAGCTAACATTTTAAAAAATGTGCATATTCCATACAAAATTGTGGGAGCTCCTACAAATCTTTTTGAGGTAAGTCGCATTTTTTTATATATTTCTAGATTTTTATATCTTAATAATGACATATTTTATGATTTTTAAGTATTACTTTTAATGTTGTACTGTATATAAATAGAGATAATTTGTTTTAATGTGCACAAACGGAATCATTTTCAATTTTCATCTCTGAATTAACCTTAATCATCTCCGGAAGTTTACAGCATCTGCATAATATGAGAGAAATTGACAATTTCCATACTAAAATTGCATAGAAATTATTTTTAAATAATAACATTAGAAATCATTTAGTATTAACAGTAATTCAAAACATTCAACTGGCGCAAATATCAAATTAAAAACTGAAATTCTTATTTAAAAATTAGTCTAGTAATCGATCTTGATTTTTATAAATATTTTAAATTCTTTAATAATCTATTATTTTTTTAATATTAGTTTATATTACACGTAAAATATGGCAATATATTCGGGAGATAGATAATAAGCTGTCCTCAAGTGGTCCATGAACTCCGCTCCGTGTAAAATAATAAATGCTCACAAATTTTAATTTATACTATTTTCCTCAATTTTGTTTCATCGAAGTTAAGTGTTTTTAAAAAATAAGAGTAAAATAAATATGTTTAAACTAATTAATAAAATGAACTCTCAAAAAGCATAGTTAGTGTTAAAAATTAGTTCTCAAAAGTTAAGTGTCGTAATTTTGTAGATAAGTCACTTATGACTTACTCTGGAGCTGATTAGATTTTGATACGATTCGGAAAAAAAACTCGTTTTTTGCGAAATGATCCGCAAACATCGTCAAAATATAAAATTAATTAAGGACTACTGTGCTCAAATGTATGAATTAAATGCTTATTTTATACATATTTTTTGACGATGAAAAGAATAAGAACCCCATTACTTTAAGTCTAGTCGTTCTCGAGTTATGTTGCCTTTTCGCATATTCGCTACGCCGCTTTTGAAAACACTTTGAAAACGAAAATTCAATTCAAAGTGCAAATTTAGTATCATTTTAAATAATTATGCATGTTATTTTGTGCAATAAAATTCAATTTAATGAGTTATTGAAGAAATAAAAAGAAAATGAATTTGAGTCTGTAGGGAAAGTCATGTGCTGCCCACATCAGATTTTTCGTATTCTAGAGGTCCCAAAACGTGTAGATCCGTCAAAAACTCGAGTTGCGATTTTCGACATGATTCCAATACTTTCCTCATACATTACCATGCATTGTAAGAAAAGTAAAAAATAATTAGATGACTTTTTCAGATTGTTTTAAAAATATAATTTTAGTTTTAAGAAATTTTTTACAGTGACGTCAAAATTCCTTCAAATATCATCATATATAATAAGATCGAGATATATCGAGAGTAATAATTAAGTGGTATCCTTTATTAAATTAAATTTTAAACTGAATTATTGGCAAACTGAAAAAATGAAGCATCCTTTTTTGAATTTCATGACGTTAAGAATAAAATCGATAAATTTCAATCTTATATTTAAAAACTAAATATATACTTTGATCTTTTAATTTAAACTTGAATATATATTTAATATTTATATTTTGAATGTAATTTTTATTTGTATATTTCATTTGTTCGAAGTTCTTGATAAGCATAACTTTTGATTTCTGATTTAATCTGTTAGTGCTATTTTAAATATAATTTATATTGTTTCAGTTATTTTTTATGATTTTGCCCTTCTACAAAATTTATATAATAATCAAAATTTTTCTTTATTTGAAATCAGTCTAATTTCTAACATTTATATCACAGGACTGCATTTTGTTTGTAACATATCGTTAAATTATGTATTTGTTAAATTTCTTGATGTGCAATTTTGGCAGCTATTAATTTAAGCTGTATGACGGACATTTGCGAAATATGTCGAACCAATATATTCTCATTTAGAATAGTTTTATAGTATCCAATCACTTTCTGTTAGCAAAAATGTTGTTTAAAAATGTATAGTTTAATTTTATGACCCTAAAGAAAGACTTTAAAGAGAATTTGTCTAGCTCGTTGACGAAAAATATGTGAATGATAACATATTAATTGTTTTACGGAAAACTCAAGTTTCTCTTCAGCCCACATTTTAACCTATAAAACAAAACAATAGATACCGTACTTCGGGCAGGTACCGTTGCTAAGAATCACTATGAGTCACGATGAATTATAAGACATTGCAATACTTATTAATCACATGTATCGGCATCGCGCATGCACTTGTGAAACTAAATATGTTCAACACCATACGTACGCACAGTCACCCATATAAAAAAGTAATACTTTAAATAATTTTTGTTTTAATCTTACTATCGACCGAACTTTCATTTAAAATTAATTTTTCAAATAGATCAATTTAGTTTACTACAGTTCACTCATCTCACTGTCTTATAGGGATAAAATAGGGTACTTGTATCTAATAAATATATATTGTGTTTTATATATCAATCTTTTTAAAAGCGTAAGCTGAGATATTGGAAAAGTAATTTCTGACTATGAAAAGAAGAAATAAACTCCATTTTCTTAGGACTCATTTTTCTCTAGATATATTTTAGTTTTTCACATATTTACAGCGCCAATCACATATTTACATCCAATTGCCGAATGAAAACAAAAATTTAAGTAATACGCCTAATTCAGTGTCATTTCAAATAATTATCCTTGTTGTTTTGTGCAATTGAATTCAATTTACTGAATTATGAAAGAAAGAAAGAGAAAATTAATTTTAGTCTATAGGAAAAATTATGTGCTGCCCACATCAGATTTTTTAAATATTAGGTAGATAATGTAATTTTAATTTTTATGTATAAAGTATGTAACAGTATCATAAAAAAATAAAATTGTAATAAAGTTTAATTTAGAAGTAAAGCTGGGTGTGAGAATACTGTTATACATCCTTAAATTGTTAAATTTTATACACTTAATTATTACATACACAATTATTAACGAATATTTATTTTTATTTTATTTAGGCAGCTTCTTCTCGTAAATGCATAGAACCAAGCGTTTCTGAACCGTCTTCAAATTTGTTGAAAAATTCAGAGAAACCACAAAATGCCAATAATGTGGAAATTGATATATCAAAAGGTCCACAAATTCAAACTACAAGTGAAAAATGTCCCTTGATCTCAGAGACGAGGAATTTAAGTAACAAAATATTTGCTCGGGATAATGAAGAATTGAGCCTGGTAAAACCTTTCGAACCAAATGTTGATTCCAATAATGAGGAAATTGAAATATTAAAAGTTCCACAAACCCAAACTATAACAAGTGGAGAAGGTTCCTCGATCTCAGAGACGATCAATTTAAATAACAGAACATTTGCTCCGGATAATGAAGGATCGAGGAGAATGGCAATGGCAAAACATTCTGAAACAAGTATTAAAACAAATGATGGAAGCCACGAGAACACCCAGCATTTATCTGAGCTCCTTGAAAAACAAGAATCTCCCCTAAACGGAATTACTCCATCTCCATCAAACAAGCAAAGCCCTCTTAAAACATCCGAATGGCTGAGATGTGTTGGAAAAATTGGATTCATTTTAGAAAACATGGAGGAGCTGAAAATCATTAAAGATGCAGCAGTACTATCAAATTTTCCAAACGTTGAGCAAATGTTTCATTCTAGTCAAAGTATTATTGAAAAAATTCAATCAACGTGCAGTACAGTTCTTCAAGATATCAATGAGGTTTTAAGACAAATTAATGAAGTTGGCAAAGATCTCTCTCTAAAAATATGTTCTGAAACTGTCCAGCATGATCCTGGTCAAAGACCAGAACATCTGAGCGATTATTACAAGACCGCCCTCATTAATGTAGGACCCTGTCAACCAGTATTAACTATTTTCCCGACTAACCGGGCTATTTCAATGGGCAAACATGCAAGTTTTACTGCTTGTTGGTACAAAGTATACCCGCATTTAGAATATTCTATTTCTAAAGATGCTGCTTATTGTTTTGTTTGCAATTTATTTTCACGTGATTCTGAAGCTTGGGCAAAGAATGGAGTACGTTCATGGCATAAATTTAAAAGTGTGGGGAAATCAAAATTAGGAAAACTTTCCCAACACTTTTCTTCTGAAGTCCATAATGCATCAATTTCATGCTTTTTTAATTTTGTACACAAATCAAACCATATAGATTATCTTTTTGACTCGGAAATGCGTAAAAAGAAAATAGAAAAAGAAATTGAAAATAGCAGAAATAGAGAAGCTGTCAGAATTTTGATTGATATATCAAAAACTTTAGCTAAACAAGGAATTGCTTTTCGTGGAGATGGGGATGATTCAAATGGCAATTTTATTCAAATTTCAAATTTATTAGCTAGATATAATCCAGTATTCAAACGTTGGCTTGATGATGCCCCATCTCGTTCTCATCGGGTAGCGTACTCTTCCCAAAATGAATTTTTAAGTTTGATAGCGGATGAAATTCGCTCAATTATACTTAATAAAATAAAACTATCATCTTCCGGAATATTTTCCATTATGGCCGATACCACCCCGGATGTTTCAAATAAAGATATTCTTTCTGTTGTAGCACGAATTACATCTGAATTTATATGGCAGATACCATTTTAAAAATATTGAATGAAAAAGAAATTAATCTGAATAATTTATGCTTTCAAAGCTATGATTTCACTGCATCAATGTCGGGAAATTTTAATGGCACTCAGAGGAAAATAAGTGACAAAATTGGTAGGGAAGTAATTTATAATCCCTGCCAAGAACACAGAACAAACACAGTTGTCGAACACAGTTGTTCGGGAAGTTATGTGGTAAAAGAGATGTTCAATATACTTGAGCAGCTCTACGTGTTTTTCACATCAAGCACAAAAAGGCATGCCGAACTTTCTGACAATTTGACGAAAATTGAAAATGCGCTCCATCTTAAAAACTTATCTAAAACACGATGGACTGCACGTGCAGAATCCCTTCAAGCAGTTTCTGCTACGTATGAGATTATTGTTGATACGCTAGCATATATGAAAGATGGAGAAAAATTTGATTCCAACACTAAATCCCAAACTTCTGCTCTCTATAAAAAATTGATGACTTTTGAGTTTATAGTTATTACTATGTTCATGAAAAATGTTATGTATAAAACAAAACATTTAACAGAAAACCTCCAGAAAGAATCCTTAAACATTTTGGATACAATGGCATTGACTACCACTTGTATTTCTGTATTAACAAATATACAAACAGATGAAGAAAAAAATAATTTAATCTCTAGTGCCCTCGAGGTTATTAGGAATTGATGCTGAAATTTAATTTTCAAGGCATCACCGACGTCGAAAGAAGCCTAAGCGAATTGAAGATAACCCAGAGAATGAAGCAGAACTTTCTCTATACCTTTTTTATCGAAAAGAATTTACATGTGTTTTAGACAATTTAATATCGCTATTAAAAGACAATGTAAAAAAGTACAACTCTGTCGTCAATTAAAATGTTTAAAGTGTTGCAGCCCCCATTTAAAAAACAAAATTGTTCTTTGGACTCCATGAAAGATTTAGCCACATTTTACAAGTTAAAACCGAACATCGATATATACTATCTCTAAGCAGAATTTGAGCAGTTCGTGCAATTATATATCAGCGAGAAAGCTTCAAATGAAGAGTCTGTTAAAAATGTTGCAAGTTTTGCACATAAAAACAGGAATATCTTTCCTCTTGCTAATTGTATATACCAAGTTCTATTAACTGCACCCGTTACAGTTGCATCAAATGAAAGAACATTTAGTGTGCTGAAACGAGTAAAAACAGCAATTAGATCAAAAATGTCAGACGATAGATTGGAGGCATTAATGTTAATTAATGTCCATAAAGAATTGACAGACAAAATCGATTTAGAAAAAATTTTAAACATATGGGCCAATTGTGTACGTCGGCTGATTGATGTTTAATGCAGCTTTTTCTTAACGCAATATAAACTTAAATTTTTACTGTTTTAGTTCTTTAATTGTTAGACAATATTTTATATTCTGATATATTTCAGTTTTCTAAAGCATAGTTTCAACGTTTATTAAATTTTTACACACACAGGCCTGCTTCCTGGTTGTTTGAACGTTTTCTTATATACTGTGTTTAAAGTGTCTGATAAAAAAAAAACCAGTGCACGTCAAAATGTTTCTATTTATTTGCAGCTTTATCTTTTATACTCCCATCTGTTAAAATATGGTTGCTATTTTATTTTGTATTGATGTTTAGAAACTATTTGACATAGATATTGGAAAATCAAAAGCATGTTTTTACAAAAGATTTATAATGTATGATTTAATGTAATTTTTTTTTTATAAAACAATATTGTATCGGCTTAAATTATATCTGAAACACGACGACCGCACACGCATATAATAACTTCAAACAATTTCTGAAGTTATATTATTGATAAGCTAACCTATAGGACAGATGGAAAAAAGTATGGTTCCTATACTAAATTCTAAATTTCTGCTGTATACAAAAAACTGATGACTGTTGAGTTCTTTTAGTTCTTGCAGCTTTCATAAAAAATGTTATGAATAAAACAGAACTAGCAAAAACCTCCAGAAAGATCCCTTGAATATTTTGGATGCAATGGCATTGACTACCACCTGCATTTAAGTATTAACCAATATTCAAACAGATGAAGAAAAAATAATTTAATGTCTAGGACACTTGAGGTTGCAGAAAGTTTTGAAATCATTGTTAAAATCGAATTTCAAGGCATCATCACCACGGTTAGAATAAAAAGAAACTTAATTGGATCAAAAGTAATCCAAAAATTGAAGCCGAATTTTCTTTATACTTCTTTTATAGAAAACAATTTAGTGTTTTAAGCAATATAATAGTTTTACAATAAAGTCGATGTAAGAAGTGTTACTCTGCTACTCTTTTGTCAATTCAAATGTCCAAAACCTTTGCATAGGCCCCATTTGAAAAACAAAATTTTTCTTTGTACTCCATAAAAGTCTGTTTGTTCTAAATTTTATAAATTCATATCAGATTTTGACAAATATTGTCTTCAAGAAGATAGTATTTGTACAAACGTGAGCTGCAAAGCTTCCAATTAATGTTCAGTAAAAAATGTTGCGAATGTCCACATAAGAACAAGAATATATTTTCTCTTGTTAATTGCATATATTAAGTTTAATTGACTGCACCCGTTTGCATCAAATAAAAGAAAATTAAGTGTATTGAAACGATTAAAATCATAAAGGATAAAAAATTATTTAAAGATAGATTTGAGGTGTTAATGCTATTTAAAATCCATAAAACAAACCAACAAAATTGATTTAGAAAACATTTTAAACACATGGGACAATCATGTAAAAGTCACCTGATTGATGTTTAAAGCAACTTTTTTCAACACAATGTAAATGCAAATTTTTGTTGTTTTTGCTATTTAATTGCTATGCAATTTATTTCCATTCTAAAATATTTCAGCTTTCTAAAAAAAAAATCAAAATTACACGAGTTACTAAATCATTATCAAAATTACACGAGTTACTAAATGTTTGCTTTTAACCACTCTTTTTAAACGTTAGATTTGAGCAAAAAAATACATTTCAAAATGTTTCTATTATATTGAAATCTGTTAAATATTTTCATATTTAAAGTACTGTTTCCATTTCATTGTGTACAGGAATTAGAGCTGTTTAGGTATTGTAAAATAATTTTATTAAAAGCAGCATGGAACCGAAAATAATAGTATTAATCGGTTTTAAAGGTAAGAAACAGACTTATTTAACATGACTCACAAGAAGCACAATCTTCATTCCTGAGAACTAGATCAGCAACTCCACTGTTGACTCCACTAGTGCGGCGATAGAGTTCTCACGAGTGAAGGCTGTGCTTCGTTCTTGTGTGTCCTGGCGAAGAACGCTATTTCTTAATTTCGAAACAGGTCGACACTAATAATTTTGTGTTTCACACTGCTTTTATCAAAGTTATTTTAGTTTTATTACTTTATCAGCAATTTGAACTGTTGGTATGTTTAGATATTATTTGATATTGATTCTGGAGAATTGAAAATATAGGTTTCTACAAATTTAGTGTAATGAATGTTTTTATTGCATTTAAACAAATAATTATACTTAAATCTGATTTAGTGATGTTTGTATATAAGATTATTCAAATGAATGTCTGAATGTTATATGTCAGAATTTACTAAAATAAACATTTTTGGTTTTGAATGCATGTGATTTTGTGCTCAATTCTGTCTAATTGGTGATAGTATTCACAATTTCGTGTTTATATTAAAGTCTTTAAAACTGAAAAATATACCTCCATTTTATACCCTGAATGTCAACAATGAACACAACTATCTAGCGGCCACTTAAACTGCTGCTACAAACCCTCTGGGTCAGTCGAGTGGTCTGAGTTTGCAACACAACTATCTAGATCAACACAATGAAAAATGAAGATAATATTAGTCGGAAATTTATTAATTCAGTCGGAAAAATGTATTCCTACACCCCCCTAGCAAAATTATCCACTTACGTCCCTGCTTACAGGTGGGACAGGCCATTTGGGTTTATCAATCCCAAATGACTCAAAAAGACAGGTATTTGACATACCCTATCCCAAACAGTTTGATCCCCCTTTGGAAACATTGGCCTGAAAAGGGGTGATCAAACTGTTTGTGATAGGGTATGTAAAATACCTGTTTTTTTAAAAGGTTCTTCGTTTGGAATTGATACTGTCCCACCCGTAAGCAAATGTTTAACAACATTTTAAAAAATTGCCAAATTTATCACCAAGTGGGACTATAGAACTAACTGACAGTCCCACTTAGCAGCAAATTGAAGAAACATCATCATGATACTATCCAATAACAAAACACAATTACTTTCATTTATTTAGTGCAATTTTATCAATTTCAAGATATTTTTATGGATTTACAAATATTTTTATCAATTTGGTGACATTTCAAAAATTCGATAAATGTGTTACTAAGTAGGATGGTTTGACTGATAGAGAAATGCTAACAAAACATCATTTCAGTACTCTCTTCTAACAAAACAAAATTAATTTCATTGATTTGTGTTGTTTTTATCAATTTGGCAATGTTTAAGAAATATTTGCCAAGTTAACGATATCCCACTAAATTCGTAGCTCTGAATTTGTTGATTTGAATAAAATATTGTTATCCCGTTTGTATATACTAAATAAAAACACTAAATTGCATTAGAAGATATACCCGTTCTACTCTTTTTCAATTTCAACAATTGGCTAAATGAATTTATTAGCTAAACATAATATACAGGGTGTATATAAACTGTTTCGACAAAATAAGAGGGGTGATAGTACCCATCCAGACGAACAATATTTATAATGGAACCTAGGGTTGCATTCCACTCTAAGTGTCAGAAAAGCGTAAAGTTAAAGTTGAACGTTCAACAGTGAAAATAAAGAGAATTAACGTAATCATAAGTTGCACAATCCCATTTATTTACACTAGAAAAAGACTCAAAGTAGATGCTCAAACTGATGGCCAAGGGTGCTGTTGCACAATTCACACCGGCGAATGAATGACTGGCACACCCTCTCGAAGGCACCTAGTGTTGTGTTTATCCTGTCCACTGCCACAATGATTCTCACGATGAGATTTTCAACGGAGTCCACAGGCGTCTCGTACACCAATGACTTTATGTGCCCCCAGAAGAAGTCCAATGGGTTGAGGCCCGGTGAGCGTGGAAGCCAAGCCACAGGTCCACTACATCCAATCCATCATCTGGGATATGCGGCATTCAAGAAGTGTCGGATGACTAGAAATGACGGTGATGTTCTGGAGATGTGATACTTCTCCGGCACGACAGCTATGTCGTCTGAAGTGGCAACTTGTGCTTGTTGGATGTGTTTCAAAATTGCTCTTTTCTGGCACTCAGAGTGGAATGCGACCCTAGGTTCCATACTAAATATTGTTCATCCTGATGGGTACTATCACCTCTCTTATTTTGTCAAAACAGTTTATATACACCCTGTATGAGTTTATTAGCTAAACACAATATATAAGCTTGAAAACTCTTTGCCAAAATAAATGAAAGTGATGTACAGAGTCCACAATTAATATAATTATTTATAAGAAAAATAAACCGTTCATTTATAAGATAGTATATTTTAATATCCATTTATTTATTATTCAAATAAAAAAAATAATAATAAAGATTAACAAACACATTTAATTTAATTGCGTTACAGAGCAACACAATATATCCTCATAAAATTCTAAAAAATAATTAACCATTTTGATTTCTTAATACTTTTCATTGTTGAGTAAAAGCTTATGAAAAATAAACCATGGTGATAGATTTTCCATTTAAATTCATGTTTTCAAACAATTCATGATTTCAGAAAGCGACTATTTAGCGTAAAAATATGCCATCAAACTCAGAAATAAAGTTTTAATTCACTTTCACATTTTAAGCGAACGATTTCGAACCTTGTTGTTTTCAGGAACCAGGGAGTTTGAGAGTAGAACTCCTAAGAAAAAGTTTTGCTTTTCATTAATATCTCAACAACCCCTGGTCTTCGAAACTCGAAATTTAAGACTAAATTTAAGGGGGACTATTTCAAGGCTACCCAGAAAATTTCATTAAATTCGGTTCAGCTGTTCTCTCATGATGGTGAGATAAATGAAAGTTTTATTTTTCCCTAATATCTCGAGAATCACTGGTCATAGAAACCCAAAACATGGAATAAATATTAAGTGAGACTATTTCAAGGCTACCCACAAAATTTCATCATATTCGGTTCTCTCATGATGACGGAACAGACAGACAGACAGATTTTCAATTTTATTTACTTAGACTAGCAGCATACCCGTTCTTCGTACGGAGTATATAATATAAAGAAACTTAAAATTCACAATCATGTGCAAATTCCTATAGTATACTAAATGACATTTTTAATCAAAATATTCTGTTAAAATATTTAATTTAATGTTCCTAAAAAGAAGTTTAAGGATCTCTGTTCTCGTTATACAAAATTACCTTCATGGGCGGATCTGAAGAATAAAAAAACATCCTGGCCCCTTTTGTAAGCAAATTTACAAAAAATATTGAATTGAATCAATATATGCAAAATAAAAGCGTTAAAATTGTATGGCATCCGTACTATGTTGATACGCGAATATTAGAAGATATAACCTATATTAGTAGATTACATGTATAAATTGAAAATTTCAATAAACTCTTAATCTATATATCTGAAGGCAGTAATTGATTTCAATATATGCCAAAATGGAAGTGCTAAAATTATATAGGAAGATATACCCGTACTGCTTATAATGCTGTAGATTAGAAGATATGTCCGATTGTTAGCAGAAGAATTAGTTAGTATTACAATATGAATCTCAAAAATCTTTGCCAAAATAAAACAGATGACGTTTTAAATTGAAAATGTCAATAATCCCCGTAATCTTCATATCAGAAGGCCTTACTTGATTACAATATATATCGCCAAAACTCTTTGCCAAAATAAATGAAAGTGATGTATGCAGTTCGCAATTAATATAATTAAAAGAAAAATCAAGCCATTCTTTTCTAAAATATATTTTTATATCCATATATTTATTATTCAAATCGTAAAAATAATAATTAAAATTAACAGAGAGATTTAATTCAATTGCGTTTCTGAGCAACATGATATAAAATAGAATCTTCCTCATAAACTGCGAAATTAAGTAACCATTTTGATTTCTTTATACTTTTCATTGAGTAAAAGCTTGTGAAAAATAAACCATGGAGATAGATTTTCCATTTAAATTCATGTTTCAAACAATTTATGTTTTCAGAAAGTGACTAATTAGCACAAAAAATCTCCCACTAAACTCAGAGATAAAGTTTTAATTCATTTTCAAAGGATTTTCAACCTTTTTGTTTGGATAAACAACGGATTTAGAGAGTAGAACTCCTAGGAAAAAGTTTTGTTTTTCATTAATATCTCGACAACCCCTGATCTTAGAAACTTGGGCTAAATTTATGTGGGGCTATTTCAAGGCTATCCACAAAATTTCATTAAATTCGGTTCAGCCGTTCTCCCGTGATAATGAGACAAACAAAAGTTTAGTTTTTTACTAATATCTTGAGAACCACTGGTTATAGATACTCCAAACATGGACTAAATTTTAAGTGGGGCTATTTCCAGGCTACCCACAAAATTTCATTAAATTCGGTTCAGCCTTTCTCCCGTAATGATGGACCCAAAATGATGGGTCCACGAGCCTTTTCTGAGAATTTTTCTTTCTCACATCATTAGATAAATATCCCATTCAACATCCAATCTTGATTATTTGCAAAGAGTTGAATTGAAAAAGGGTAAAAAACAGTCACACCTTTTTATAGGGGTCATTCCATGTGAAAATACTCATTTTAATAAATAATAATCCTTTTATTTTAACACAACACAAATGTACTGTTAGAGTAGCTTCCTGAAATTTTTGGCCATTGGATTTAAAGTATAAATAGGTTTAAATCCTTCTTTTGTTTAGTTTTTTTATTTAATATTATTTGTTGTTTTTATTTTATTTTTATGCTAATGTCGAAAAAGGCACAGCAGTTCTTAAGGAGTTTTTAATGCCAGTATGAACCCTGCAATTAAAAATTTAACTTTTTTCATGGCCAAATTAATAAGATTTCTTTTATTATATGATAATGTTGAAAAAGGCACAGCAATTGTGTTCTAACGAAAACAATGCTTATTATTTAATTTTACAAATTTATTTAATTTAATTTACTTTTCATTATTAATTTTAATTTAAAGTTTATGGTTATGTTTATTTACTGTTAGTTTATATGTTTATTTTACTGAACTATTGAAATTGGACATAAAGATTCAAATCAATGAAGTTCATTTTAAATTATTGTTATCTCTGTTTCTTTTACTACTTGCTTTTCCTACGTTTGGGCTGTGCACATTACTTTGTTGTTTATCTTCATGTTATGCCAGGATTTTAAGATACCACTTTATTTAATAATTCAAAATTTAATTATTGGTTCAAAATTTATATAATAGTTCAAAATTCATTATTTTCCCCTTTCCCTTCAAAATTCTAAATTTATTTGTTGTTTTTGAATATTTTCGGCATTTTATTCCCTTTTTTAACATTAATTTGTTTTTTCTATTGTTTTCATCATTCAAAATTATGCGCGATGCATCTTCAAACGTTGAAATATCTTTTGTTAATCCTTCGGCTTTTCTGTTAGAAAAACTTCGGTTATAAACAAGCACGTACGTGAATCAGTCGATGTATGGTCTAAATCCAAAAGACACTTCGTTCTAATAGGCTAATCGTTTTCGGATCACTTGTTTAGAAGTTTTACCCCCATGGTCTGTGGTCCTGCAAATTGAGACGTCAACTTCCGGTTTATGCTAATTTCTACTTCAACAGATTAGAGATTAGCATACTCCGGAAGGAAAACATTAACTACAACTTCAATGATACTGGGCTATTTAAGCTAGAGCTTGTATCAGTTGATTATCTTGATGTATCTTGATGTATCTCTCGATCTATCTTTGTCTTTGTGATATGTATTCATGATCACGTATGATCGTTATCTTCATATACGCCAGTTATGGCGATGTTCTTGGCTGGTGCTGTTAGGCCTAACTGAAGTCTTATGATTAAATTGACAAGACTTAGCTTGACTAAACTTTACGATGTTAACATTTTCCGAAGTTACAGAAATGGATATGTTTTTGTTCGCTATGATGTTTTAAGTTCACAGAAATAAAGTGAGTTTTTGTTTACGCTGACTACTTTCACTTTTTCCACTGTGACGCTCTGCTATTCAACTGGTTTTTTAAATTTTTCACCAATGCTAAAAGAATAAAATTTCAACAAACGGGGTTATGGGCCCTAGCAGCCCTAGTACAGCGTCCTAGTCAACGGTGAAGTAGTTTGCAAACATCAACAAATAACGAACGAGCCCCGAGACGGGGGCCGCAGCAGCATTCAACAAAGTCTGGGGACGGCACCAGATATGGAGAAACTTGGCTGGGAAAATTTCTCAACTTGGAGTATCGACTTAAAGTTTGCACTTATGAGCGACAGATTATATGGCTTCATAACTGGAACCGTAGAGAAACCGAGTGAGGATGCAACAAGAAAAGAAAGATTAGATTATCAAAGGCATAAAGAGAAAACCTTGTCAATAATCTATTATAGCCTGGAAACTGAATACCGGGATTTGATTTCTGTAATCGACGAACCAGTGACAGCATGAAAGGTATTGATAGAACAGTTTGAGCCAAAGTCAAGAGCAGGTCTCATGAGGCTGATTGACAACTTTTTCAATGAAAAGCCAGCACCAGGTGAACTAGTGGGACTTTTCACATCACGGATCATTTAGTTTAGTGGCAAAGTTGAAGGATGCCGGACACCCAATGGCTGAGGTCCTGGTTGCATTTCAGAAAATCCGACATTTTGATGACGATTTTAGAGGGATAGTGCAGACGTTGTATAGACTACCAGATGACCAGTTTACCCTGAAGTACATTGAAGATGAGTTGCTCGCCGAGGAGGACAGGATAGCTCAGCAAAAGCATGACGAGCAACAAAATGGAAGTAAGACTTTTGCTTTCAATGCACTTAAATCTAAAAATGTGTCTAAATCTAAAAATCTATATATACTAATTGCCAAGTGTCCGTCTGTCCATCTGTCACGCTTCGTTTAGGCACTTCCCGAATAGATAGACTTGCAATTTGGTACAAAGCTCAGTCGTTCGATAAAACCCCCTGGAAAAATCGAATTTTTCGAAAACGTTCCCTAGAGGGGGTGCTCCACACCAAAACGTTTAAAAAGTGAAATGATAGGAAAGCATGCTTTGCGATAAGATAGAGACTTCAAATTTGGTGAATGGGTAAATCTTTCGAAAGGAAGAAAATGTGCAATTTCAGATTTTCAATATTTTCTACTTAAGGGGTGCCGCACACCAAAATGTTCGATTTACCGAACAAATGAGAAATAGCTCCTAAAATTTAATAGAGGCTTAAAATGTGGTATATAGGTTAATCATTTGACGAAAATACCCAAGATGAATATAGTTTTTCAAAAATGTTCATTTAAGGGGTCGCTCCAGAGTAAAACGTTCGAAAAGTGAATTGATAAAAAACCATGCTTCAAAATGAGATAAAGATATTAAATTTGGCAGAAATATAGATAGTTTGGAAGGAAGAAAGTGTACAGTTTACCAATATTTTCTAATTTTGGGGATGCCGCAGACCAAAATGTTCGATTTTCGGGATAAAGGAGAAACGCCCCTTTAAAAAAGTGATAGAGGCTTGATATTTGGTATATGGGCGAATCACCTGATAGAAATCACAAAAAGAGTAAAAAAGTGTGCAATTTCAGATTTCCAAAATTTTCTGCTTAAGGGGGGGGGGCCTCACACAAAAATGTTCGATTTACTGAATAAATGAGAAAAGGCTCCTTTAAAATTTGATAGAGGCTTGAAATTTGGTATATGGGCTAATCATTTGACAAAAACACCCAAGAGGAATATAGTTTTTCAAAAATGTTCGTTTAACGGGTGCTCCAGAGTAAAACGTTTGAAAAGTGAATTGATAAAAAACCATGCTTCGGAATGAGATAGAGATATCAAATTTGGTGTAAGGATAGATAGTTTGGAAGTAAGAAAGTTTACAATTTCAGTTTACCAATATTTTCTACTTTAGGGGGTGCCACGCACCAAAATGTTCGATTTTCGGAATAAGGGAGAAACGTCCCTTTTAAGACGTGATAGAGGCTTGATATTTGGTATATAGGCGAACCATGTGATAGACATCACAAAAAGAATAGAGTTTTTTAAAAATGTATATTTAAGGGGGTTGGTACTCCACACAAAAGCATTCGAAAGGTGAAATGCTAGAAAAGCATGCTTCACGATGAGATAGAGACTTCAAATTTGGTGTACGGGTAAAAAGTTGGAAACGAAGAAAGTGTGCAATTTCAGTTTTCCAACATTTGCTATTGTAGAGGGTGCCTCTCACTAAAATATTCGATTTGCCGAACAAATGAAAAACATCTCTTTTACAATATAATAGAGGCTTGAAATTTAGTATATGGGCTAACCATTTGATAAACAAACCAAAGATGAATACGGTTTGACAAAAATGTTCATTAAGGGGGTACTACACAGAAAAACGTTCGAAAGGTGACGTGATAGAAAAAACATGCTTCTCGATAGGATAGATACTTCAAATTTGGTGTACGGGTAGATAGTTTGAAAGGAAGAAAGTGTGAAATTTCAAATTTCCAATATTTTCTATTTTAAGGGGTGCCGCACACTAATATGTTCAATTTTCCGAATAAATGAGGCACGCTTCTTTTTAAATGTGATAGAGGCTTGATATTTGGTATATGGGTCAATCATCTGATAGAAAACCCAAGACAGAGTTTTTCAAAAATGTTCATTTATGGGTGTGCTTCACAGAAAAATGTTCGAAAAGAGAAATAATAAAATAGGGGTGCCTCGGGATGAGATTGTCTTTAATGTGGTGTACGGGTAGATAATTCGAAAGGAAGAAATGCGCAATTTAAATTTCCCAATATTTTCTTCTTTAGGGGTTTTGGACACCAAAATATTCGATTTGTCGAATAAATGTGAAACTCGAATGATTAAAACATTTACATTATTCAGGGGTTGCTCATTGCGAGACTATTGATTTTCAATGGGTATTCGGCTAGTGTAGTTACTAAAAGTGTAAATGTAAATAAACGGATAGGACCCTGCCATGTATGCAAGGCTCATGGTCATCTTAAGGCAAACTGTAAACTAAACCATGCAAAATTAAGTGAAATATAGTCTAGTATTTTAAATTGTAATACTGAATCGATCGACAAATTCGGCTGGGTTGTTGACACGGCAGCAAGTAAGCATTTTTGCAATAATTTGGAATTGTTCAACAAATTTAAAGAACTTAAAGGAACTACAATGTCTTTAGCTGCCGGTGATCAAGAAAGCCCAATCGAAGATGTCGGATCGATCAGTATGTATGTTAAAATCAATAATGTGAAAAATTTCATTCATTTGACAGATGTAATGTATTCACCTAGATTGAGGAGAAACTTAATTGTTGCTTCAATTCTAGAAGAGAAACAATGTAATTTCACCGGGAAAAATGGTTTCCTTACTGTTTACAAGCCTGACGACAGTAAATGGTTTTATGCCAAAAGACATAACGGCTTGTATTTCCTTCGACCTCAATACGAGACAAAATCTAAAAATTTTAATGTTGAGAAGTCTAAAGGAAATGTAAATGCTAAACCTAAGCCTAGAAATGAAAATTCTAAAAAGTCTAGTGATTTTAAAAGTAAAAATAAAAATGAGTCATCTGTTTGTAAAACTGAAAATAATGATCATGCTTTAAAAAATTAAAGTAACAAAAATAAGTTTAAAACTTGTAAAGTTGAAAATTGTGATAATGATCAAAGTAATAATGTAAATAGAAATGCCAGTAAAGTTTTTAAATGTAAAATTGTAAACTCTAATACTAGTATTTTTAAACCTAGCAAGCCTTGTAAGTTTGATGTTTTTAAAAGTTCAAGCAATGTAAAATTACCCATTGAAGTCGGGGGAAATACAAGGTTATGGCATAAAAGATTTTGTCACATCAATTTTGAATACAGTACAACCTCGAAAATCCGGACTCGTCCGGACTTTGCAGATTCCGGATTTTCGATTTTTCCGGATTATAGAATTTGAATAAAATTCAGATTTGATATTAACTAAATACATTATAAAACACTATTTTTAGCAAAAATAATGGCAAAAGTTAAGTTAATCAATTAAAACATATTATTTAATCTAAAAAATAGGGCAAAAGAAATTTATAAGAAAAAATATACAGATTAATAATTTAGAATGTGTGAACGAAACGAAATGACAAAATTCCATTTTATCATTTAGTTTAAATATTTGAATTAACATTTGTTATTTCATTAATTTTGGTTTATGGGAAAGCAGTTTTCTTTACCCTGTAGATGGACATTACTTCTGCTCGGTTATAATGCTTCTTTGTTCAAGACCTTTAATTGCATGATCGATTTTTTGCATAAGATTTATCAATGGGCATTTTCTCTTTTCCACATTTATCGTCACTACTTCGATCTTTTTTATTTAATATCATATCGCAAATTTCACCATAATTCAATTTATTTACGATTGGCGCATCATTATCAAAGTGCAGAACTTCTGTTGTATCGGCTTTGTCGAGATTTAATGAAGCGCCGGAAGATTTAATGCAGTGCCAGTATTTAATAAAGATCGAGGATTAGCACTTTTAACGATATATTTAAAGGTGTAAATGTGTCTAAACCGTTTTCGCTATTAACGAACGAAAAACAAAAAATAAGAACTTAAAAGTTTTATTTATTATCTAGCATCTATATAATGTCATGTTTAAAAAGGCTGATGACTCTGAAAAAAGTAAAAACTTTATTAGTAATAGTCAAATATGTAAAAAATATCGCAGTAGATAAAATAAATATCTTTTCCAAAAAAAAGAAAAATATCTCTCCTCTCAATGATTATTCTAAATTACGATGAGTCATTACTAGGTTACGGCAGCACCCGGACGTGGTGGGGCAGGGAAAGCAAAGAAAGGAATTTGCTTAGTTCCTAATCGTAAACACAGCCGACTGTTACCGGTGACAAGCCGACCCCTTTGAGAGCTCTGTGCGTTAATGACCTTGTTGCTCGGTTCTGTGCGATACGATATTATTTAGATATTTATTTGCTGTTTATAGTATGTAAATATGGCTTTCTAAACAAAAAAGGCAAAATATACAGTCGATTTCAAGCTGACACGTTCGATGAGAACGAAAAAATCGTCAGATATCGGGAGGGGGAGGAGATTTTGAAGACAAAACAGAATACATTGAAGAATGGAAATCGTACTACGAAGTGAACAAAATAAATTTCCGTGAGCGTTAATATGAATTCTCGGGATTTTTAGATTTAATTGAACATCTGTGATAAAATGTGACGATAACGTTTTAAAGTGTTTAATATTAAAAATTACATTGTTTCAGAAAAATGTCTTTTTCAATAATGAGAAAAGGAAATTTTGATAATAAAAATTCCGTATTTAAATAACGATGTATATTTTACGCGAAGTAATTCATCAGGAGTTGTGACTTGAATAAGGGGGAGGAGGGATTAACGCTAACAACGCAATTCACGCTCCAACCACGAGCCTATCTATCTACGGCCGTCCATCTAAACTTTCGTTTCATTTCCGGGTTCAGAAAGTCGACCGGAAAATACGGTAAAATATGTATCTTATGTTTAAAATAAATAATCTTACCCTGTTGTTTATTAAATCCGCGACTTCGTCAGTCCGGGGGGAAAAAAAAAAAAAAAAAAAAAAAACGAAAATTTGGAAAACGTCCGGATTTTGGAGGTTTCCGGATTTTCGAGGTTGTACTGTATTTACATCACACATGTAAAGTGTCAGCTGTTAAAGGATTGCCTAAAATCAGTGTTCGGAAATTCAATTGTAAATGTTGTAAATTGGCAAAAACAAAAAGAATTTTGTTCAAACCCATAGTCAGAATAAGATCAGAAAAACCATTGGAACTAATCCATATGGACGTATGCGGGCCAATGCAAAAACCATTGTGTGGAGGTGCTAAATATTTTCTTAGCATAACTGATGATTTTTCACGCAAAGTTACTGTGTATCCTATGAAACGAAAATCTAAAGTTTTTGATAAGTTCAAACAATTTCAACATCGAGCAGATAGATTTCTAAATACCAAAATTTTAAATGTCAGGACTGACAATGGTATGGAGTTTTGTAACACTGAGTTTGAAAAGTTTTTAGAAACACAGGGAATCAATGTGGAAAGAACAAACACGTACACACCTGCACAAAACAGGGTCTCCGAGAGGTTTAACTTAACTGCTTTGGATTGTGTAAGAACAATGTTAAACAATAGCAATCTTAAGGATGATTTTTGGGAAGAAGCTTTACTCTGTTTTGCATACGTTAAAAATCGGATATGCCACAAGTTTAAGAATCTGACACCGATCGAGTTGCACAGCGTCAAAAAACCATCAGTTGCTCACCTCAAAGCGTTTGGATGCCAAGTTTTTGTAGGGAAGCCTAAACAACTTAGGGGGAAACTTGATACGAGGGCACAAGAGGGCATTATGGTGGGATACGCACTGAAAACTCGGGGGTATAGGATATGGCTCTTGAACGAGGGTAAAATAGTAGAAACTAAAAATGTTAGATTTAATGAAGAGTGCAATGCAGACGAAGGCGGTCTGGGACCCAATGTAAATCAGAATCCTAAATAAAATTTTACTTTTTCATCGCACGAACCCACCTATCCAAACTCATCTGACGAGGAGTATGTGGAGAGGGAAAAAGACGATTCGTCAGAGGAAGATCAAGACATTACTGAAAGTAATGAGGAAACGGGGTCCTCTGGTGATGATTGTCAATTTCCCAATCCAGATACTATCTGGATCAGAAAAGTCATTCCGAGAATGACAGGAACAAGAAAGGATGTTTATTACTATTACAAAGGAAAGGGACCTAGGTTGAGATCACTAAATGATATAGAAAATTTTTGTGAGAAAAATAAAATAAAATTTGATAAAAAGTTTTTCAATTTTAAGGGGGATCAAGGGAGATCATAGGATCGGCTAGAAGCCAACATTGCAGAGGTCCAAATTCCTAGGAACTACAAGGAAGCGGCTAACTCACCCCAATCCAAAGAATAGAATACAGCCATGGCAGACGAATTAAGTGCCATGAAGGAAAGAGGTATCTGGGACTTAGTGCCTGCACCTGTTTCCGACAAAGTAATCCGTTGCTGTTGGGTGTATACACTCAAAAGAGACGAAAGGGGTGAAGGTAGCATGTATAAAGCTAGACTTGTAGCTCAGGGATTTAACCAAGAAAAGGGGTAAACTTACGAAGAAGTGTTTAACCTGGTGATTAACTTTAGAATCGTTAGGATGTTTTTTACTATTTTTGTGTCTTTATTAGGGTGGTTCCATACTCAGCTTGACATCAAATGTACATATTTATATGCCAATCTCAGTGAAAAAGTATTCACGAAACAGCCCCCAGGATTTTTGACAAAAACAAAAGTGGATATGTATGTCAGCTAAATAAAGCCATTTATGGCTTGCACCAAAGCAGAAGAGAATGGTACCTTGAATTAGATCAGGTTCTCAGAAAACTCAATCTCATAAAGTGGTGCAATGAGGAATTTGCACACGTGGGGAAGATGCTCAATTTTATATTTTCCTGGTAATTTTAGGCTTACGATTTTCAAATATGTCACATTAAATGTCAAAATGATTTTGAATAAATTAAAAATTAAAGTTTAAATAAGCAAAAAATGATGCGATGTTATGTGATCGTGAAACGCAACGTGATTGGCTCTGATGTCACTGTGCATGAAGTATCAGTGTTTACGTAATAAAAACAACGCTAGATCAATTCGCTTCTTCGCATTCATAGTTTATAAATCATTTTTTGAGCCGTAAATTGTATAATATTTTTTAATTTTACCGTATATTTTAATTGTATAACCCATCCATTTCATTTTGTTTAAGATGTCGATTTTTCTGGGATTTGTCAAAGGACAATCCTATAATCTTCCTAAAATTGATGCTATATGTATGTTTTCGTTTTTGGGAACGAATCCCAATTTTATTGGAGCAAAAATGCGAGGAGTTAAAACTAAGAGGTATGTATGATCTTTATTAATATTGACAAATAAATCTAAACAATTGACAAATAAATTCTTTTACATTTAAAATTTTAATTTTGATTGCACGTGGAATTAGTCGCACACTACAATGTCCTATTCTGCTTTAAAGCTGATAATTGACTTTTTATAGTAGTTTACATTATAGTTTGAAATTATGTAAAGACAAATAAAGCATGCCTGAAATACTCAAATTTAAATACAATACAAACTATAAAAAACCAAATTTGAATGACATAGTCTGATTTGTGAGGTTCCATTGCCAATAAATCTCCATATCTTCCTTTAACTGAAATATAGAGAGGAATCAAGAAACAGTTCTAAAAAAACAGTTACATTTGTAGTTTGATTTAATGTCTCCCATTACAAAGTTAAAAGGATTTATCGAAGCTTAAAAAAATTTCATAGAATATTCTGTAATATGCCAAATTATATTATTTTGACATAATTGGAAGAATAAAAGCATTATAAGAGATAGTTTATTTAATTTTTCGTCTCCTCCCCCCCTCCAAAAAAAGGAATATTTTATTTAGCAGATGAAGGGGGGGGGGGGGGAGACACTGGGATTTTGTGTTCTGTATATGGGGACAAAAGTTGATAGAACCATTACTGTATAAACACTGCATAAGTTGAAGATATAATGCATTTATACTGACAAATAATAGTTAAAGTAGTATAATCAGTAGTATATATATATCAGATAAATATTGATAAGATATATCTTTATTTCACAAATAAGGGTTGCACAACTTATGATCACAACTTATTTGTTACACAAGGAATGACAGCCATTTATTATTATAAATTACTATATAATGTTAACATTTCTATTTATACAATAGATATCATCAAAAAGAAATAATTATAAATTAATGTGTCATTGTTTATTTCAATAAATTGTTTGGCTTAATAACGGGTGGCGCCAAAAACGCTGGCGTCATTTTAAGATATTTATTTCTGCCACCTCTCTCCCCCCCTCAGACAGATTCTAGCGCCACCCCTGTTTAATAAATTGTGAGATATTTTTAAGGTTTCATTCTATGTTTCTAAAACTTATTATTTTGAGATACAAGCTAGAGTATGTTTTATTGTTCAATCCCTAACTTGACCACAAAATTCTTTAATTTTAAATTACTATTTACACAGGATTTGATTTCAGGGGGGGGGGGGGGTTAAACCCACATTTCATATCTTGATGGAACTTTACCTTTTCAATGTTAACTTTTTCATTTTGGGGGGTTTGAACCCCCAAAAAAACCCTTGGTTACGGCCATAAATCCAAGTAAATAATATTTAAACAGAAGCAAATGTTTACTTACCGAAAAATGATCTTCACAACACCAAAGAGATGTTTTATTCGATAATTTTGGATTTTTCTGCTCGTCCCTTTTCATTTAGTCCATGCTTTAAATTTAATTGGATCTTTTGGAACATAAAAAAACAGCTTATCAACTGAATTAACCGTTGTAATTGTGCAGCAAGGTACTAAACAGTACTTGTAGGTCGGTTTTAGAATCTCACTCATTATAAAAATATGATAAATAAAATATTTTGGCAGAGAATCAAGTGAGCACCTCTCGGAATTCACAGTAAACAGTGTATTGCTCTCTTTGTTTACATGCATAGTGACGCCACAAGAGCGGCCATTACAGAAACGGTGTTTTCGCGCCGGATTGCTAAGTGCGAGTTTAAACATTTTCATATTAACTATCTAAGTTCAAAAATTAAAATACATATATACTATCATTCATGATTTTTTCTCTACTACACGATAAAAATAAAAAATAAAAATGTGAAAATTCTTCATTGTTCATATAATTTTAACAATAAGGCTTTATTGATTGTTTACGTTGATGACAATACTATTTGCCAAAAATCAAATGGATTTAAATTCCGTAACTTCATTACTAAAAATTAAATTTGACATTAAAATGTTAGGAAAAACAAAAATGTTATTAGGTATTTAATTTGAGGAAAAACATGATAAACATTTCATCCATCAAAATCATTACATAGCAAAAATTTGTGACAAATTCTCAAAGTTTAAATATCCTATTTCTAGTTTACCCATAGCTAAAGATATAGTTTTAAGCAAAAGAGATTGTCCAGCAAATTATACAGAAATCGAACAAATGAAGAATATACTTACAGAAACTTATTAGGTTGTTTATCATTTCTTGCCAGCAGAACTAGACCTGATATTAGCTATGCCGTAAACATCTTATCCCAATTTCAGGAAAACCCAGGCATTAAACACTGGGATGTTTTACTTAAACTTCTAGGGTATGTAGATAAAACAAGGGATTTTAAACTAAACTTATCAAACATTCATTCTGTAAATTTAAATTGTTTTACCGATTCTGACTTTGCAGCTAATCAGGATGATAGAGTATCAATGGGAGGCATGATATTTTTGTAGATAGGGTACCTATTTCATGGAGGACATTTAAACACAAATGTGTGAGTTTATCTACAATGGAGGCTGAATATATCTCATTAACCGAATCGGCAAAGGAAATAGTATGGGTACAGAACATATTACTTGAATGTACTAAACTTAGTGTTAAGTTAGGAAATAGTGTAATATTCTGTGATAACCAAGCAGCCATAAACTTTTACAATTCACCCATTGAGAATCACAGAACAAAACACATTGATATTAAATATCATTTCTTAAGAAATCTAGTGGAAAAGAAGCTCTTCGAGATTAAATTTGTAAATAGCAAAAATAACAAAGCTGACGGTTTTACGAAACCTATCACCAAAGAAGCAATCTTTAAATTCTGTGAAATCTTTAAAACTTCTTAAGATGTTTAAATTCTAATGTAAAATCTAACGTAAACAAGTTAAATTCATTCTAAATTGTATAGTTGTATTTCTCAAAAATTAACTTCAACACATTCTCAAAACCCGCATTGCACAGTTTAGTTACCAATGTGTTTATACTGTGTGGCGAAGATTTTTAAAGTTTTTGATACATACTAAAAATAACAAAATAACTTATACATTTTTTCAATCTCTTATGTAGTAGCTTAAATACTTATGAGTTTAAACTGTGTGGTGAAGTATTGAAAAGTTTAAGATTTTCGATGTAATATACAAACTTTTTGCATTTCCTCAACATGTAGTTTAGATACAGTTGAGTTTATACTGTGTGGCGAAGTATATAAGATTTGAAAATTTGTATCTCCTGTATTTGACACAGAGATATTTTAAATTTATTTTCTCATGTAAGTTGTATCATGATGTATGTTATACTTTTTAAACTTTATCTTGAAAATATAATTATACACTGAAATTTATACATGATATTTTGAAACTCTATAATGTAGTATATGTTCAACTGAAATTTAAATTTGATTACAACTTGTATTTATGTGATTAGACAACTCAATTTGCAGGAGGGGGCCGCTTGTTAGAAAAACTTCTGTTGTAAACAAGCACGTACGTGAATCGGTCGATGTACGGTCTAAATCCAAAAGATACGTCATTCTAATTGGCTAATCACTTTCGGATCGCTTGTTTAGAAGTTTTACCCCCATGGTCTGTGGTTCTGCAAATTGAGACGTCAACTTCCATTTTATGCTAATTTCTACTTCAACCAATTAGAGATTAGTATACTCCGGAAGGAAAACATCAACTACAACTTCAATGATACTGGGTTATTTAAGCTAGTGCTTGTATCAGTTGATTATCTTGATGTATCTTGATGTATCTCTCGATCTATTTTTGTCTTCGTGATATGTATACATGATCACGTATGATCAGTATCTTCATGTATGCCGGTTATGGCGATGTTCTTGGCCGATGCTGTTAGGCCTAAGTGAAGTCTTATGATTAAATTGACAAGACTTAGTTTGACTAAACTTTACAATGTTACCATTTTCCAAAGTTACGGAAATGGATATGTTTTTGTTTATTATCATGTTTTAAGTTCACAGAAATAAAGTGAGTTTTTGTTTACGCTGACTACTTTAATTTTTTCCACTGTGATGCTCTGCTATTCAACTGACTATTTGAATTTTTCACCAATGCTAAAAGAATAAAATTCCAACATTTTCGCTCTCGGGTTTTAAGTTTGTTTCACTTCATTTATGAGAGTGCAGAGAAAAGTAGCATCTTAAGACAAATTGGAATGCAAGTTGGACCCTTTTTGCATATAACTGCGAACACCTGGAAAAAGGGTGCCTACATCCGGTGGGGTTGCTGTGCATTTGGCGGCATACTTTTTTTAACTTTCATGTCTGCTTCGCGGTTCTTGGCATGGCATCGTAGTAATTCCGCGTTATATGCATTGAGCGCGGGTTTTCACTTGCCAAGTTTGGCGGCTCCTAGAAAGCGAGCGTGTTGCTGAGGGACATTCGTTCCCAGACTACGAAGAGCGAAGGTAGTCGGAGAAGCTGTTGAAAACTACGGGTCCCGCAAAGGCCGGGCCGCAACCCGTGGCAATGATGTTTTTCAGTTAAATCAAACAAATATTATCCTGTCATCTAAAATCTGTTTAAATTTATATCGACCGACGTTCTTCGATGTGTTTTTCCAAGCTTTATAAAATCAATGATCAGAATGTGTTTGCAAAGTTCTACAAAACCAACACCACACCAAAAATTCAGACATTTCATTTTGTATGGAGTGTTTTCCAAGTTTTATGAAATCAACGATTTTCATAAACTCTGGAAGTGTGTCAGCACAGGCCTGTGATTTGTTACCTCCGTCATCAGCGTTTTTAAGCAGTTTTTCTGACACCTATAAGTTTTTATTCTCGGGAGCAAACAATCTCCCGTGCCACAACCGACAAGTGTGCAACTCAAGAGTGGTGCTCCTCAGCCAGTTTACACTATGTCTAAACATGTACACTTCCCGAGCAGACTGTGATTTGTTATCTCCATCATCAGTGCTTTTAAGCAGTTCTCCGACACCAATAAGTGTTGAAAAGTGTTTTACAAATGTTAGAAATCTTTTGCAGTGGAAGGAGAAATAGTGTTTTCTGTCCACGCTTTGATGACTCAACATGAGTCGTGTGAAGCCGTGAGCTTAATGTTTTTCATTGTTTTAAGAAAAGAGAAGGGATCCTTCAATGCGAAATGTGATCTATAGTTTTTGCCAATAATATGTTTGTCTCCTATTGTCAAGTAATATTGTCGAGTATTGTCTCTTATTGTAACGTAAAGAATTCGTAGTTTTAAATAATTTTTATTTTAAATTTAAGTTTTTGTTGGACAGCTCTGACAGACCAAACTCTGGTCTTCAGATCAGAGAAGATTCTGTACCTGGGTAGTTTTAAAAGCTTGGATACTTTAATTTGTTAACTGGGTTTTAAAGATTTTTAATTTGTAACTGAAGTTTTAAATTGAGTTTTGCAATGTACTACACTATACAGAAAATTAGGTAATTATGAAGTGAACGATGTTTAAATTGTTTCAAAATAAAAGAAAATTTTAATTTAACATTAATAAGAGTTGAGTTTTTCTTTGTGTGTTGGCTGTGCTATTATTATTTATAATGAAGTTGTTTAACGGTAAGTGGAATTTTTAGTGTTAGTTAAAGATATTGAAATGCACTTCTGGTAGGTAAACAAAGTCGAGCACAGACCAAACAATAGTAAGGTAATAATAATAAAGGAAATAAATAAAGAAACAAAGAGATAAGTTAAATATATAATAAAAATAACTTTATTGGAAACTATACGATCAGGCAAATGAAAATATAATAATAACTTTAATCTGCAGATAAATAATCAATAAATTAAATAACTTTAAATATAGTAATTTTTGAAAATTAGTATAAATAAATAGAAAAGTCTAAAAATTTAAAAGGAGGGTTTCCTTCTTAGCATGTGGTGCCGTAACACCTTTCTGGTTCTGTCTAGGCTGTCTGTCCACTGAACGATGGAAAGAAATATCTAATTTTCGGGGTTGTCCACCATAATAAAATTTGTATTTAAAAAATAGTATTGGAAAATGTTATTGTATAATGTTTCATATGTTTACTATGGGGAAGTGCACTGGAATAATTGAATAATTAAATAAAAATAATTTGAATAATTTAATTTGTTCTAGGAGAAGTAAAAAAAAATTTTTATGGGAAAAAATTATTAAGTAGTGAGGTAGTATGTAAAGAAAATTTTTTTTTTTTCATTTGATCTGTTTTTCTTCATTTTAAAATAGTTGTGTATGGTAGACAAGTTTTGTGATAATCTTTTTAGGCACTAGGTATGCCTTGTCCTCAAATGGTCTAAATTACCTTCAGATTTTTTGGTCTGTAAAGGGGACTTTTTTTAATGTCTGTCTTGCCCTGTGCTGTTGTTTTTCTATTTAGGAGTTTCTTTTAATCCTTTAGTCAGTTGAATGTTTTTCCTTTCACTCCTGGGTAAGCTAATCATAGCTTGTTTATAGTTTTTTTGTTTTGTGGAATTTAAATTAAAACGTTAGAGTTTAACTCAGTGTAATTTTGGAAAATTTAATGGGGATTTGAGTAAGATTTTTTTTAGATTTTGATAATTTTGTTTGTATTATGGATCTTTTTGGCTATTTCGTAAGTGTGTGGTGGATAAGTTAGCTGTCTGTTATGGAGGGTTCTTGGATATTCAGGTTCCAGGAAGCCTTGCTTAGCTAAAATCACTCCTTCTCACCTTTTTTAAGCGTGCTGAATTTTTTTAGTCTGCTCATAACGGCTACTTCACTTCGGTGCTTTGAGGCCGCACATTTTTGAGGTGTTCTGTGGGGAATACACCTTTTCCCTCTGGGGAATGAAATTTCTTGCCCACAATGATTTGTGTTGTGTTTTTATTGGGGGAAAAGGATTCATGATCCTTCGCCCCCTGTCAGATTTTTGTGAGTATTTTGAGAGGTTGCAACAAGTTTATGAGATTTGGATAGAGAGTTTTAGTGGTAAGTATAGAAGTTGAGAAGGTTTTATGTTATTTTTTTAGTGTATTGTATTTAATGCGTGTAAAATTTGCCAAATATGTCGAAAGATCTGTGTTAGCCTTAAATGTTAGGAAATTTTTTTTTAATGACAGGTAAATTACTTCTCTTTTAGAATATGGTTTGAATTTGAGTTTCAGTTCAAATTTTGTTTTCAAAATTTTTAAAGGGGGAGAACAGTGATCAAAAGTTTTCTTTTGTCTTGTTTTAAATAATTAGTCACAACTCTTGGCTTTGGGTGAAGTTAAAGGTACGGCTAATGGTTGGTTTTCAAGGTCTCCCGGGGGAATTTTCAGGTCTGGGAAGCCTTATTTTCACAGAAATTTTCCTCCACAGAAGTGTGTTTGAAAATTATTTTTTCATTGAGCCATGTTAACTGTCACTTCGGTGCTTTGAAGCCGCCTTTAAGGTACTCAGCTGGGGAATGCACCTTTTCTTTTAGGAGTATTACTTACTCGCTAAAAATTGCTTTTTATATGTCAACAATCCTTCAGTCAAGCGATCGACTTTGAGTAGTGTAAATTTTTTTTTTGTTGTTAATTGTGCAAGTTCAGTCTCAGAATGTTTGTTTTGGGAGGAATGGAGATTGTTCTTTGAAATATTCCTGGAAATTTTTTTTTTTAATTTGAGTTAGTTTTGTGAAATTTTTTTTTGTTTTCATTTAAAAGTATTTGTGGCTCTTAAAAGTTTGTTGCTGAGAGATTGTGTACTTCTTTGAGTGTGGAGCAGGAGATTGTAGAATTGGGTTTTCAGTTGTTTAGTTGTTAATCTTGAAGCTTCTCAAAATTTTATGTTTCGACTTCTTTGAATTCTTCGGCTGGTTCAAAGTTTTCATCAAAATTTATGTTTTTTTTGTAATGACAAGTAATTGGGAACTCTGTTTTGTTTTTCTTCTTTGAACTGTTTAGGTGATGCACTTTACAAAAGCACATTTTTTTTAATTAGAAATTTTTTTTGTAGGAAATTGAAAATATTTTTTTGTAACTTATGATAATTAGGAGTGTTAAGATTTAATTGCTAGACTGGGAGGTTGAATTAAATTGTGTTTTTGTTCAAAATTTATATTTTGAATTTTTTTTGTCACAATTTGAATTTTTTGGGAAGCTGAGTTAAATTCTGTTTTTGCTTAAAATTTATATTTTTAGAATTCCTTTTTTTGTTGAAATTTGTACTTCAGATTTTGTGCAGGAATTTGAATTTTTAAAATTTTACCATTGGTGGGAATTCTTTGAATATGTCAAATTTATGTGGACCTTTGAGTTAGTGAAGCCTTTAGTGGAAGTACACTTGTTTGTAAAAGCCACTGCTGAAGAGAAGGTGTTTTGGGAGAATTTCTCGTGCGACAGGAATTGCTTTAGGAAATTGAATGGAGGATTCGGGGTTGTGTACTACAATAGGCCAACAATCGTTTTTGTGAGGGATCTCGTTTGTTCGACTCCTTCATGTTCAAGTTAATTTTCTTCTTTTACCCGTCTTAGAAGCACATAGCTCTGGCAGTTCTGTTTGCGAAATTTTATTTCAAATTTATTCTTTTCAAAATTTTATTCAATTGATGCATTATGAAGTTTTTACTCAATTTATTAAATTTTACAGTTTGAGAGGGAGTTGACGTCATACTCTCGCCTGTCAGAAACACTTTTTTTTTTTTTTTTTTGCCATTGGCCCTTTGGGACTTTTGCTGAAACTGGAGAATTTTGTTTATTAAGGAAGTATGGCATAGTTCAGTTCTATATCACTTTTGATGAGAGAGAGGTGTAGAACTGTGGTATGCCAGACAATTTAAGTGTTTTGAGATTTCTGTCTCCTTGACGCAGTGCAAAATTTAAATTCTAAAATTTAGTGACTGTTTGATTTTTGAGTGGGCTGAGCTGAGGGTGGTGTAAGCTTGAGACAGGCCAGCCTCATGTTGTAAATAGGGAAGGAGGTGGACCCAAAAAGCGAGGAATGCTTGAGGGCGCCATGAGAAAAATGTATTTTTATATGTCACACTGTCCAGGCTCTGCTCCACACTACTGGGGTTGTTTGGCTTTTATTTTGATTGGGTGGGATTAGATTTTTTTTTTTTATTTTGTGAGCAGTGTATTTTTCCCTTGTTTGAGTTTGAACTTTTATCGAATTTAGAGAGAATTCCGGTGATTTTTTTTCTACTTCTCGAGGTTCAGTTTCAGTTTTTGAAAATTTTTGATTTTTTTAAAGTAATGAATTGTTTTTCTTTTTGGAGGTTTTTCTCCTCTCTTAAAGGGGAGATGCAAAAATTTTTTTTTAATGAAAGTCTGGAAGAAGTGCAAGTTTTAAATTTTTATGGTCATGATCAGTGTACCTTCCCTGTATGTAATATATATATTTATGGTAAACATTTTTCTGACATGTAATCCCGGGAGTTGCTACATGAAACGAGTATTCTTATGTGTTTACAATTTCTCTTCCACCAGGATGGTGTTTACTTTTGGCCATTTTCGGCTCTTTGTTTTGAAAAATTTTATTCTAAAATTTTTTTACAGTGGTTGAGAGGAATTTATGTTATGCCGAGATTTTATGATACCACTTTATTTAATAGCTCAAAATTTAATTATTGGTTCAAAATTTAAGTAATAGTTCAAAATTCATTTTTTTCCCCTTTCCCTTCAAAATTCTAAATTTATTTGTTGTTTTTGAATATTTTCGGCGATTTATTCCCCTTTTTAATATTAATTTGTATTTCTATTGTTTTGATAATTCAAAATTATGAGCGATGCGTCTTCAAACGTTAAAATATCTTTTGTTAATCCTTCGGCTTTTCGCTCTCAGGTTTTTAGTTCGTTTCACTTCATTTATGAGAATGCAGAGAAAAGACGCATCTTAAGACAAGTTGGACCTCAAGTTGAACCCTTTTTACATATAACTGCGAACACCTAGAAAAAGGGTGTCTAGATCCGGTGGGGTTGCTGTGCGTTTGGCAGTGTAATTTTTTTTTTAACTTTCGTGCTCGCCTCACAGTTCTTTTCATGGCATCGTAGTAATTCCGCGGTATATGCATGGGCGCTCTACGTTGAGCGCAGGTTTTCACTCGCCAAATTTGGCGCTCCTATCAAACGGGGGAAGGTTGACCTAACACTTAACTATCGCCATCTGGCTACTGTTGATGAGATGTTAAAAGGAGAAGTAACCGTACAGGGGTATTCCCTCCGAGTAAAATTCCTTCTCGATGGGCTTTGGGTTGATTTCGCGCAATGCATCTTGGGTGATGGAAAAAGATTCTTTGTCAAGGAAGGGAAGAAAATGGGTTATTTCTTTCGCAAGTCAATGTGTTTGTGTGTTGTATTTCCACGTGGGTCGACTTTATTACAAATTTAAGTTGTTAATTTAATATTTTTGTCACTTCATTTACATGGTTGACATGTATTTAATCGTGTATTACAATTCTGGGCTGTGTACATTTGATTTTCCGATTGCGATTGTTTTAAAATGACCGATTTGCTGAGTTTTTTGCAAACACAAAAGGTACGTAAATTATTTCGATCCTAAAATTATTTAATTTATTGTTTTATTTAGTATGCACACGTAATCGCAATAAACACCTTCAGAAATAAATTATCTTGTCATTTAGGATTTTACTAATCTTAAGCCAATTGAAAAGCTTGACATAAGTTAGTTGATTAGATTGTTTGAGATAGAATTATTTTTAATTTTTTGTCTGTTCAGGTTGATTTGCTGGATGTGTTGAAGCAGATAACATTAGAAATAAAATACTTTTAGATTATTTTTACTGTGATTTTCTTTTTATGTAAATGTGTTTATATAATAAATATGTGTAAATAAAAACTGTTTGATTAAATTTTGCTTACTCATGTTCCATTATTTTCTTTCTCTTAATTTATTTTTTTCTTGGTAGGAACCGTTATTGATTTTACAATTATTACAGGATTTTTTTTCTTCTTAATTTCTGTAGTTTATGTTACACTTTTGCTGAAAGAGTTTATCTGAAAGAAATATGTAATATACAAGAGTTTACTTCTTAAAAATATTTCATCTGCAACTTATATATTGCAGTTGTATTATTAAAATTTACAAAAAGAATGCTTCTTCTATGAAGAGTATAAATATGTCTGTGAAATAAAATCTGAGAATAAAATATCTGTAGAGCAAAAATAATATTTAGTGTGAAAAAAATTGTAGAACTTCTTACTCTTTATTTGTTTTATCTTATCATGTCAAAGGTAAGTGCATTTATAATTCCTATTTTATTACTATTACATACAAGAGTGCACTTGAATTTAAGTGTAAAAGTTTTTTGAAAGATCATGCATGCAAAATAAAATTCTTATTTTATTTTGCAAGTATAATTAGATATGAAATAAAATATAATTTTATTTTACCGTAATATCTTTTAATGATAATGAAAAAATATCTTAAATTGAAAAAAAAATTTATACAAGGACAAAGCATGCAAATTTAAATTCTTATTTTGAATGTAATTGGAGGTAAAAAAAAAGCATTAAAATTCTTTATTTTGCTTTAAAAAATCTTTATCTAAATGAAAATATGTTTTCCATTTAAATTGCATCACTTATCATACGATTATCAAATCAAAGTATTAAAAAAAAAACTTGAGAAGAAACAATAAAGAATCCTTCATCCCGGACTCTCGTCCTGTAACGTTGCTTTTCCTGCATGACATACTGTCAGCAGTCGCGATAAGGCTGTTTACATTGGGTCTACGGAAGCTTCCCTTCTTTACAGTTAGAAATTCTTTGCTCCTGGGAAGCGAGCGTGTTGCTGATGAACAATAGAAGCACATTTCAAGATCTTAGCCATACTTCCCTTCAAAGAAACTAAGCTTACGTAAGAATTAACAATGGCCTCCAAAACACCTTTCTGGTGACCCCGGGCTCGGCCCTCAAAATTATTTCAACCTCTCTTCTCTGATGCTCCGGTTCGAATGCCGCGCTAACTGAATTTCACGTTCCAAAAGCCGCCAATCCTGGCAAGTCCAAACTTGCGCTGCACACAGAGCGCCTATTGTTGGAAATAATCAATACATCGCGATTCACGTTCCTGTGAACGGGCGTTTATGCAAATTTAATATGAACGACTCTTCCCGTTCACCGGCGTGAACCGTGACGTTTTTCAACATGAGGTTTCATGCAAATCAGTTCTCAATGCGTACGCATCTGATTTGCATATCCGGGGGCGTTTCCGGAACTGTCCATTCTCGGATATATAGGGCAGAGGTTTCTTGAAGCAAATGAGAAGGTCGAAAGGTTCGATCGAGATCAGACGTCTGAAGAAGTCAGACGAGATAGACACTGATGGTCTGATGCAGGCAGACAGAAATGTTTTTGACTGAAGTACTGCGGAATATCGTTTGACGACGGTGAATAGTCGAAACGGATGCAGATGTGGTCAGTTTGGACCAGCATGTATTGAACGTTAAATTTACTTACAAACGTTCGGAAGCCGCTTTAAATATTTTCCTGATGTTTTATCCTTTGGTTTCCCTTTGCCAAGTGATAGTGGCTGAAATACACGCAAGTGATAGAGGTAGTATAGTAACTTACTACCAGATGCTTCAAGGAATCTCTGTCTAGTCATTTACAACTAAAAATCTTTTGTACATAGTATATTTTTGATGTTTTACGGCATGGAAAATTACCAGGTACGTGTAATATGCCGAGTTGTGTTTTTCACCAAATAAAGTGAACGAAGTTTTTCTTTAAAACTGGACTTGTGTACTTTCATGACCCAGCCAACACTTATTGACTCTGACAGTGCGTGCTTTGCTATCTTCAAATTTTAAATTTTCCAAGAGAAACGGTTATGGGCCAGTTCAACGCCCAATAGAGTCATAAGTGCAAGTATCTTTAAAGAAATCGTTCCAGTGTTCAGATGGGGGCCGCACCTGGCACCATTTTGAAGTTCGTGTGAACAACGAAACGCAACAGTGTAAACGTAAACAGTGTACAAGAACTTTTGCTTCTGCTTCTTCAAAACTACGAGTGGCCATGGAGGCAAGAAGAACGGAGTTGCTGACGCGGGACAACTACGTCACCTGGCGTACCGACATCTCATTCGTCCTCAAGGGAGAAGGATGTTTCGGACACGTAGATGGAAGTGCTAAGCCTATCGAAGAAGACGCAACCGCGAGTCGTCGCGACTACGATGATTTTTATCGCCGGAAAGACCGAGCATTAGCCATCATTTATCAAAGTTTATCCTCGGAATACAAGGAGTTGATAAACGTCACCGACGAACCTAGTCAAGTATGGAATACCTTGAAAGAACATTTTCAAGCGCCTTCCCGAGCCAACCTGGTTAGATTACTAGATGAGTTCTTCGACGTTCGGCCGGAGCAAGATGAGCCTGTTGACATTTTTTGCTCAAGACTGCGGAAGGCCGTGACGAGGCTTAAAGACGCGAAACACCCCATTGAAGACCTGTATGTAGCATTCCAGTCGATTCGGTACCTTCCGGAAGAATTCCGAGGTATCGTTCAAATTATATATCGATGGAATGACTCGGACTTCAAGCTCAGCAAAATACAAGAAGAGCTAGCAGCGGAGGAGAGCCGGCTGAGGCAGCAAGCAAGTGACTTTTCCAAAACTGTGAGTTCAAATTCTGCATATTTTACTTCTAAGAAATTTGTAAATAGAGTAAAAGTGTCTAAACTTCCAAATGTATCTCATAATGTGTCTAATGTAAATACTTCTAGTCATAATGTAAATATTTCTAAAAGTAAAATTAAGTGTTTTAAGTGTAACAAACTAGGTCATACTAAATCTAATTGCAGTAGAAATAATGGATCTAGTATTGTGGAATTTCTTGGGTCTCCACAGATTGAGGCTAATACTGTAATCGATCCTAGCGATAGACTCAGCTGGGTAGTAGACACTGCTGCTACGCGACATTTCTGTAATAACATTAAGTTATTTTCAAAATTTAATGAGTGCAAAGGCACTTCAATGTCACTAGCAGTAGGGGATGTCGAAAGTCCAGTTGAGGCTATCGGGACGGTGGAAATGTATGTCCAATTTAAGGATAAGCAAAGTATTATCAAATTAGAAAATGTTATGTATTCTCCTAAACTTAGGAGAAATTTATTAGCTGCATCTGTTCTTGAGGAACAAAATTTTAGTTTTAATGGAGCTAATGGGGTTCTATGGTTTTTTACATCTAAAGAGGAGAAATTCTTTTATGCAAAAAGAAAGAATGGGTTATATTTTTTAAAACCTAAGTATAGTACCCAGGAACAACATAACGTAGAAAACCGTCAATCTAAAGATAGGGATCGAGATGGAGACAAGAAACACAAAAAGGATAAGAAATCCAAGGATAGGGATCCTAGTGCTTCCAGCAAAATAGACAAAGTAAAAATAGCACCTAATCTTAAAGAAACTAAATTTAAATCTGACAAAACAAAAACTAAGCAGAATAGAAATGTGGATAGTTCAATATCTAAGCCTAGCAGTTCAGTAACTGAACTTAATAGTACAAACTGTCTTTGGCATAAACGATATTGCCACATAAACGCTGAATATCTCCTCCAAACCAGCAAAGTTTCTGCCGTAAACGGACTTCCTAGGCTTAAATACAAAAAGTTAAATTGTAAATCATGTAAATTGGCTAAGTCTAGGAGAGTATCATATAAACCCACCGGTAGGATAAGGTCCACTAAACCATTGCAATTGTTACACATGGATGTGTGTGGTCCCTTACCCACAGCCTCATATGGTGGGAACAAGTATGTCTTAACTATAACAGATGATTATAGTAGAAAAGTTTTTGTTTACCTCATGAAACAGAAGTCAGAAGTATTTTCACATTTTAAAGAGTTTCAGGCCAGAGAAGAAAGGCAGTTAGGTACTAAAATTCTATGTATCCGGACGGATAATGGAATGGAATTCTGCCATGATAAGTTCAAAAATTACCTGAAGGATATCGGTGTTAAGGCTGAGAGGACTAACACATATACCCCACAGCAAAATGGAGTATCAGAGCGATTCAACTTAACCGCATTTGACTGTGTTAGAGCCATGTTGAACGACAGCAAATTGCATGACAGATTCTGGGCGGAAGCAATATTGTGTTTTGCATACACTAAAAATCGAATATGTCACAAATTTAAGACAAAAACTCCACATGAACTCTACAGTGGTAGAAAACCGTCAGTCAAACATCTTAGAACCTTTGGTTGTAGAGCATATGTTGGCAAACCCAGTCAGCTCAGAAAGAAGTTAGACATGAAAGCTACAGAAGGGGTGATGGTAGGCTATGCTACAAAAACTAAGGGCTATAGGATATTTTTGTCAGGGGAGAAACGAACAATTGAGACCTGCAATGTGAGGTTTGATGAGGGTGATGTAGTGGAAGGCATCCTGGACCCAATTTGTCCCAGAAATATCTCCTCAGGGATATCAAGAGATAACCTTTCAGAATACTCCGACGGGGAATATCCGAGAGGGCAGTCTGATGGGGGGGCAGGAGAGAGTGAAGACACTGGTGACGATCCGTCTGAATCCAGTGAGGAAACGGACTCTCCTGCTGACTCCAGTATGACTCCTTGCTCGGATATTGCTTGGCAGCGAAAGACGGTTCCAAGACCCGATGGGAGTAGAACCGATGTGTATTATTACGCTCAAGGAGATAATAAAAGGCTGAGGTCACACAATGATGTTAAGAAATATTGTGATAAAAGGAATATACAATTTGATCAGCAACTGTTTAATTTTCGGGAAAATAAAGGTCTTAAAAGGGTCAGAGGCAGACCAGAAGCAAGCAATATTGAAATAAATATACCAAAAGGGTACAACGCTGCTATTAAATCTTCCCAGTCCGAAAAATGGGTAATGCTATGGATGAAGAAATGGCCGTAATGCAAGAGAGGGGTGTCTGGGAACTAGTTCCTGCATCCACCTCACAAAAGCATATAGGCAGTAGATGGGTCTACACCATTAAGAAAGACGAGAATGGGAAAATCAAGAGGTTTAAAGCTCGTTTGGTAGCCCAGGGGTATGGTCAGAAAAAGGGAGAATCATACGATGAAGTTTTTAGCCCTGTTGTTAACTTCAACTTAATTAGAGCATTCTTCTCAATTTTCGTATGCATGCTTGGCTGGATGCATTTCCAATTAGATATCAAATCTGCCTATCTCTATGCTAAATTGAGTCAAAAGGTATATATGAAACAGCCTCAAGGTTATGTCAATCAGGAACAGCCTGATTATGTTTGTTTGTTGAAGAAAGCCATTTACGGTCTTCATCAAAGTGGAAGAGAATGGTTTAATGAACTTGACACCAAATTAAAAGAATTAAATTTTTTAAAACTTCAATGGTGTAATTGTGCATATATTTACAATAGCAAAGTTCTTATGCTAGTCTATGTGGATGACATAATTCTCTTCTCAAAATATCAAAGGGACATAGACCACATTGTTTCATTACTTAGCATAGAATTTGATATCAAGGTATTAGGAAAGATTAGAAAACTTTTAGGCGTGGAATTTAAAGAGTGTGACAATAAATTTTTTATACATCAATGTCAGTATATAGATAAAGTATGTCAAATGTTTCAACAGTATAAATATCCAGTTACTTCACTTCCCATTTCTAAAGGGAATATTCTAAGTAAAATAGATTGTCCAAAGACAAGTGAAGAAATAAAGCAAATGCAAAGTTTTCCTTACAGGAGCTTAATTGGGTGTTTGGCTTTTATATCTAGTAGGACTAGACCTGATATTTGTTACGCCATCAATATATTATCTCAATTTCAAGAAAACCCTGGAATTAAGCATTGTGATGCATTGTTAAGACTTTTAGGATATGTTGAAAAGACTAAAAACTATATGTTGAATTTATCTAACATTCAGGAGTTAAAATTGAATTGTTATTCAGATTCTGACTTTGCTGCAAACCGAGATGACCGTGTTTCACTTGGAGGCATGATACTCTTTATTGACAATGTACCTATTTCTTGGCGTACCTTTAAACATAAGTGTGTCGGCTTATCAACCATGGAAGCTGAATACGTATCACTAACTGAAGCCGCTAAGGAAATGGTATGGGTACAAAACATAATTGAAGAATGTCATTTACTTGGGTTAAACTTTAATAAAAGTAACAGTGTTATTTTTAGCGACAACCAAGCAGCCATTAATTTTTCTAACTCTCCAATTGAAAACAATAGAACTAAGCATATCGATGTGAGATATCATTTCCTAAGAAATTTAATAGTCAATGAATCTTTTAATGTTAAATTTGTAAATAGTAAAGATAACTTAGCAGATCACTTTACTAAACCAATGACTAAGGAAATAATACTTAAATTTTGTAATAAAATTTTTAAAAACTAAATCAAAACTTTTTGAGATTAAATGTTTAGTCTAAAGAAAATTTTAAATACTAAATTGAATTTACAACTTGGGAATTTTTTTTAGAAGATGTCATATATATACATTATTGTTTATTTTAAACCTCATTGATATAAGATAGTATATCTTGAGTATAAATTTTTGTAATATTGAATCTTTTTCACTTTACACCTTTGTATATACATCCATTTTCCATGACCCGCATGATGCTAAATAATAGCTTATGTGTATAAAATTTTGTATTTTTCAACTTGGTAAAAAGTATGTGTTGAAAGTTTTGATAAAGGAATTTTATTATCTAATTACTTGCATCATGTATTTTTAAATATTTGGTATATCAATGCAGTCTAATAGTATTAATTATGTATACTTATATTGTGTTAATAGACTAAATTTTTTTAAGCTTTTTGAATTATAGTGTTTATACTCAAATTTAAAGTAAACTTAAATTCTATGCTTATACAAAATCTTAATCCTTTAAAGTTGACTTGTTTAATATGATTATATGCTTATACTTAAATTTTGGATACTTATAATTAAATTTAAACTAAAATTTCAATTTTTGAATGTTGATACTTAAGCATTGAAGTTGTGTTGTATATAAATTTCTACTTGATGTGAAATGTTGTTGTTACAATATTGTCGACAATACTTAACTATTTTTCAGATGCTATAAGTACTTATGCATTTTATTTTAAATTTAATAATGATATAATACTTTAAATTTTTTCCTTCATTATATGTTTAATAGGATACTGGGGGCCTTGGTGTTTATTGATATACCTTGGTTTCTCAGAGTAAGTTTTCTTTTGCATATGCATTGAGACTTAAGGATTTGCATGAGGGGGCCGATTGTTGGAAATAATCAATACATCGCGATTCACGTTCCTGTGAACGGGCGTTTATGCAAATTTAATATGAACGACTCTTCCCGTTCACCGGCGTGAACCGTGACGTTTTTCAACATGAGGTTTCATGCAAATCAGTTCTCAATGCGTACGCATCTGATTTGCATATCCGGGGGCGTTTCCGGAACTGTCCATTCTCGGATATATAGGGCAGAGGTTTCTTGAAGCAAATGAGAAGGTCGAAAGGTTCGATCGAGATCAGACGTCTGAAGAAGTCAGACGAGATAGACACTGATGGTCTGATGCAGGCAGACAGAAATGTTTTTGACTGAAGTACTGCGGAATATCGTTTGACGACGGTGAATAGTCGAAACGGATGCAGATGTGGTCAGTTTGGACCAGCATGTATTGAACGTTAAATTTACTTACAAACGTTCGGAAGCCGCTTTAAATATTTTCCTGATGTTTTATCCTTTGGTTTCCCTTTGCCAAGTGATAGTGGCTGAAATACACGCAAGTGATAGAGGTAGTATAGTAACTTACTACCAGATGCTTCAAGGAATCTCTGTCTAGTCATTTACAACTAAAAATCTTTTGTACATAGTATATTTTTGATGTTTTACGGCATGGAAAATTACCAGGTACGTGTAATATGCCGAGTTGTGTTTTTCACCAAATAAAGTGAACGAAGTTTTTCTTTAAAACTGGACTTGTGTACTTTCATGACCCAGCCAACACTTATTGACTCTGACAGTGCGTGCTTTGCTATCTTCAAATTTTAAATTTTCCAAGACCTATGCACACCCCAGGGAATTAAAAATGATGCTTAACGAACTGTGAGGCACGAAAATGCTACCAACACAACTATCACATTTTCCTGCCAAAGTTCATTGCTCTGTTAAGTCAACTCAACGGAATGCCTCTCGGCACCCACAAACATCTGGAATAAACATTGTTTCTACCAATAAGCCGTGAAATGGCCAAATCCAAGCTTAAAAAGAGCATTGTTTTTCGCTTTCGGATGAATATAATTGCTTCCCGAAAGTGAAGGCGTAAGGCCGAAAAGGAAAATTACAGGGGCACAGGTGAATTAGTAAAGGACGCTATGGATACATTTAGCATTTGTAGATACATCGCGTGTGTAATTTAGAATATAAAAATGCATGAAAGGGATGATAAATAAACTTTAATATAAGATAAATTGCTGAAATACTCAATAACCATAAATTAATTTAGAATTTTGAAGGGAAGGGGGAAAATTATGAATTTTGACCATTAATAATCTTAGAAAATAAAAAATCGGCGAATCTAAGCACAATTGCTTTGAAATGAAACAGCATTAAGACCTTTTTCTGTTATGCAAATTTTTTTTTCAAAAGTGTTTCATCTTAAGAACTATTTATCAATCAATATACTTTAAGTGAAATTCAGACCACCTGCTTCTATAATTATTTTCAAGTGTTCTTTACAGAAATATGTTCTTGTACTTAAAAATAGACAAGTTAAAAAACTCACATCTTTCACAGAGTTTTCCGGATCTTTCAGGCAGGCATTTGCAGACAAACCCATACTTGTCATGTGGCACACAGGTGGAACCCTCTGAGCAAGGGTTGCTGATGCAGACGTCCTCAAATGTCTCGCATGTCTTGCCTATAAAATGAAACCTGTCTATAGTTAAAGTTTCACTTTTCCTAATGTGAGTCACAAAAATAAAACTGCTACTTGTGAGAGTGTGTCTTTCAAGGCATGTGAAAATTATGTGACAACAATTGATTCAAAGAAGTTACGATCTCTCTTCAATGTCTTTTCTCAACAACAGCCAAGCAGGAACTGTCTCAGCCAAGGATAGTTCTTGCTTAACGGTTGTTGCAAAAAGACACTAGACCTGATGAAGAGGAATCAAAACAATTGTTGTCACGTAATTTCCACATGCCTGTTTTCACTAAAAAAGTATTGACAGTGTTATTAATGCAAGTTTTGTATTTCCCAATTTTTTCTAAAGTTAGATTAAGTTAGCCAAATCCCAAAAATTTGGAACTCCAGATATCTAAAATAACAAGGGATCTCCAAATAGAATCCGATATAAAAAATCTGATGTAGGCAGCACAGTGTGTGCTGATTTTCAGAGATTTTTATTTGAAAAACTATTAAAGTTCAATATTCCAAAATTTCCCTTTAATTCAAATTAATTTAACATTATCCCCTTATTTTGAGAATCTAATTCATCTAAACTTTAATTTATCAGCTTTTGTACATTTTTACTATTTCAAATTCCACACAATTACCAGCGAATGCTAAATATTTCCTTTAAGCACTCACCAATATACATATCGTCCTAAATGACGTTCTATTCGAGCTATCCAAGAATTTTCTTTTTACTTTCCTTATATACATAGTATAATGTATAAGGAAAGTATTGTGATGGGGGGCAGGACGCGCACACTCTTTTGAAAGTGAAATTGAAGGACTTTCAAGGACATTACAAAAAAGCAAGGACCTATATTACCGTTGCACAAAATTGAGTCGGTACAAAAATTGCATTTTTAAGTTTTTTTTTAAATTAATGAATTTGTAAGAAGTTTTAAATATAAAAATATATTGCTAAACAGAAAAGATATAACCATATGTGATTACTGACATAATGCATTATCTGTTATCACCGAAATTCTTGAAAAAATCTGAATGTATTAACGATAAAAAAAAACCATCCTTATTATACCTCTTACAGTTTAAAAATATGTATATATGTTATATTAATGGGGTAATAAATATAAAACATTATCTTAAGTTTGTATTTATAGTACAATTTAAAAACCTTAATTTTGGAATTCTTCGAAGCTATTATTTTAACACAAAATATTTGAAAAAATTTCAAAACACAAGTAAAATAGATTCTAGTGAGGACAGTGAAATATATTTTTAACCAATAGTTAGAAATTATTGTAAAAGTTGAAATTCAAATCAAAGATATAATTATCAAATTTTATTATTGAACACAAAACATATTGAACTGTTGCAACAAAATTTGATATCAGCATTTTAAAAAATTTATGAAAACAAAAAACATTAAATTAAATATTTATGTCACACTTATCCCATACCTCACCTCTGAATTAGATAGAAAAATGAATCAATAATAAACCATAACAAATGTTATTATATTAGTTAGTATTGTTAGCTACATCTAATTTTTTACTCAATTCTTTTTCTAAATCATGTAATGTGCAATTAATGTGCAACAATATGGAGATGGAGACCGATGGAAAAGGATAATTGCATACTCTCAGAAATGTCCACAAAAAAAAAAAAAACCGAATTTCACGATCGTACTATTTATGTAAAAATAATTTTAAAAAAAACCCTTTATCATCAATCAAAATATGAAAACAACCTTGTTTAATCAAATTAATGTGCAGCAGTAGGGAGATGGATGGAAAAGGATAATTACGTATAACGTATTCTCGGCAACGCCCGCAAAAAAAAACAACTGAATTTCACGATCGTACTATTTATGTGAAAATTATAATCAACAAAAATATGAAAATAAGTTAGTTTAGTCAAGTTAATATGCTACAATAGGGAGATGGAGATCGATGGAAAAGGATAATTGCGTACTTTCAGCAACTGCCACAAAGAAAACAAAAAAACAGAATTTCACTATCATACTATTTATATGAAAATAATTAAAAAGTTAACCTTTATAATCAACCAAAATATGAAAATAAGCTAGTTTAGTCAAGTTAATGTGCAATAATAAGGGGATGGAGATACATGGAAAAAGTATGTGAAAAGTACGTGATGGAAAAACGCAATTGTGTATTTTCAGCAAAGCCCGGAAAAAAAAAAAAGAAGACTGAATTGTGCAATCTTATAATTTAAGCAAAATATAATTTAGTAAAATATTTCTTTATTTTTACTCACACTATAAAAATAAATTAGGTCTACTGTTCTGATATGAAATCATTAGAAGAAGAAAATGGATGCAAACTGTTAATTTTGGACTCTCAGCAAAGCAGGGGATATGAATTGAATAGTGAGATGCATGGATTTCACGGGATTTTCCATAGTTTTGGGAGTAATGTCCATAAAACCATAAGATGAAGTAAAAATTCATACAAACTAAGGTAAAGTCATAAAAGTTGGCATCTCTGAGAATGTCGAGAGCTGTAGAGGAAACGTAAAACAAAACAGGATATCAGAAACATGATAGGCCAGGGCCATTCAAAATGCAAACCACATGGTAATGATAAAATGAACAGCGACCATTCGCCGGAAACAAGTAATGGGAGGAACCGATTCAACTGGGATTGACAGTGCCAGGGAAAAGAGAACTGGTTTGAGAATGTGACATAATGCATGATGTAGGAATTCTAGTAAAACCGAAATTTTTCGGTTTTTGAATTGGAAATGAGAAATTCAAGGACGTTCCAGACTGTTTTGGAAATAATCCCAATTTTCCAGGCTATTCAAGGTCTTGGAAAAAAACAATGAAATTCAATGATTTTCCAGGTTTCCCAGGCCACGTACACACCCTGTATGGGGTCAAAAATTCACATTCGAGTTTTTGACAGGAGAACATGTTTCAAGCATCCCAAAACACATCAAACATTTTTGAGGTGATGTCTGTAAGTCTGTAGAGATGATATCTCACAAACAAATGGAGCGATTCAAATAAAATTTGGTACAAAAATTACCCATGAACGCTGGAAGCCTATTGTTTTTAAATGCAATTGAATGTTCAGACCTCCCCCCCCTAAATTTTTGAGTGAAATTTTGAAAAAATCATCAAGAAGTCAAAACCTCTAATACAGTTATGCAAATAATCATTTCTTATGTCATTTTACATAAGAAAACGATTAACACAAACTTTAGAATGTTGCACATTTTTCAAATAAATTTATCAAAAAATCACATAAAATAAAAAAAATGATTAACTTTTGTGAAATGTGTTCTTTCATATGTATTATGAGAAAAAATCATTGGCATCATTCTCCTAGATCTAGCTTGTTCCATTCATGAGAAAAGATACTTTGGATAATAGTTTTGTATTTGGATGCCAATAGTCATTTATCTACTATAAGAATAACCTATTTCTCCATCCATAATGATTAGTGAGATTTTGGTGGAATGGTGCCAACTTTGTGACTTTTTTATATGTTGCCAAATGACAACTAATTGATGAAGATTCAATATCTTGGAAAGAATATAAGAATCTACAATAAGAATAACCTATTTTTCTAACTGTAATATTTGGCAAAATTTTGGTGGCGAATTTGGCTGAATATCGCCAACTTGGTAACTTTTCAAAATCTTGTCAAACTGACGAAAATGTCGCTCAATTGATAAAGATGTTGCCAAATTGATGAAACCAATGCTAAATCAATGAAAATTCAATATCTTGGAAAGAACATAAGAATAGATAGATTATAAAAATAACCATCCATCAAGCTTGACGAGAAATTTAACAGGACGTCGCCAACTTGGCAACTTATTAAATGTTGCCAAAGTGACGAAAATGTTGTCAAATTGATAAAAGTGACACCAAATGGGAGGTAATGATTTGCAAATTCTGATTTCCGTCATATGATGGGCATACTTTTTAGTATATAAGAAATGTTCTTTTCTCCGTTTGTTTGTAACACTTGGTTATAGATTTGGCAAATAATCTATAACCAAGTGTTACAAACCAAGTTTTATAACCAAGTTATAACCAAGTGTTACTAGCAAAATATAGCCAACTTGGCGATATTTCACCCCCGATTAACTTCAACAAGCAAGATAAAAAAATGCAACTACATGGGCTCATCCATCATGGTCAAGTAAAATAATTGCTGAGGATTTCAAAATATCAGAATATATTGTTTGGAGATCAAAACTGCTATTAACACTTTTGCGAAGGTTGGCACGCCCGCGTGCCGGCAGCGAACTTGCATTCAAGAATGTACGGCACACACTCGTGCCGGACAGAACTTTACCCTAAACGGCGAGTGGCACGTATCTGTGTTTCTATGTGAAACACTTTCATTTGAATTTATTTGTCTACTAGATGGTGTTAAATGCCCGTGGAAGCAACTTAAATGTATTTTGCAGATGCTTGACCTTGGCACAAGGAGAATCCAATGAATTATTTCTCCATTTGGAGCGGAGAAACATGGTTCTGTAAAGTAAACAGACAGAGCACTTCTATTCCGGGTTCTGTTTAAGTTCCGGGTCTCCTTTTGATTTTAGCTTTTAATGATTTCATTGGTGAATTACAGGAATATAAGACAGTATTTTTTTGGGGGGTGGGGGGTGGGGGGGGGGGGGTGGAGGGGGGTTAAAGGAATGTGCGACAGTGAAATGATTAGGCTATTTCAGATAAAAGTATGGCTGGTTTGAGACGTTTCCTTTCTGTGGAAGAATATACGCATATGGTAAACGAACCAGACAGTAATGAAAGCAAAGCAGCTAGTGAAGATTCGTGGAACAGTGTTATTTCTGATGATGAATCTGAAAATGCAATTGATTCTTCAGATTCTGAGCGTACTATTATTACAACGCCGCCAGCTTCAGTTGCTGTTTTTTCGAATGATGTTTGGACATGTGATTTGAAAGAATGATGTGATTTGTGAATTCTTTGGAGTTTTTGAACATACCTGGAATAAATCACAATATCATGCCGCCTAATTTAGATAAGGAACTTGATTTTTTTAGCATATTTTTTGATGATGAATTAGTAGAATTTATCGTAAAAGCAATTAATGAGTTTGCAAAGAAAATATGGGAGAAAAATCTCCTCTCTCCTTCCACATCGAAGACTCCACCTGTTTCAAATGTATTTACACCTGTGACAGGAAACGAATTTCGTGTGTTTCTCGCACTAGTAAATTTGACGAGCATTGTCAGAAAACCAAATCTTAAAATGCATTTTTCTAAGAATCCAATTATCAGTACTCCTTTTTTCAATTCAGTTATGAGTCACGATCGATTTATAGGTATATTACGTTACCTTCATTTTACTCTTGATAGTAATGCCCAAAAACTAGATAAATTGAAACCCGTGTTAGATGCATTAGTTTCAAAATTTAAATCTATATACACTCCTAGAAGAAATGTGTTCATTGATGAATCTTTGTTCTCATGGAAAGGAAGGCTGGGATTTCATCAATATATCCCCTCGAAAAGGTCCAGATATGGAATAAAAATATATAAATTGTCAGAATCGGAATCAGGCTATATATGGAATTTCCTTGTGTATACTGGAAAGGACACGAAATTATCAAGCTCTGATGGTGGGTATGGAGAACGCGTTGTGAAAAGACTTCTAAGTGAACTTTTAGGAAAAGGATATACTTTGTATTTGGATAAATTTTTACCTCTCCTGTACTTGCAAAGTATTTGTTGTCTAAGAATACTCATATATGTGGTACAGTTTTAAAAAAACCGGAAGGACATGCCAAAGAATTATCCATCTGTACCTAAAACATATATACACTAAAATTTTTAATATTTTGATAAAAGAAAATTTGTTTGAAAAATATACATCAAATAGAAAATAAGTATTTCCTTTCTTCCTGAAAAAAGTAGAATGCTGTGTTGAACGGGTTATTTTTAGTGAATTTTCTTTAAGAGTTAGGCTTAGCACAAAAAATTAGCCGTCTTTTGGGAACAATTCAGAAACGAAGTGCTCTGTCCTTTGGGCCACGGCAGTTTCGGAATGCCGCCGTCCCGAAAGGGTTAAAAGAAAAAGGAATGCTTTCAGTTTTTACAAGGCAAAGTATTGCCCACAGAAACTATAAAATTGTACACAATCATTTTATGAAGATGATGAATTTTCAAGATTGTTGCCTAGAACTAAAGATAAGTATTAGTAAAAATATCTACGCACATAAGAGACTGCCATACAAGTTTTCAAGTCCGTATGTCATTGGTGCCTTTTATATCATAAAATGAAGTATAAATTTATATTTAAATTGTGCCAGGTAAAAAAGTGTAATCATAGTATTTGATGTATTTATCATTAGTAATATTATAATTTATGTATTTAAAACAAGTACTTCAATTTTCTAAAATGTATTAATATTCTTATTTTCCCTTCATTATTTCTTTGTAGTAAAAGGTTAAAGTCAAAATAATTTTTTAATTAAAAGCTTTTTCTCATTTTGGTAATTACAGCAGTCAATTCTGTTTTAAAACAGTTTTTCTGTGCCTAAGAGGCACAGGTGCATAGCTTGTCGCTGATGACTTGTCGTTAATATTGAATTGTTTTAGCCATTTTCTTCTTTTGCGCATCTCAACTTTTGAATTTCTTGTTAGTGGGAATACAGTCTTAGACATGATGGTCATTGTTTTCAGACTAGCAGATTTTGGTTAACTTAGGTCCGAATTTGGCCAGTTTCTACTGATGAAAATGATGCTGTTCAGGTGAAAATCATCTAGTTCAGTTGGAAAGTGTTTATTAATCAATGCTTTATGCATGATTGATCTTTCTTGTTAATTTTATCCTAGTATTGATTGAGATATTAGGTGCTTACCAGTAAAACCAGGCATACAGGAACAGGTGTATTCATTCTTCCTGACTGGCTCACAGATAGCATTATTCTGACAAGGCATGCTGATGCAAGAATTGCTGCCGCATTCGTCTGGAAGAAAATCAGATCATGAGAGAGATATTCTAAATTCAGTCATTATCAGTATAGCCCATACAGTATTCCCACACAACCACAGACTTCCAGTGGACAGCCAATAAAGCTCCCGTAAATCCTACAACTGTCATATCCTAAGCACGACGTCCACAGACGTCTTACTCAAGACCATCTTGCAATGTGTTCCAATCGTACTCCATTTGAATTGTTTTATGACGTCGTCTGGAACTTCCGTTAACCTAGAGGGCGCACCATGCGTCTTTCGTCAGTCAACCGCTCTGTGCAGAACGACTTCCGGCGTCCATCTTGATTTTTCGATAAACCGAGAAATGAACTACTTTCACGTGCAACGGTAAGAAATTTTGTTTGTCTTTTAATATGTGAACTGCTGATATAAAATTTTTATAGTTAATCAAAACCTAGTCCGACATCAATATATTGATGTCCGCCTAGGCAAAACTTAAAGATTTCCGACAGAAATCGGTAGATCGCGATTATTCAGTTTTTACGAAATTTCACTTTTATAGCAAAATATTTCAATTTTTCTGAAGTGTAATTGAATAGGTTTGAATCTTTTTAATACTCGGAACACAAAAATAAAGTTTAGAATGTTATAAATTTCTTAATTTGCTTTAATTTTAATTATGTAAACATCTCTATAAGCATGTGATTTATTACCATGTTTCAAGTTTTCTAATCATGCATGGTCGAAAAGTTTCAAATCTTTCTGTTTTATAATTTTGTTTTTACCATTGGGAGGGGGGGGGGGTAAGTTTTTTTTAACCCTATATTGTACAAAGGTACAATATAAGTTTTTTTTTAACCTTGTACAAGAGTACAATATGGGAAAAAAATGTCATTTCATCTAGTGCAGACTATTTAATTTGGGGGGCTTTAGCCCTCTATCCCCCCCCCCCTGAATCTGTTAGTGTTGCCGTGCATTAATCGTCTTGGATGATGACTAGTAACAAACTCATGAATACTTTATCCAATTCTAATAAGTGATACCTGTCAAGAATTGTTAGCTCTCAAGAAGTGTACTTATCTAAATTTTATTATCCTTGTTTCGGCAAACAGTATTCAAAATTTTCCAGTATATTGTACTAATTAACATACCATTCATAACCTCTAATTAATTCACCCAATAAAAAAATATTTGAAGCAGAAATGCTGATTGTATTGTAAAAAGAGCTTGTTTAAAAAACAAACGGGAAAAGTACATCTATGAAACTTTGCTTATGTTTAAAGTTTAAGGATATAAACTCACAAATTATGACAATATTATATAATATATTTGCTGTCATTGTTACCTCAATCACTTCTTTCATATAAAATGAATCTCGAAGATACATGTTAGGATGACACATACTATATTTCAAAATTTAATATTACCTTAATCAGCTTATATTTTAATAATACTATAAATAAAGATAAACACAAAAGTGTCATATCTGTATATTTCCTGTTTGGTTTTATAAGAAAATATAAATCTGTTTTTTATAATGCAATCAGCAGTTTTGTTTATAATTTTTCTTTTATTAGTTAAAGTAATTAAAGATTTTAAAAGGTTTACTTGTGTAGTAACATGCGGTATTGATATTTATTATTTACTTGGTTATTGGTTAAATTTAGCTGATCATCAGAAAATAATGAACGGTTATATTTGAATTTTTGTGTGTAATCATCAAATATGACATAAATATTTCAAGTTTTCTGCTATAATATTGAATGGAGCGGTTGGAAATGCCAATGTAACAAGTTTTAATATGTTAGGTCTATCTTAATATGTTGTTATACAAGTCAGAGGTATGAAACGTAGATGTACATGCATAGTCTGTATGTTGTTGTTGTTGAGACCCAGACCTTCCGACCTACCAGAAAGGTGTAAGGTAACTGTTTGGACGGCCGGGAAGTGCCACCCAATTTTGACCGGAACCCAGTGGGGGAGGCATCCACAGGGACCGTACCCTCCTTCCCCTACCACCAACCTCTCGGAAGGACTTACGGACCCACATGTTTAACGTGATCGTACTCCGCATGAACACGGCGGCAGTTTTGGCAGCAGCTGGAATCGAACCCGGGCCAACCGAGTGCAACTCCAGCGCGCTAACCAATGGGCTACCGCGCCCGCATAGTCTGTATGTGAAAATTTCCAAAACTGTAACTAATTTAGCATACAAAATAAAAAATTATCTTTTCAGTTTAACATATGCAACAATCACATGCTTATTTTGTCATACAGTACAACCTCGAAAATCCGGACTCGTCCGGACTTTGCCGATTCCGGATTTTCGATTTTTCCGGATTATAGAATTTCAATAAAATTCAGATTTGATATTAACTAAATACATTATAAAACACTATTTTTAGTAAAAATAATGGCAAAAGTTAAGTTAATCAATTAAAACATATTATTTAATCTAAAAAATAGGGCAAAAAAGAAATTTCTAAGAAAAAAATATACACATTAATAATTTAGAATGTGTGAACGAAACGAAATGATAAAAGTACATTTTATCATTTCGTTTAAATATTTGAATTAACATTTGTTATTTCATTAATTTTGGTTTATGGGAAAACCGTTTTCTTTATCCTGTAGATGGACATTACTTCTGCTCGGTTATAATGCTTCTTTGTTCAAGACCTTTAATTGCATGTTCGATTTTTTGCATAAGATTATCAATGGGTATTTCTTCTTTTCCACATTTATCGTCACTACTTCGATCTTTTTTATTTAATATCATATCACGAATTTCACCATCATTCAATTTATTTACGATTGGCGCATCATCATCAAAGTGCAGAACTTCCGTTATATCGGCTTTGTCGAGATTTAATGAAGCGCCGGAAGATTTAATGCAGTGCTGGTATTTAATAAAGATCGAGGATTAGCACTTTTAACGATATATTTAAAGGTGTAAATGTGTCTAAACCGTTTTCGCTATTAACGAACGAAAAACAAAAAATAAGAACTTAAAAGTTTTATTTATTATCTAGCATCTATATAATGTCATGTTTAAAAAGACTGATGACTTTGAAAAAAGTAAAAACTTTATTAGTAATAGTCAAATATGTAAAAAATATCGCAGTAGATAAAATAAATATCTTTCCCAAAAAAAAACAAGAAAGATCAATCATGCTTAAAGCATTGATTATGAAACACTTTCCAACTTCAATTCAATTTTATTTAAACATGTCTAAAATGCAATACATTCCTCGGTAATATTTTAAAACTTATCACAATACTACATTAATTTATTATATTTGAAACCTTAAACCTTCATCAAAAAAAATTAACTTCATTCAAATGACGGCATTAAAATATAAATTGCCTGGTTTAAACATCTCTAAAATGTGATACATTCCTCGGTAATAATTTTAGAATTATCATAATACTACGATAATTTATTATATTTGAAAACTTCATCGAAAACAACTGAAATCCATTCAAATGACGTCATAGAAAAAATAACACGCCTGGCTCTCTCTATAAAAGCAACATTTCATTCATAAATAATTCCCCCATTCATGTCATTCATCACAATACTATAAAAATTTATATTATTTAAAAATTAAGACCATGGAGCTACAAGTAAGTAAAACTCTATGCGTAAAACTTCATCGAAAATTATCGTCCTTCTCTTTCTAAAATCAATGAATATTTCATTCATATCAGCCATGCAGACTCCATGGACTAAATGATTTTGTGTTAAAGAATTACAGCGATTCTAATACAACTCATTCTACATATTTTGCTGTTTACATTTTACATAGGTGAAAAATAGGCTTAATAGTAGAAATAATCAAATTTGTATGAGCATTTAAACTGAAATATATTGTCATAGCGTTGTTAATGTATGTAGATGCACAGAATTTAGGCCAAAATAAAGTAGTTTTAGGATGGATACAACACTCAATATGAATTAGAAAGAACTTTAAAAATCACGATTTTGAGACAAGATGGATGCCATATATCATTTTGAAGTGGGTCATGTGATCGTTTTATATCATGGACACGTGATCGCTTCATATAAGAGGTGTTATTATTATTTTAATTTTTATTTAAAAAACTACTGAATATATTTCGCTGAATTTTTTTTTTATATATTTTATGGAACAATTTAAATATTGCCTAAAATTTTCGAAGCAATTTGTGAATTTTAAATCCGCTTAAAAAATGCTTGAAAAATTAGGTCCCATAGGGCTCAATGTATTCCATTTTTTCAACCCGGGTTCAATCCAAAACTAATTGGGAGATATTATTCATTTATATTCCCATAGGTCCTATAGACTGTCTGAACAACATACTAAAATTTCATTTTGATTAAGTCATTTTTACGGCAGTTATCGTGCTAACGGACAGACAGACAGACAGAATGAACAAAGTCATAAACACTTTTCAACTTTGTTGTAAAGTGTTAAAAAGAAAAATATCTCTCCTCTCAATGATTATTCTAAATTACGATGAGTCATTACTAGGTTACGGCAGCACCCGGACGTGGTGGGGCAGAGAAAGCGAAGAAAGGAATTTGCTTAGTTCCTAATCGTAAACACAGCCGACTGTTACCGGTGGCAAGCCGACCCCTTTGAGAGCTCTGTGCGTTAATGACCTTGTTGCTCGGTTCTGTGCGATACGATATTATTTAGTTATTTATTTGCTATTTATAGTATGTAAATATGGCTTTCTAAACAAAAAAGGCAAAATATACAGTCGATTTCAAGCTGGCACGTTCGATGAGAACGAAAAAATCGTCAGATATCGGGAGGGGGAGGAGATTTTGAAGACAAAACAGAATACATTGAAGAATGGAAATCGTACTACGAAGTGAACAAAATAAATTTCCGTGAGCGTTAATATGAATTCTCGGGATTTTTAGATTTAATTGAACATCTGTGATAAAATGTTACAATAACGTTTTAAAGTGTTTAATATTAAAAATTACATTGTTTCAGAAAAATGTCTTCAATAATGAGAAAAGGAAATTTTGATAACAAAAATTCCGTATTTAAATAACAATGTATATTTTATGCGAAATAATTCATCAGGAGTTGTGACTTGAATAAGGGGAGGAGGGATTAACGCTAACAACGTAATTCACGCTCCAACCACGAGCCTATCTATCTACGGCCGTCCATCTAAACTTTCGTTTCATTTCCGGGTTCAGAAATGAACTTTCGTTTCATTTCTAGGTTCGACCGGAAAATACGGTAAAATATATAATCTTATGTATAAAATAAATAATCTTACCCTGTTGTTTTTTAAATCCGCGACTTCGTCAGTCCGGGGGAAAAAAAAAGAGGAAAATTTGGAAAACGTCCGGATTTTCGAGGTTGTACTGTATTTGGAACCTATTTGCAATTAATTACATATTTAAACATTTTTATTTTATAAGTTACCTAATAGTCTTATGCACTTCAAAAGTTTGTGATTTATTTTTTGTCATTTATCTTTTTGTTTTGGTGGTTCTGTAAACAGATACGATTTTATTTACAGTTAGATATTATTTTATATTACTCTGTATGTTATAGTTTTCATAAAAAGCTTTTTATTTTAATTTTTAATTTGATTCTTATGTCTCCATTCTCAAAGTTATACTTTGCATTTTTTGTGCTTGGTATCGCAATTTCATCATTTATTTTCAAAATGACATTTTTTGAAAACAAGTAGCAGTTATACAGGAAAGTCATAAGTAGTTTATGTTTCTCCGGGATTTACTTAAATTTATAATTTCTTATTACAAAGTTAAATTTAATTGTACAGTTAAAATTGTATTTTATACTTATTCTGCACACTTATAATAATTTATACTTATTCTGCACACTTATAATAATCTGGCCACACAGAAAGCTACCATTAGCCTATGGGTTGGTCGTGTGGTCTGGGTTTTCTACACTTATAATAATGTAACATTTCCAATATGTTTCAGAAATTTTAGCTCCCAGTTATTTGTAATTTCATTTTGTTTACTAGTAAGGTTTTTTATACAACATAAATAGCTTGGGTGGAATAAATTCACTCTACATGGAACAAAACTGAAACCTGAAGAACCCTTTTAGTTTCGAGTTTTGTTCCGCATCTAGCTGCATTTATACATTTAAAACATACGTGAATGAAATGTCCTTCCATATGTGATGGAAAATCTTGTGGACATGTGCCTATAAACACTTTATTTAAAAAAAACTGATTTTTATATTTGGTAGGATTATTTACAACATATTATATGTTAAATATTGATAGTTTTCTAATTTCTTAACTGAACAGGTCGGAACTCTGTCACCTTCTAATCCTGACCTCAATTACTAGATTCCCAAGTTCTAATGAAATACAGGTAAGCTAATGTATACAATTTTTTCCTTTTTCTATAGGGAACCTTTCTGTTGAAAGGTCCACTATACTGCTTTTTTCTGTTAAGAAAATTCACTGTTGCAAAAAGATTCAGCTACAGTCGTTAATAAAACAACATTCACACCAAGTTTAAGTTTTGCAAATGATCAAACTGTCAGTGCCAATGATATTATAGGGCTCATTAAAAGGACGCAAAGTGCAGCATTTTAAACGACCAGTGTTCTCAATCACAGACAAAAGAAACTTTATTTCCTGCTTTGATAATGCAAATTGTGTACAAAGATGCTATTGAGACATACTCTATGGCTCTAGAAACAGTTATTGGGTTTTGAGAGGAATCGCATCATAGGCCTAAGGAAAACTGTTTGAACTAACAGACGTATTAGTCACAAAACTATAACTGGCATTTTGGTAAACTGACAAATTAAAAATCATCAGCAACAATTTTAATTTAGCTGTTTAACCCTTTGCGGACGGTAGGCGCATCCATGCATCAACTGTGAAACTGTATTCAAGGACGACAGTCATGCATTCACGTCCAGGAGAAATTTACCCTAAAGGGCGACTGATACCAATGTGCGCTTTCATGTGGAAAATATTCGTTTGAATTTATTTGAATACTAGATGGTTCTAAATATCTATTCTAACATTTACAACATATTTTGCAAATATTTAACCTTGGTATAGGGGGTCCCTATGAATCATCACTTCATCTAAAGCGGTAAAATATGGTTTTTGTAATATAAACAAACAAATCATTTCTGCCAAACTCTTGCTATGCTGTAATTGAGTATATGTTCTCGTTTCGATTTTAGTTTAATGATTGCATTGGTGAATTATTAGAATGTAAGAGAGTATTTTCTTTCAAGTTTGGGTTTTAGTGAAATGTTCGGTAGTGAATTTATTAGGTTATTTCGGATGGCTATGTCAAGACATTTTTATGTATAGAAGAATATACTAGCATGGTAATCGAACAGAATAGTCGTAAAAGTAATGCAGATAGTGAAGATTCGTGGATATTTGGTATTTCTGATGAGTACACAGACAGTTTTAATAAATGCAAATTTTGCAATGTTTGTCTGTGTGTGAATCCATGTTTGAAATACATTATGCGTAAAAGGCGTATTAATTAGTAACAAAGCTATTTTCTTCCTAAAAATTGTACATAATCTCTATTAGCTGTGTAAAGTATTAAGTACAATGATTTTAATATTTTTCCTGCGTAACAAGTAACAATTTTAATCAAGTAAATTAATCATTTTTAATCATATGAAATTTTAATATTTAAATAAAAGATAATTTACGTGTAACATATGCATCTAATGTAAAATAAGTATTTCTTTTATTCCTGAAAAAAGTAGAATGCTGTAACGGATGACTTTTTTTTTTTTTTTAGTTAAGCTAAGTGCAAAAAATATGCCGTCCTTTGGAACAGTTCAGAAGTGAAATGCTCCATCCTTTGGGCCACATCAGTTCTGAAAAGCCGCCATCCGCAAAGGGTTAAAAGTAATATAGTGGTGCTAGGGTTAGAAATTAGGAGCCGGGTATCAATAGTACCTAATTATTTTTACTCAGGTACCAAAATGTTCTACTTGAATGCAATTTTGAAGTTACTTATTATGCGGCCAATAAAATAAATTACTTTTTATTAGCAGCACTCACTGCGCAGACACATGTAATCCATGACGTGCATTGGTTAGGTTGTTAGAAAGAAGATATGTCAGAATTTCTGCTGTACATATATGCATACTGAACATATGCAAATACATATGCAAGTACATATGCTTACTGATACATGGGGGAAAAAGCAGAAAAGTTAGACAGAGAAAATGATGATTGGGTCTAAAATCTTGATTGTTAAAATAAAATTTGTAGATCCAAAATACTCATTTCAACCTAGAGTGGAGCTTGCTAGCTCGGATGTTGTAGCAAACTATTGGTTATTCCGAATTTTTTTTTCTGTCACCTTGAATCTTCTATACTTTTATAATGTTAAACAAAACATATTGCTTATAGCGAACAATTAAATGCATGTATGTTGGATATTGAAGTTTTTAGTTTGGGAAAGGTAAAAAATGTTTTTTTTTTTTTTTTCTGATTACTTTAAGTAAAAGCAAAATCTCAGGAGCAACAATAAGTTTGGTGACAAAGATTCATCCCGAGAGACATTAAGCCCAAACATATAAAGATTGCCTGTGGATGTTTAAATTATAACAGACGTGATGCTCATCTGAAAACAGTAAAGAGAACCAACAATCCATTTCTGATTCTGCTTATGAAGATACTTCAATGTAAAATAGGTTACAAGAAAAAGGAGTTTTGCTAGGTCTTATTTTTGACGATTATGCTGCAAGTGATGATTGTGTTGAAAAAGAATCATAAGAGGTCAGTATTGCTAGCTACAGTTGCAGAAAATATGTTTAATGAATTAAAAAATAAATTGATTTAAAAAGAGATAGGTCAACCTTACTATATTCTATATTGATTTTTTGTTTTACAATATGCAGTCGGATAAGTCATTCTTATAATATTGCTTGTCGCCTAATCTTTTTATCATTTATTACAGTCTTTGAATTGATTGACAGCCATTTGGGCTATTCTGACTTGACTATGAGGATGTATTGGGAGCAGTGTAAAAATGTTTATCTATGAGTGTAATTAAGGAAATTAATTGTTTTGTATATTATGTTATATAAATTTTTGTCTAGCTAAGAAACCTTAGCTTTATAACATTAACGTTCTGGTGGTAATACAGTTGGCCCCACTTATGTACGTATTGCATAATAGCATAATTATGTGCAAAGAATATTGCAAAATAAAAAGAAATCCCATTGTAGTAGTAATACTAAATACGCTGCTTTATTGCTAGGCAGCCCTTCATTAATTGTATAAAAAGTGACTCTGTCTTCGCTAATTCCTGATACTGAATCCTATTTGCCTCAATTTATCAAATGAACTGTGAGGAGTTATGATTTTAGTCTGCAATTTACTGCATATGTAAATTTTTAGATTTCATAGTATGCAATTAAAATGAATTAACAGTAAGTGATTGATTGCAGTGATGGGGAAATTCCTGTATATTGTCAAAACAAATCTATTCCCAATAACAAAAGCTATAGTAAAAATTGGAACCCTTATCTATCTATATTAAATGCAAAATAAATGCTTAACTGTTATTTGTCGTAACTTTGAGAGAAGTGGGGGTGAGTATAATCTATTTTATGCCTTGCAAAAATTTTTTTAAATGTAATACTAAAACTTACAAAGTAAACAACATTATAAGATTACTTATAGGTACACCATGAGTGATATAAATAAATTAATATATAGTATTATGTAATATTTCTAATATTATAGTAACTTTTAATTTGTAAAAGAAAATATTTTTTTACATGAGCATTTAAATGCCTGTGGTATATGTTAAGTATTTTTGTTGTTTTTACTTAATTCACATTTTTTCTGGAAAAAAAAAATAGAGAGGGAGGGGGGATTATATTATTGTACAGTAAGAAGTTATCGTAATTTACTTCATCGCATATTCTAAAAGAGTGTATGTGTTTAAGAAGAGCGGACTCAGCCCGTCATACTAAAGTTTATCATGATTGTTTTTCATACTGATGGTGTACTCCGTATAAATAACATCTACAAAAACTACTAGCTTGTTCAACTTCTGGAATTTATCTGTCAAATTGTAATATAAATTCCATGGGCATCATTTTGCTTTGGGCGAATGTCAGGTTTGGAAACTGGCATCAACACATTTACTTGTTTATTTTTGCACACGGAATCACAACATGTGAAAAAGAGAATATAGTGAAATAAATTAAAGATATAGAATGTCAATATAACTTAAATTTGTAACTGATTTAAGTTATGTTTTGGATCAAAGATAGAGTTGTGATTTCATTGTGTTTTAAATTGGAATTGTCATTTAAAATGAACTTGCCTTTCATTGGGTATCCCTATTGGAATGAACTCAAATGTAGAATTCCTATACTGTTTTTTGAAGTGTCGAACATAATCGTTACGCTTACTTGTATATACACTTATCGTTATTACCTGTATCGTTACTTGTATGTAAATTGTATGGACATAATTTTGCTTTGAGGGAAATTATGAAGACATCATTGAAACCTACATTATTTCTTTAATTTATATTTATAATGCAAATATTTTTGGAAAACCAATTATGCTAAGTACTTTTCTGATTTTATCTAATATATATGATTATTGTTTTTCTAGATATATTGCCACGAAGACAATGGATAAACGGAATATTCATGTACTGCTGAAGATTGGAAATTTTGTAGAACTATAATAATATAAATTAAATTGTGTATATTAGGTTTTTATTTATTCTATAATAAAAAAAATGTTTTTATGTATGTATGTATGTCTTAATGTATCATACCAAAAATCGGTCCATCTAATAAAGTAAGTATAAAATAATTTAAATAAATTCCTTAAAATGTGGGACATTTTGCATGTCTCTCTAGGGCATTCATAAATTGTGGTCCATAACTTATACAGATGGACTGTGAATAAATCAAATTATTAGAAATCTCAATAGTATATCACTTGAATTTTGCATATTTGTTTTCAGATTACCAGATTATATCACTAATGAAATATCACGGTAGTGGAGGTGATATTAATTTGACCAATAAATAACATTCTTTTATGATCTAAATTACTTTTACATTTATTGAAATACACAGAATGTGATTGAGTTTTTTTTATTTGTAAATGACAAAATTTTATATTCAACTGTAAAAATATTTTACCACTAAAGGAAATTGATAATAGCTGATAGATGGGTCAGAATTTTTGTGTTATAAAGTGGGAAGATTTCATAATTTTCTCAGTAAATAGTTATTTATTATTCGTGGCAAATGAATTTTTGCCAGTAAATCTTATGAAAAAAGATATATAAATCAATGATTTAGAGAAGTAAATACACTCAATGTTATAGAGTCAGTGCACACTTTATAAATAAATGAATACCATTGTTTTCATGAGTTATTCGTCAGATATTAAAAAACATTACTTTTCAACATGCAGCTATATTTTAAATATGAATAAATCAAAATAATTTATAGAAAGTATATGAAAGTTTTACTTTCTATGCACATGTTCTTATTTAAAATTGAATGGCATCATTTATGACACTTAAGATATTGATATATTGCATTTTTTTAAAATTTAAAACTGAAAAAAGTCAGAAAATGTTATCCCATGAAAGATTCATTCACGTGACACATATTTGGATCAAAATGGACTAAAATATGAGTTAATAGCAGTATATCTGTATTCCAAGGTTTAACTGAAAAAATATTAGTAGACAGAAGGCAACACAAATGTCTTCCCTACTAACAAGAACACATTGACTATTAACACTACAAATAAGTTGATTACTTTTAAATAAATACTAGTTTTTGTCATCAAACAAATGAAATTTGGATGTCATAAATATAAACTATATTGACTACTGGATTTCTTTTATGATAATTCGAATGCTGTAATCTTAAATGATCTATTAAGATGATATTCTTTTTCTAACTGTTTGTTTCTTTTTTTTTTTTTATTTCCCATGTTAACCTATGGGAAATAGTCTCTAGCTTGCCTGTTATCTACCAATTGTAGATTTAGAAAAGAGAAAGGTTTATGCTTTTCTTAAAAAATCTGCAAAATTAAAGTATTCTCTAGTATGTTTATAAAAGTAATGTGCATTCATTTTACAAAAATATTAGAAATACTTTTATTTTAAGAATTTTTTAAAAACACACACATTTCTATTCTCAGAATCTATGTTTAATAAAAACATGGAAAAAGATTAAAAAAAAAATAAAGTAATTAGTGATTTTGGAACTGTTTAACATGGGGAAAATAAAACAAGCAGCTAGAGGAAAAGCATCCTGAAAAATCTTAAATCCTCCTGTAATGTGCTAGAACACGTCCCATAATATCCCTGAAGAAACCTATAGAAAGCCTAGAACCACTGTCAATCCTCCTAAAAATAGCTCCAAAAGCCTCCAATGATATGCATAAGACATCCCATAAGTCCTGAAAGCCTTCAATGGTATTCCACAAAGCATCCCGAAAGTCTCCTGTGATATGCTGCAATACGTCCCACAAGTTCCTGAATATTTCACTAAAACCCTAAACATATACTGAATAGGATCTCCATAGGCTCCAGTTACATGCCGTAAGACATCCCGTACGTTTCAAAAGCCTCCTGTAGTATGTCACAAGACATCCTACATGTTCCTAAAGAATCCACTAAAAACCTAAACACATCCTAAAAAGTCATTAAATCATCCTAAAATGGATCTCCACAGGACGTAAAAAAAAGAGACATTTGTATCTCCTATGGACCTCCTTAAGACGTCTTTAGGAAAATATAGGACTTCCTTTGGAAGTCCTGAAATCCTGCATAGGACTTCCTCTGGACTTATTGTGGACGTACTTGTGTTGTGTGGGTTATAACCGATGTTAAACCATATATGCATTATATTATCATATGTGTTATACAGAAAATGGTAATACATAGATTAGAATACTATTTACAAATAAACAGTATTGAAAAATAGGATATATCATAAATTATCATTCATAAACATATCGTATGCAAAAGTACCATTTCCATACATATGGATTATCATCAGGGTGCAAAATAAGCAGTATCGCATAGCAAATCGTAATTGAAAATTTTTGTTTTGTGATGTAAAAATGAATTTGCATCGCATTTGGTGATGTAAAATCACGATAGTGAAAAAAAATCTTTTCTCAAATGTGCATCGCTCCTTACTACAAGCGTTCCTCAAAATTCCCACGCGCCAGTTTCTACATGACGATTAAACTTGAAAAACTGGTGATTATATAACCCCTAAATTAAAGAAAAATTACTGGACAGCCTTCTAAAAAATAAAAGAGAAATAAATAATAGTAAATGCTTCATTAGCTTGGAAAAGTAAAAAATAAAAAGATGAGATAACTAAAACTTAAGAGAGAAACAGGTATATTAAGAAATAATTTGTAATTATGGCAAAAAATCAAAGCTGAAAATTTTTTGAATAATTAAAGTGTTATGGGAAATGAATTTAAAATTGTCCCCAAAAGCACTTGAATGCTTCATAGTAAATGAATATTTTTATGATGTCTTGGTAAACAAATATTATGAAACACCTGAAAAGACCTATAATGAAAATCATTGGTAAGATTTAAAAAAAATGAATGTTTGGAGTTTTAAGATTTATCCCTCTCGTGCTTGCATATTTCTCTTTATTTCTGAACCGGTTTAAAACTCTGTAATATAGTTGTGTACTGCTAATCAAAATGTCTAAACTGCTACACAAATGAAATTTTGATTAGTAATTTGCAGCTAAAAAATATTCCCTTATTTTGCACCCTGATTTATCATATGTTAAAAATACCATTTTTATTCACTAAAAATACTGTTTTTATTACATTAAAAATACCGTTTCTCATAAGTAAAAACTAAACCCTTTCTCGAACCCTTTTTCTGAGGGACACATACGAGCCACCTTGCTAATTTTAGCGCATGCAGAATGCCACACAAAGTTCTCACATTTTCACCAAAACACCTCTATTTTTCTTATGGTGAAAAGGTTGTCGGATAAAAAACATTTAATAAAAATATCAGTAAATTTAAATGTGGAACTCATCTTGAAAAAAATTCTGTTTTGTTGAAATTAATTTTAATTTTTCTACATTATTCAACTTTAACCCTTTGCGGACAGTAGATGCATCCATATGTCGACTGTGAAACTGAGTCCAAGTCATGCATTAGCATCAGGGAGAAATTTACCCTAAAGGATGGCTGACACCAATGGGCGTTTTCATATGGAATGTTTTCGATTAAATTTATTTTAATACTAGATGGTGCTAAATGTCCATTCTAACATTTACAATATATTTTGCTAATATTTGATCTTGGTATAGGGGTGTCTCTTTGAATCATTACTTCATCTAGAGTGGTAAAACATGGTTTTGTAATATAAACAAACAGATCATTTCTGGCAGGCTATGCTATGCTGTAATTGAGCATGTGTTCTCGTTTCGATTTTAGTTTAATGATTGCATTGGTGAATTATTGGAATGTAAGAGAGTATTTTCTTTCAAGTTTGGGTTTTAGTGGAATGTGTGGTAGTGAATTTATTAGATTATTCAGGATAAGAGAATGGCTATGTCAAGACGTTTATATGTATAGAAGAATATATACTAGCATGGTAATCGAACAGGGTAGTTATGAAAGTAATGCAGATAGTGAAGATTCGTGTATATTTGGTATTTCTGATGAGTGTACGGACAGTTTTTATGAATACAAAGATTGCAATGTTTGTCTGTGCGTGAAGTGAATCATGTTTTGAAATACATTATACATAAAAGACATATTAATTAGTAACAAAGCTATTTTCTGCCTAAAAATTGTACATAATCTCTATTAGCTATATAAAGTATTGAGTACAATCATTTGGATATTTTCCCTGCATGACAAATAACCATTTTAATCAAGTTAATTAATCATTTCTAATCATATAAAATTTTAATATTTAAATAAAAAATAATTTGTGTGTAACATATATATTTAATGGAAAATAAGTATATCCTTTATTCCTGAAAAAAGCAGAATGCTGTGTTAAATGAGTGATTTTTAATGATTTTTTTTAAGGAGTTAGGCTTAATGCAAAAATTATGCCGTCCTCTGGGAACAGTTTGGAAGCAAAATGCTCAGTCCTTTGGGCCACAGCAGTTCCGTAAAGCCACCGTCTGCAAAGGGTTAAAGCAAAATAACATTTTTTAAAAAAATATTATTAAAACGCATGCTGTTTGACAATAAGCATATATTTTAGAATATCCACAAAAAATTATGTGTTTAGGTGCAGATCATGAAAGGATTTTATCAAACACAAGGCTTTCATTTTATACATCCACAAAGCAGCACCAAGGAATAAAATTTATTACTAAAAATCTAATGCACAGAATCAGCTAAAATATTGTATGGTATATATAGCTATGAAAAAATTTGAGGAAAATCTAAGGTGGTGGGTGGCATTTTTACATTTCTTTGGTTGAATTGACATGGAATGAACCAACTGTTAATGCATTCAATTTTATAACTTGTTACTAATAATACTATTATAAAATACTACTATTATACCTATATTGCATCATCCTGATTCATAAATAGAAAAATACCAATGTTTTTATAAAGAAATTTAAACATTTAAATGCTAAAATGTCTTTGTTTTTCATAAATTTGAATAATTTAAATATTTTTTAAATTAAAAGAATTTGTTTTATACTGTTTACATACTTTTAATTTCTAAAAAAATATATACATAAATAAAAGATATTCTACTAAATCTGTACAGTAAGTTTTTTTTTTTCTGTAAATAAAAAAAAAACTAACTAAATCTGTCAATCTCAACAAAAACTTAACTATCAAATTCCACTAAGATCTCTATGAATAACTGGCCCAATTTTGGCACAATATCAGGAGGTGCCAGGTTATCATGTCAGATGCTGCCAAAGCAATACTCGGAGAATCAGATCAGAGAAAAAACAAGTTCTTCCACAAGCACAGATTGTCCTAATAGCACAAGCGTATGTTGTTTATGCATACAATTGGTGAATATTTGAAAGACAAAGGAAGATGGCAAAATATTTTATATAAAAAGGTTATATTTGCATCCCAATTACTTCACTATTTTATAATAGGGAACATTTGTGTTAAATATGATAGGAATCATCATGTGATACAAATGAACCTGAATAGTATTAAAGTATGAGAAAGTCAAATGCAGCCTGAAATGTAGCAGAGATACATTGTTAGAAACAGCAAAATTTAATAAAACTGATAGACAAGACAACAGGCAATAAGATATTTTGTAACGTTCAATTTAGTAAATGAATAGCAAAAATATTTTCCCCTGAGAAATGAAGTGCCACTAATAGGACAAACTCACATATACTACTCCCTCGGATGATGTCCTTGGAAGTAGGATACTTGAGGTCTACCTCCTTTTTGCCAATCTTTAGGCGACGGATGCACCCAATCATGCCAGCAGTCACAGCAATGTTCTCAAATATTCTGCAAGAAGCAATTGCAGCACCAATTCAAAAAATTGAAATTACATAACCTCATTTAAAGCATCCAATTATAAATTGAAACAATTAAATGAATAAAAACTTTACAAAATACTTAGAAGGTAAGATATAATAAAACAGCAAATAAATGCTTAATTCATAAAAAAAATTGTATTCTCAAGATACTAATGCATTTGCAATTCACATTTTATCCATTTTCTGAACAATGGCATCTATATGTATGGAGCATTTTTTTGCTGAAAAATTTATATAACTTGAAACATTCTTACCCAATCTGTTTTATTCTCAGAGTTTCCAAAACATGTCAAGGTAGAGACGTTTTGACAAATGTGTTATCACAGTTAAGTGACCAGGACCTTCAACTGATAACAAGTGGTACTCGCAAAAGTTGTTTCTCAGCAGAGACAAATTCAACACAGAAAAGTAACATTGCCTCCTCCTAAGACTAACAATAAGACTGCATGTCCCAGACTGTATCAACTGATTGTGGTCCATAATATGAAGCAAATTACAATGTGGATATGACTTTTGACTTAGTTAAAGATGATCTCTGTATCCTACAAATAACACTGTTTACCTTTTTCATGACATAAGACCTTTCCCAAATACGCTGGAGTTTTGGAGAAAATCTTTGTGATTACTGAAATAAGAATCCATGAATTGAATTTTATTTAAGGGTGAGCGTCAGTAAATCTTCTGCCCTATCCACGCTTTGTTAACTTTCGCGGCACACATTTTTCGCCGAAATTCTGCTCAAACAGATGCGAAATATTTTCTGAAAGATAAAATGCAATGCTTAGATTATATTAAAACTAAATTTAATACCCTATAAAACATAGAATATATTTTTTATTTTAATCCAAAATATTTTTGGTGCTACCATCTGTTGTCGTAATTTAATTCATACCGATTATTTTTATTGTTTAATGAACATTTTTAAATATCTATTCCTTCTAATACAGTATAAAATACAACAACAGATCATATATAATAATGCCACAATCACGGAAAGGTAGTTTCTCATTCTATAAATTTGATAAGAGGATCTGAATGTACATCACTGAGGACTGCAGTTTTGTCTTCAAGTTCCTTTGTCTTCAAGTCCAAGTTCAATTACGTTTCCATGATTGTGGCATTATTAAATATGATCTGTTGTATTTAATAATGTATTAGAAGAGGAATTGACATTTAAAAATGTTCATTAAAAAATAAAAATAGTCGGTACGAATTAAATTACAACAACAGATGGCAGCACCAAAAATATTTTGAATTAAAATAAAAAATATATTCTATGTTTTATTGGGCATTAAATTTGGTTTTAATATAATCTAAGCATTGCATTTTATCTTTCAGAAAATATTTTGGAACTGTTTGAACAGAATTTTCTGCGAAAAATGTGTGCCGCGAAAGTTAACAAAGAGCGGATAGGGAAGAAGACTGACGCTCACCCTTAAATATAATTTAATCTTAATTGCTAATTTTTGAAGTTTTTATTGTAAAAACATGATTTTTTCAGGGAATTCCTTTAATAATAATTGTAAAACTTAACATATAAAGTGACAGCAAAAAGAATTGAAGCTTTCTAGACCTAAGATTTATTGTGCCCTTCTAGCAGTCGCGGCCGATAAGGGGCGTCGCGAATACGCGCGACACCATTGAGTAAACACCCCAAATTATTTTTTTAGTTATACAGATTTATTACAATTTCTATTGAAAAAATCTGAATTTTTGTTCAATTAAATCGAGAATTATTAAAAATAAGTTATAAAATATGTCACTAGATGGCAGCACTAAAGTTTCCTTCAGAGAAAGCAGACTCGCGAAAACTGTACTGCATACTGTTGGAAAATTTAAAATTTGAAGATAGCAAAGCATGCACTGTCAGAGTCAATAAGTGTTGGCTGGGTTATGAAAGTACACAAGTCCAGTTTTAAAGAAAAACTTCGTTCACTTTATTTGGTGAAAAACACAACTCGGCATATTACACGTACCTGGTAATTTTCCATGCCGTAAAACATCAAAAATATACTATGTACAAAAGATTTTTAGTTGTAAATGACTAGACAGAGATTCCTTGAAGCATTTGGTAGTAAGTTACTATACTACCTCTATCACTTGCGTGTATTTCAGCCACCATCACTTGGCAAAGGGAAACCAAAGGATAGAACATCAGGAAAATATTTAAAGCGGCTTCCGAACGTTTGTAAGTAAATTTAACGTTCAATACATGCTGGTCCAAACTGACCACATCTGCATCCGTTTCGACTATTCACCGTCGTCAAACGATATTCCGCAGTACTTCAGTCAAAAACATTTCTGTCTGCCTGCATCAGACCATCAGTGTCTATCTCGTCTGACTTCTTCAGACGTCGGATCTGATCTCATCGATCTGTCTGATCTCGATCGACTCTTTCGACCTTCTCATTTGCTTCAAGAAACCTCTGCCCTATATATCCGAGAATGGACAGTTCCGGAAATGCCCCCGGATATGCAAATCAGATGCGTACGCATTGAGAACTGATTTGCATGAAACCTCATGTTGAAAAACGTCACGGTTCACGCCGGTGAACGGGAAGAGTCGTTCATATTAAATTTGCATAAACGCCCGTTCACAGGAACGTGAATCGCGATGTATTGATTATTTCCAACAATCGGCCCCCTCATGCAAATCCTTAAGTCTCAATGCATATGCAAAAGAAAACTTACTCTGAGAAACCAAGGTATATCAATAAACACCAAGGCCCCCAGTATCCTATCAAACATATAATGAAGGAAAAAATTTAAAGTATTATATCATTATTAAATTTAAAATAAAATGCATAAGTACTTATAGCATCTGAAAAATAGTTAAGTATTGTCAACAATATTGTAACAACAACATTTCACATCAAGTAGAAATTTATATACAACACAACTTCAATGCTTAAGTATCAGCATTCAAAAATTGAAATTTTAGTTTAAATTTAATTATAAGTATCCAAAATTTAAGTATAAGCACATTATCATATTAAACAAGTCAACTTTAAAAGATTAAGATTTTGTATAAGCATAGAATTTAAGTTTACTTTAAATTTGAGTATAAACACTATAATTCAAAAAGCTTAAAAAAATTTAGTCTATTAACACAATATAAGTATACATAATTAATACTATTAGACTGCATTGATATACCAAATATTTAAAAATACATGATGCAAGTAATTAGATAATAAAATTCCTTTATCAAAACTTTCAACACATACTTTTTACCAAGTTGAAAAATACAAAATTTTATACACATAAGCTATTATTTAGCATCATGCGGGTCATGGAAAATGGATGTATATACAAAGGTGTAAAGTGAAAAAGATTCAATATCACAAAAATTTATACTCAAGATATATTATCTTATATCAATGAGGTTTAAGATAAACAATAATGTATATATATGACATCTTTTTAAAAAATTCCCAAGTTGTAAATTCAATTTAGTACAGTACAACCTCGAAAATCCGGACTTTGCCGATTCCGGATTTTCGATTTTTCCGGATTATAGAATTTGAATAAAATTCAGATTTGATATTAACTAAATACACTATAAAGCCCTATTTTTAGTAAAAATAATGGCAAAAGTTAAGTTAATCAATTAAAACATATTATTTAATCTAAAAAATACGGCAAAAGAAATTTCTAAGAAAAAATATACACATTAATAATTTAGAATGTGTGAATGAAACGAAATGATAAAATTCCATTTTATCATTTCATTTAAATATTTGAATTAACATTTGTTATTTCATTAATTTTGGTTTATGGAAAAGCAGTTTTCTTTATCCTGTAGATGGACATTACTTCTGATCGGTTATAATGCTTCTTTGTTCAAGACCTTTAATTGCATGATCGATTTTTTGCATAAGATTTTCAATGGGTATTTTTTCTTCTCCACATTTATCGTCCCTACTTCGATCTTTTTTATTTAATATCATATCGCGAATTTCGCCATCATTCAATTTATTTACGATTGGCGCATCATCACCAAAGTGCAGAACTTCCGTTATATTGGCTTTGTCGAGATTTAATGAAGCGCCGGAAGATTTAATGCAGTACTGAGATTTAATAAAGATCGAGGATTAGCACTTTTAACGATATATTTAAAGGTGTAAATGTGTTTAAACCGTTTTCGCTATTAATGAACGAAAAACAAAAAATAATAACTTAAGTTTTATTTATTATCTAGCATCTATATAATGTTATGTTTAAAAAGACTGATGACTCTGAAAAAAGTAAAAACTTTATTAGTAATAGTCAAATGTGTAAAAAATATCGCAGTAGATAAAATAAATATCTTTTCCAAAAAAGAAAATATCTCTCCTCTCAATGATTATTCTAAATTACGATGAGTCATTACTAGGTTACAGCAGCACCCGGAAGTGGTGGGGCAGGGAAAGCGAAGAAAGGAATTTGCTTAGTTCCTAATCGTAAACACAGCCGACTGTCACCGGTGGCAAACCGACCCCTTTGAAAGGTCTGTGTGTTAATGACCTTGTTGCTCGGTTCTGTGCGATACGATATTACTTAGTTATTTATTTGCTATTTATAGTATGTAAATATGGCTTTCTAAATAAAAAAGGCAAAATATACAGTCGATTTCAAGCTGACACGTTCGACGAGAACGAAAAAATCGTCAGATATCGGGAGGGGGTGGAGATTCTAAAGACAAAACAGAATACATTGAAGAATGGAAATCGTACTACGAAGTGAATAAAATAAATTTCAGTGGGCGTTAATATGAATTCTCGGGATTTTTAGATTTAATTGAAAATCTGTGATAAAATGTTACGATAACGTTTTAAAGTGTTTAATATTAAAAATTACATTGTTTCAGAAAAATGTCTTTTTCAATAATGAAAAAAGGAAATTTGGATAATAAAAATTCCGTATTTAAATAACGATGTATATTTTATGCGAAATAATTCATCAGGAGTTGTGACTTGAATAAGGGGAGGAGGGATTAACGCTAACAACGCAATTCACGCTCCAACCACGAGCCTATCTATCTACGGCCGTCCATCTAAACTTTCGTTTCATTTCCGGGTTCAGAAATGAACTTTCGTTTCATTTCCGGGTTCGATCGGAAAATACGGTAAAATATATAATCTTATGTATAAAATAAATAATCTTACACTGTTGTTTTTTAAATCCGCGACTTCGTCAGTCCGGGGGAAAAAAAAAGAGGAAAATTTGGAAAACGTCCGGATTTTGGATGTCCGGATTTTCGAGGTTGTACTGTATTTAAAAATTTCTTTAGACTAAACATTTAATCTCAAAAAGTTTTGATTTAGTTTTTAAAAATTTTATTACAAAATTTAAGTATTATTTCCTTAGTCATTGGTTTAGTAAAGTGATCTGCTAAGTTATCTTTACTATTTACAAATTTAACATTAAAAGATTCATTGACTATTAAATTTCTTAGGAAATGATATCTAACATCAATATGCTTAGTTCTATTGTTTTCAATTGGAGAGTTAGAAAAATTAATGGCTGCTTGGTTGTCGCTAAAAATAACACTGTTACTTTTATTAAAGTTTAACCCAAGTAAATGACATTCTTCAATTATGTTTTGTACCCATACCATTTCCTTAGCGGCTTCAGTTAGTGATACGTATTCAGCTTCCATGGTTGATAAGCTGACACACTTATGTTTAAAGGTACGCCAAGAAATAGGTACATTGTCAATATAAAGAGTATCATGCCTCCAAGTGAAACACGGTCATCTCTGTTTGCAGCAAAGTCAGAATCTGAATAACAATTCAATTTTAACTCCTGAATGTTAGATAAATTCAACATATAGTTTTTAGTCTTTTCAACATATCCTAAAAGTCTTAACAATGCATCCCAATGCTTAATTCCAGGGTTTTCTTGAAATTGAGATAATATATTGATGGCGTAACAAATATCAGGTCTAGTCCTACTAGATATAAAAGCCAAACACCCAATTAAGCTCCTGTAAGGAAAACTTTGCATTTGCTTTATTTCTTCACTTGTCTTTGGACAATCTATTTTACTTAGAATATTCCCTTTAGAAATGGGAAGTGAAGTAACTGGATATTTATACTGTTGAAACATTTGACATACTTTATCTATATACTGACTTTGATGTATAAAAAATTTATTGTCACACTCTTTAAATTCCACGCCTAAAAGTTTTCTAATTTTTCCTAATACCTTGATATCAAATTCTATGCTAAGTAATGAAACAATGTGGTCTATGTCCCTTTGATATTTTGAGAAGAGAATTATGTCATCCACATAGACTAGCATAAGAACTTTGCTATTGTAAATATATGCACAATTACACCATTGAAGTTTTAAAAAATTTAATTCTTTTAATTTGGTGTCAAGTTCATTAAACCATTCTCTTCCACTTTGATGAAGACCGTAAATGGCTTTCTTCAACAAACAAACATAATCAGGCTGTTCCTGATTGACATAACCTTGAGGCTGTTTCATATATACCATTTGACTCAATTTAGCATAGAGATACGCAGATTTGATATCTAATTGGAAATGCATCCAGCCAAGCATGCATACGAAAATTGAGAAGAATGCTCTAATTAAGTTGAAGTTAACAACAGGGCTAAAAACTTCATCGTATGATTCTCCCTTTTTCTGACCATACCCCTGGGCTACCAAACGAGCTTTAAACCTCTTGATTTTCCCATTCTCGTCTTTCTTAATGGTGTAGACCCATCTACTGCCTATATGCTTTTGTGAGGTGGAAGCAGGAACTAGTTCCCAGACACCCCTCTCTTGCATTACGGCCATTTCTTCATCCATAGCATTACACCATTTCTCAGACTGGGAAGATTTAATAGCAGCGTTGTACCCTTTTGGTATATTTATTTCAATATTGCTTGCTTCTGGTCTGCCTCTGACCCTTTTAAGACCTTTATTTTCCCGAAAATTAAACAGTTGCTGATCAAATTGTATATTCCTTTTATCACAATATTTCTTAACATCATTGTGTGACCTCAGCCTTTTATTATCTCCTTGAGCGTAATAATACACATCGGTTCTACTCCCATCGGGTCTTGGAACCGTCTTTCGCCGCCAAGCAATATCCGAGCAAGGAGTCATACTGGAGTCAGCAGGAGAGTCTGTTTCCTCACTGGATTCAGACGGATCGTCACCAGTGTCTTCACTCTCTCCTGCCCCCCCATCAGACTGCCTTCTCGGATATTCCCCGTCCGAGTATTCTGAAAGGTTATCTCTTGATATCCCTGAGGAGATATTTCTGGGACAAATTGGGTCCAGGATGCCTTCCACTACATCACCCTCATCAAACCTCACATTGCAGGTCTCAATTGTTCGTTTCTCTCCTGACAAAAATATCCTATAGCCCTTAGTTTTAGTAGCATAGCCTACCATCACCCCTTCTGTAGCTTTCATGTCTAACTTCTTTCTGAGCTGACTGGGTTTGCCTACATATGCTCTACAACCAAAGGTTCTAAGATGTTTGACTGAAGGTTTTCTACCACTGTAGAGTTCATGTGGTGTTTTAGTCTTAAATTTGTGACATATTCGATTTTTAGTGTATGTAAAACACAATATTGCTTCCGCCCAGAATCTGTCATGTAATTTGCTGTCGTTCAACATGGCTCTAACACAGTCAAATGCGGTTAAGTTGAATCGCTCTGATACTCCATTTTGCTGTGGGGTATATGTGTTAGTCCTCTCAGCCTTAATACCGATATCCTTCAGGTAATTTTTGAACTTATCATGGCAGAATTCCATCCCATTATCCGTCCGGATACATAGAATTTTAGTACCTAATTGCCTTTCTTCTCTGGCCTGAAACTCTTTAAAATGTGAAAATACTTCTGACTTCTGTTTCATGAGGTAAACAAAAACTTTTCTACTATAATCATCTGTTATAGTTAAGACATACTTGTTCCCACCATATGAGGCTGTGGGTAAGGGACCACACACATCCATGTGTAACAATTGCAATGGTTTAGTGGACCTTATCCTACCGGTGGGTTTATATGATACTCTCCTAGACTTAGCCAATTTACACGATTTACAATTTAACTTTTTGTATTTAAGCCTAGGAAGTCCGTTTACGGCAGAAACTTTGCTGGTTTGGAGGAGATATTCAGCGTTTATGTGGCAATATCGTTTATGCCAAAGACAGTTTGTACTATTAAGTTCAGTTACTGAACTGCTAGGCTTAGATATTGAACTATCCACATTTCTATTCTGCTTAGTTTTTGTTTTGTCAGATTTAAATTTAGTTTCTTTAAGATTAGGTGCTATTTTTACTTTGTCTATTTTTCTGGAAGCACTAGGATCCCTATCCTTGGATTTCTTATCCTTTTTGTGTTTCTTGTCTCCATCTCGATCCCTATCTTTAGATTGACGGTTTTCTACGTTATGTTGTTCCTGGGTACTATACTTAGGTTTTAAAAAATATAACCCATCCTTTCTTTTTGCATAAAAGAATTTCTCCCCTTTAGGTGTAAAAAACCATAGAACCCCATTAGCTCCATTAAAACTAAAATTTTGTTCCTCAAGAACAGATGCAGCTAATAAATTTCTCCTAAGTTTAGGAGAATACATAACATTTTCCAATTTGATAATACTTTGCTTATCCTTAAATTGGACATACATTTCCACCGTCCCGATAGCCTCAACTGGACTTTCGACATCCCCTACTGCTAGCGACATTGAAGTGCCTTTGCACTCATTAAATTTTGAAAATAACTTAATGTTATTACAGAAATGTCGCGTAGCAGCAGTGTCTACTACCCAGCTGAGTCTATCGCTAGGATCGATTACAGTATTAGCCTCAATCTGTGGAGACCCAAGAAATTCCACAATACTAGATCCATTATTTCTACTGCAATTAGATTTAGTATGACCTAGTTTGTTACACTTATAACACTTAATTTTACTTTTAGAAATATTTACATTATGACTAGAAGTATTTACATTAGACACATTATGAGATACATTTGGAAGTTTAGACACTTTTACTCTATTTACAAATTTCTTAGAAGTAAAATATGCAGAATTTGAACTCACAGTTTTGGAAAAGTCACTTGCTTGCTGCCTCAGCCGGCTCTCCTCCGCTGCTAGCTCTGCTTGTATTTTGCTGAGCTTGAGGTCCGAGTCATTCCATCGATATATAAGTTGAACGATACCTCGGAATTCTTCCGGAAGGTACCGAATCAACTGGAATGCTACATATAGGTCTTCAATGGGGTGTTTCGCGTCTTTAAGCCTCGTCACGGCCTTCCGCAGTCTTGAGCAAAAAATGTCAACAGGCTCATCTTGCTCCGGCCGAACGTCGAAGAACTCATCTAGTAATCTAACCAGGTTGGCTCTGGAAGGCGCTTGAAAATGTTCTTTCACGGTATTCCATACTTGACTAGGTTCGTCGGTGACGTTTATCAACTCCTTGTATTCCGAGGATAAACTTTGATAAATGATAACGAGCGCTCGGTCTTTCCTCCGATAAAAATCATCGTAGTCGCGGCGACTTGCATCTTCCTCCAAAGGCCTAACGCTTCCATCTACATGTCCGAAACATCCTTCTCCCTTGAGGACGAATGAGATGTCGGTACGCCAGGTGACGTAGTTGTCCCGCGTCAGCAACTCCGTTCTACTTGCCTCCATGGCCACTCGTAGTTTTGAAGAAGCAGAAGCAAAAGTTCTTGTACACTGTTTACGTTTACACTGTTGCGTTTCGTTGTTCACACGAACTTCAAAATGGTGCCATGTGCGGCCCCCATCTGAACACTGGAACGATTTCTTTAAAGATACTTGCACTTATGACTCTATTGGGCGTTGAACTGGCCCATAACCGTTTCTGTTGGAAAATTTAAAATTTGAAGATAGCAAAGCACGCACTGTCAGAGTCAATAAGTGTTGGCTGGGTTATGAAAGTACACAAGTCCAGTTTTAAAGAAAAACTTCGTTCACTTTATTTGGTGAAAAACACAACTCGGCATATTACACGTACCTGGTAATTTTCCATGCCGTAAAACATCAAAAATATACTATGTACAAAAGATTTTTAGTTGTAAATGACTAGACAGAGATTCCTTGAAGCATTTGGTAGTAAGTTACTATACTACCTCTATCACTTGCGTGTATTTCAGCCACCATCACTTGGCAAAGGGAAACCAAAGGATAGAACATCAGGAAAATATTTAAAGCGGCTTCCGAACGTTTGTAAGTAAATTTAACGTTCAATACATGCTGGTCCAAACTGACCACATCTGCATCCGTTTCGACTATTCACCGTCGTCAAACGATATTCCGCAGTACTTCAGTCAAAAACATTTCTGTCTGCCTGCATCAGACCATCAGTGTCTATCTCGTCTGACTTCTTCAGACGTCGGATCTGATCTCATCGATCTGTCTGATCTCGATCGACTCTTTCGACCTTCTCATTTGCTTCAAGAAACCTCTGCCCTATATATCCGAGAATGGACAGTTCCGGAAACGCCCCCGGATATGCAAATCAGATGCGTACGCATTGAGAACTGATTTGCATGAAACCTCATGTTGAAAAACGTCACGGTTCACGCCGGTGAACGGGAAGAGTCGTTCATATTAAATTTGCATAAACGCCCGTTCACAGGAACGTGAATCGCGATGTATTGATTATTTCCAACACATACAATTTTCAACACATAAGGGGAAAATACATGGATATTTTATAAAGCCGCGTCCCTAACGTCGGCATCTCGAGAGTAAACGAATCGTATAGGAACAATATTAGAAATTTGGCGTGAAAAAAAACAGACAGTGCAGAATTAAACAGTAGATTGTGTCGCGTTCTGGGCGCGGAGCTAGCCAAAGAGAAATAGAAGAGTAGGAAAACATGAAGAGGGCCTTCTCAAATTGGCTCAGTTTCACTAATTTGGCCTCAATTTTTTACATTTAAGAATGCGTTTGTTCTCTTTCTCGTCTGTTTAATAAATTTGGAAGTTTAAATAAACATTTGAACAAATGAGTGGATTAAGTGTACGTGTGTAGTGATGGGAAGGGGTGGGGGGTATTTATGATATTTTAAGGGTTTCTGGCCATCGTGAATAAAATATGTTTTTTAGGACACTCACTTTGAGGGATCACTTGACCCTCCCAGCTGTCTTACTTATTCAAGTGGTTTCGCATTTCGTCATTTCTGATGTAGTGTGGTTCTGTCCTATGAGAAGGGGGTTATTTCTAAATTGGGGCAGTTCTGTGCTCTGGTTGATCTGCTGGTGACGAATTCCAATATGTTTGACTTCAAATTAATTCTTTAAACGTCTGGAGTTTCCTATTTTTGGCATACCCGTGATCGATAGGCTATTTTCAGTGACGCTTCAGAAATATGTTGGTTCGCATATTTAGTTTGAGGGATCACTTGACCTACCCAGCTGTCTTACTTTTTCAGCTATTTAACATAAAAAATACCTAAAAATTAAACACACTTTAAATATTTAGTAAAAAAATTTAATATTAAATTTTCATCGTGTTCCTTTTATCTGCGTCGTTTCCCTCGAAATTTTGATCCCAGGTTGGCAACTATATTGCTCAGATACCCCCTGGGCGTAAATTTTACTTGAGGTAGCAACCCAAATTTCTTATCTCGGCTTCTAATTTAGCGATTTTGATTTTAACGATGGTTATAGTCTCTGCATCCTCTGTACGTGTCATCTGAATATACATATTTTGTATCAGACCCCTGAGCGTAACTTTTAGTTTAACTAGCCCCATAATTATACATTTTTAGCGAGCAATTTTCTTAATTGAACAAATTTAGTTTTGCTAGTGGCTATAGTTTCTGCACCATTTGTACATGTCATCTGGTTATGCATCTTTGTTGTGACAGCTCTCTGAGGATAACTTTTACTTTAATTAGCCCCCCCTCCCCAAATTTCCCATCTCACCTCCTAATTGAACGAATTTGCTTATGCTGATGGTTGTATCTGCACCATCCGTACGTCTCAGTTTGATACACATATTTGATGGATATATAATATACATGCGTTTTTTGTGTCAACTCCCTGGGCGTAAATTTTAGTTTAACTAGCCCCCACAATTTTACATCTCAGTTCCTAATTGAGCGTTTTTGACTGTGGTGGTGACTATATAGTCTGAGCAACATTTGTACCTTTCACTTGGATACACATATTTTAGTGTCAACCCCTGGATGTAGCTTTCAGTTTAACTAGTCCTCACAATTTTACATATCTGCTCCTAATTGAACGATTTTGGTTCGGCGTGTGGCTATAGTCTATCCACCATTTGTACATGTCACATGGATAACTTTCACGTGGCAAATCCTTGAGCGTAACTCTTATTTTGGTTATCACCCCCCCCCCCCCCCCAATTTTCCATCTCGCCTCCTAATCCACCGATTTTGATTTTACTAGTGGCAATAGTCTCTGAACCATCACTACGTATCATCAGAATATGCATATATTTTTAGTCAACTCCCTGGGCATAACTTTTAGTTTAACTAGCCCCTACAATTTTACTTTAATGTAAATTAGGACTATGTAATGTTTTTCCACTAGGAAGGATACGTTCCATGTGTCCAGGATCTTTATGAACAAGCGAGCAGATGGGAGGTACGTTATTTTACTTAATACATCCGTCGTTTATATTTTTAATACACATATATATATATATATATATATATATATTTCAGTCCATCTTATCATTTTTGCTATACAGAACATTTTCACTTAATGATTAATCTCAGGTATATATAATACAAGTAAAATAAAAATTTAATTATATATATTACTAATATATAGGCATAAATACATAGATCAGCGCCTCCCTCTACATGTCACTCACGAGCTGCCACTGCCTTCTAGACATAATTATTTAATTTCAAATATGCGATCATATAGTATTTATATTAAAATTATAACCTTGTTTTTAATGGAGAACTTACAAACATTAAATTAAAAGTAATAGTTGGAACCAAAAAACTTAAATCAAAGTGGTTAAATTTGTGAACCCAAACTGGAAGAAATATTGGGACTAAAATAAACACAACAGTATTAGGGTCAACAAAATTGAAAATTTCACTGATTACTTTAGACAGATACATAATTAGCTATTCAAGTGAAATGAAAATATTTTTCTAACCTTGCCTCATGACAAAAATAAAGAATAACATTGGTTGTCTATGTGACCAAAGCTACCCAGGGAACTTAAATATTTACATTAAAATAAAAAAACTAATAAAAAAAAACCTTATCTGAGCTCTACCTCTAACTTGAAATTTTCTCAAAGGGTATGATATAAAAAATGAAAATTTGAAGAATAGTTTGAGGAACACCTGCAATGACAGGAAAGTCTCCTACGTCTGAGAGATATGGTGGGGAATGGAAAAAGGTCCGTTAAAGAGAGTCCTTTAGTGCAAACTGAATGGTGACCTACTGCATTTCGTTGACCTTGGGCCCCTTATTAAGAATATGGAGTCATATTTCTGTAAAACTGCCTATTTTTACCTGTATTTAAATCTTTTTCAGGCTGCATATTCGTATAAAAGGTTTTTAAATGGGGGTCGTTCAAGTATTAAGTAAGCACGTTTTTGGTAAATTTGAACCCCCCGCATAATAATCAAAAATTAACATAGAGTAAGATAGGACAACATTTTCTTTATTCATTCATTCATTGATATCTATTGGTTTTATTAAAAATAATATAAATTTATAAATTATAAAAATAGGTTAATATTAGAAAAAGTATTCTTAAGGTTTAAGCCTTAAAATAAATGTTAGGGATCCGTGACTTCAGCCTAGGATATAAAGGGCTCATCAATCTAAGAAGTTTGAGAACTGGTGTATTAGAGAGAGAGAAAGAGAGAGCTACAATGGGCAGATTGTGTGATGATTTGCTACAGCTACACTGTGACCTAAATTAAGTGATCCATTACTATATTTCTGCATTTATTTTTTTAAACAAACAGCATGTACCCCGTTTTCATATTTCTGGTATATAACCATGAAACGGAACCACCCAAGTGGAGCGCAACAAAGAAAAAAACAAAAAGTCAAAGCTTTACATCTACAGTCGCTGGCCGGATCGTTGCTGAAATTTTTCACATCTTCCAATTCGGCATCAACATCAAGTGTTCCAGAGGAATCAAACTTTCGTGGAGACGTGGATGAACTAGATTTTGAAGAAAATAGAGTATACTCTGATTCTGATAGCAGTTTGGAAAGTGAAGAACAAACACAAACTGAAACGGATAACCAGGAAAGACAAGTCACTGAACTTCTCACTAAAAAGCTAAATTAGATGAAGTCAAGTTAGAAGACAAATTAGAAGGAGATGGTAGATTAGAAGGGGAACAAATAAGTAGTAATATTTTGTATAATGATATATCTGATTGGCCTTTTCCTGTTTCAGATAGTTTAAGAGTTGATTTGATTGGCCTTTTCCTGTTCCAGACAGTCTAAGAGTTGATTTGACTGGCCTTTTCCTGTTCCAGATAGTCTAAGAGTTGATTTAATTAAAAGGGGTAGCGAAGCATATCAGAACAAAGAGGGTCCATTTGGTACAACTACAAGATCAGGTGATAAAATAAAGGGGTCTATCCACCAACTAACATCTGATTGGTTCAATATCAGTCTACCAAATGGTGAGAAAATACTGACAACCTGGATGGCCTACTCTACAAAAAAACAAAGCTTGTACTGTTTTTGTTGTCGGCTTTTTAGCACTGATAAAAGTTTGAGTGGTAATCCATCAAAGTTTATGACTGGTTTTCAATCTTGGTGGAAACTTCATCCGATAATTCAAAGTCATGAAAACTCTGAGCAACATTTAACTTGTTTTGTAAAATGGAAAATATTACGAGTAAGTCTAATTGCTAACAAAACAATTGATCAATTTAGCCAGACTGTTGCAGAAACAGAAAAGAGGAAATGGAGAGATATTTTGAAAAGGCTCTTAGATATAACATTATTTTTGGCTCAACAAAATTTACCATTCCATGACCACAGAGAGCATATGTTAGCAGAAAACAGAGGAAATTTTCTACAGCTAGTTGAGCTGGTATCAAAGTATGATCTGGTACCAAGAGAACACTAGATCAAACTAGAACAGGCAGGTCAGTCACAAAAAAGCAAAATACTTACAAGCTATTTGTTCCCTACCACACAAAATGAGTTTATCACACTAAGCAAGAGTGTTAAGAAAAAGATTTTATTTGATATTAAGGAAGCAAAATATTATAGCATTATCTTTCACAGTACACCAGACATTTCGCACCAGATGTGTGAAATAGTTCGATATGTTCATATCGAGAATAAAAAAGTAGAAATAAAGGAGTCATTTCAAGGCTATTTTCAGATAACTGAAAAGAAAGCCCTTAACATAACAGAAGACATTATAAAGGCAATTGAACAGGACAGGCTGGATATCACATTGTGTAGAGGTCAGGGGTATGACAATGCCTCTACAATGGCTGGAGTGCACTCTGGAGTCCAAGCGAGGATTCATAAACTTAATCCTAAAGCATTATTTGTTCCTTGTACAAATCACTCTCTTAATCTGTGTCTCATTCTTTTGCAACTGTTTCACAATGTGTAACCTTTTCTGGGACCTTAGAAAGTCTGTACTGCTTTTCTCGGTTTCCGCACACAGATGGACGAGTCTTGTAACTAATGTTGGAGTTACAGTCATAAGACTTTCAAATACAATTCAAGATGGTGTGCTCACTATGAAGCTGTAAAGCCTATATATGTTAATTTCAATAAAATTGTTGATGCTATAGAAGAACTTTGTGATCCCACAGAAACTGTCGAAACCAGAGGAGCAGCGCAAATGCTTTTGCCAGCAATATGTGATTTTTCTTTTTTATGTTTTTTGTATTTCTGGAGTAATGCCTTAAAAAAAGTAAACTACACTCAAAAATACATACAGATCGTTGCAATCTGTTTTGAGAAGTGTATTATCAAAATGAGAAGTCTGAAGACCTTTTTGAAAGACAAAAGAAATGAGATCGTGGAGATAGCACTGCAGATTGCAACGAACACTTGTGAAGAGATGGACATTCCTTTAATGAAAAGAATCATCAGAAAGAAGAAAATGATGCCTGGAGAAAAAGCTGAAAATGAACTACTCACGTTGAATGAAGAATAGAAAAGATCAATGTTGGAGTGCATTGACAGGTTTTATCAAGAAATTGACAATCGCTGCAAAGACATGGAAAGTATATCAGCTCAGTTTGCAGTTCTCGAGCCCAAGAATTTGATCACAATTTCAGAAGACAAACGTCGTAAACTATGATGAACTTTCTGAAGATGGAATTCTTAGAGAGATTCCATGACTAAGAAGACATCTGAAAACAAGACAGACAAGCAAGCTGCTGACAATCTGCCGAAGTTTCAAAAGAAGATTATCTGGAATGGCCTTCTTTAAGATTTTTAGAGTTTGTTGTTGAATATGAACTTTCAGATTCTGTACCAAATCTGACTTTAGTCTTAAGATTCTTGTTAACGTTATGTGTTTCAGTAGCAACATGTGAGAGGAGTTTTTCAAAACTAAAATTAATGAAGAGTTATCTTAGGTCCACGATGAGTCAAGCTCGGCTCTCTGGCTTAGCTATCTTGTCAATTGAAAACAATGTAGCCAAAGGAATTGATTTTGATGATGCGATTTCAAAATTTGCAGAGCGCAAAGTTAGGGAAAAAAGGTTTTAAGCGCTTATGCTCACAGTGTAAAAAATCACATACACACAATCAAGCACAAAGTACTTGCTCACAGTAAATAAAGAAAATAACACTTGCAACTGTAAGTATCTTATTTTTCCTTCTTTTGATAATTTCAATGGGGATGGGGGTGGGGGGTAACAAGAAATTTTCTGCACCGGGTACCACCTGACCTTGCTACGCCTCTGATGACAGGGAATTAGCGGTCCTGTTATCATGACGCTACGATAACGTCTTGAAAATTGCGAAATCGAAGCCATCTTGACCTGGTGTGATATTTTGCATTCAAGTGGGTTTTCATCCAAAAATTACAGATTCTAAATAAAATTATTTTTCAGGGATGGGAGAAAAAACATCATACCAATAAAAACATTTAAATTTAACCAATTAATATTCCCAGGGCAGTAGTGGTCAAGGACTGGTTTCAATACTTTAACACATCAGCTGAGATTTGTTTCAATACTTTAACACATCAGTTGACAAATTACAAAATTATGATTTACAAAAATATATTCTTGTCAATTAAATAATTGCTTGTTTACAGATCAGTATGGCAATTATGCATGTATTCAGGTAGTTTACACCATACAGGGTTCCTTAATTACACTGGTACTTATCCCAGTGTTACAGAATTACATATATTTCTCTTAATTGCTATATCTTTATTAAATCCTTCTCATTTAATATTCTTAAATCCTTATTTAAATAGTAAAGCTTAGCTTTAACATAAGTGAGTTGGGTGTCACTCCTGGGATGTACCCTTCTGGGTCAGGTTCACGAGTCGGGGAAAAAGACTCTCTAGTTTGGATGATGAAGGTAATGGAGTGGTTACAGAAGAAGAGGAAAGTTGGGAAAACATTCCATTTATGGAATATGAATTAAGACATTGGATAGTATGGATCCTAATAAGGCTCCAAGTCATAATGGACTGACTTTGGAGATAATGAAGGAAATGACACAATGAATACATGGAATACTCTATATTTCCTGATATATGGAAAGTGGCAAAAGTAATATTAATTCCCAAAGAAGGCAAATACCTGAAGGAGGCAAGTTCCTATAGACCAATATGTTTACTCCCAGTGTGAGGTAAAATACTGGATAAACTGATTACAAACAGGATGGCTTTTTACCTAACTAAGCAATTAAGCCCAAATCAATATGAATTTAGGAAACATATTAGTACGATAGATGCTTTAAAATCTATTATTGACAAAAGACATGAAAATAAGAACAAAAATAAAATAATGTGTTTTATCTCTCTAGACATACAGAATGCATTTAACACAGTTAGATGGAGTGACATGAAGAATCAAATGGGAAAGTATAAAATATCGTTAAATTAAAAGAAGATTATTTATAGCTTCTTGAATAAAAGAAGAATTTATATGGAATGTACAGGTGTATATTTGGAATATGATATTGAAGTACCGCAGGGATCGAGTTTAGCACCGATCCTGTGGCTCCTAATAGTAGATGAGGCTCTAAGGATTGAGTTTAATTAAGAGGAAACTAGTATACAAGCTTTCGCTGATGACATGGCTCTTATTATGAGTTCAACTGCTTCTTACCTGTTTGGTGAAATGGGTACAACAGAAATAATGAAACTGGAAACTTGGGCACAGAAATTCAGATTGAAATTTAGTGTTGAGAAGACAAAATATATTATGTTTCCTTTCAAGAAACTGATTACATGTTTACCAAATATAAAGTTATATGGTAAAAGAATTAGTTACGATAAGAATCTCAAATATTTGGGATTATATTTTGACTGCAAGCTATTCTGGACACCTCACCTGAATGAGGTTTAAAATAAGGTGTTGAGAAGTTCCATGGAAAGTTGGCCAGATTCAAGCGAGGAACTTAGGGCTTAAAACCAGAAATTAAAAAAGAAATTTATATGAAAGCGGTAGAGAAGTTCATCTCCTATAGGTCAGAAATTTGGTGAAGAGACATAAGAAGGATTGATGACAAAGTGATCCAAATTCAGAGAATAGCATTGTTATCAATTACCAAGTGCTATAGAACAGTTTCCAATATGAATTTACAAGTTCTGGCGGGATATCTGCCATTAGACATAAAGCTAAGAGGAGATACTGTTATGCCGAGATTTTGGTTCAAAATTTAATTAATAGCTCAAAATTATGTAATAGCTTAAAATTCGTTATTTTCCCCTTTCCCTTCAAAATTCAAAATTCATTTGTTGTTTTTGAATATTTCAGCGATTTATTTCCCCTTTAACGTAATTTGTTATCCTTTTTCTTTGTTTTATTATTCAAAATTATACGCAATGCATCTTAAAAACGTTAAAATATCATATCCTTTGTTAATCTTTTGGCTTTCCGCTCTCTCGTGTTAACTTCACTTCATTCATGAGAGCGAGAAAAAGGATGCATTTTTAGGCAAAACTGACGGAAATATGTATCATATCCGTAAGTTATATATTGAAAATTAACGTATAATTAAATTTCTGATGAAGCTGGTGATAGAATAACTATGAGCCACGAAATTCTGGTTCCACAACTTCGTTGAAAATTTAAAACAGAGTGTTGCAGCTATAACAAACGTTAGATAGTAGTTGTAGGAATACAAGTAGCTGTAGAAGTGTTAAATGAGAACAGTTCCAGTTTAAATCAAAATCACTTTTATTGAAGAGTGAATCCATTGTATTTGCTTACAGTATATATCATGAAAACAGGTAAGCAAAACACTAAAGCATACTATTTACAAAACATGAGCACTACAGCTCATATGAAGGTTTTTCAGTGTAAGTTCCATGCCTAGACACGTTTCTGGTTAACGTATTATTTACACAAGTAAGTGGAATAAAAGCATTTCACACTTACGTGACCACGTGCACTTTCCGACGCCACCACTAGCTGGGCACACGCTATGGCAAAAACTTTAAACTTTCCGGATCAGCACTATAAAGTCTACAACACGGGAAACATGGTCTCCTTAACTGAGAACCATCAAAACTACTAAGTTTAGTTTAAATATCCGCGTTCACCGATAAACACTTTATCGTGACTTTCGACAACATCGAAACATGACTTTACGAAGATCCGTCTGCCCGATCTAGATCCTTCTAGATCCTTCCATCGATCAGTATATCGATCGAAAGACTAACCGGTCTAATGACCAAAGCGATCTCACTTAAAACAAAGCGATCTCCTTTAAAGCGATCTGACATTAAAGCGATCTGACTTAAAACCAGAAAAGTGTCTAGCCTTTATACCCGAAGATGGGTGCGTTCCGGAACATAACCGTTGCCGGCAACGCCCTCTGGATATGCAAAACAGGATGCGTGAGCGGCGAGAAAGGTGATTTGCATGATCAGCCAAGTTTTGTCCACATCGCGATTCGTTCACGAGAACGGAATAATCATTTTAATAATGACGTCACGCTCCCGCGAAACGAGAATCGCGATGTAAACAAAACCAAGTTTCTAACAATCGGCCCCCTCATGCAAAAACACCAACTCTCGGCGCCCATGCTTTCATCCAACAAAAGGTTATTCTAAGAATCAAAGTTCTTAGTATCCTAAAAACATAATGTATGCATACACAAAATTTTATACATTAAAGAAATTTATAACACTTATAACATTTAGAAAGTGAATAGCCTTTTCTAAAAATGGCAACAATCAAATGAGTACACTTATCTATTATGCAGATCATAAGCATTCTTTAAATTACATGTTTAAGGATAACATAGTCAAAGAAAACAGTATAACCATACTATTGCCCTTTCTTAAGTACTAGCTCATACTGAAGAAAGCTATTTCTTTACTATTTTGAAAATTAAAACAAACATTAAGTTTAAAATTTAAAAGTCTAAAGATATCAAAAATTTTAAGCTCTAGAAAAATTTTAGGTATAGTTATCAATTTTAATATTTAAGATTAAAAATTTAAATCTAAACATCAAAATCAAGTTGTAGAAAAATTTAAATGTATAACTATGAAATTTAACATTTAAGATTAAAAATTTAAATCTAAACATCAAAATCAAATTGTAGAAAATTTAATAACTATGAAATTTAACATTTAAGATTAAAAATTTAAGTCTAAACATCAAATTCAAGTTTGTAGAAAATTTAATGTATAACTATGAAATTTAACATTTAAGATTAAAAATTTAAGTCTAAACATCAAATTCAAGTTTTGTAGAAAATTTAATGTATAACTATGAAATTTAACATTTAAGATTAAAAATTTAAGTCTAAACATCAAATTCAAGTTTGTAGAAAATTTAATGTATAACTATGAAATTTAACATTTAAGATTAAAAATTTAAGTTTTATTATCTTAGCCCATGACTAGTATACACACTAAATACCCAATACAATGGCAATGATAATAAAAGATACAGAAGGTAAATATACATATGAGATAAACACAGATTAAAAATTTTATGTTTCATGTGAATTATATCAATAATGTACATTCAGATAACATTTTATTCACATAAGCGAAAATGCATTATGCGTGTAGTAAAAATGGATATATATATTTTTTTTTTTCAAGTGTAATGTGAGAAAAGTAACAGTTCATTGTCACATAACAATATATACTCAAGATACATTTCATTTGTATCAATGAGAGAGGAATAAATTATAAAATACCCTAACCATTTATACTTTGAAAATATAAAAAAAATTTAAAGTAAAATTTTTATTTGAACAGTTAAATTTTATATTTTAAAGATATCATTACTAAATTTTAAAACTCTATCTTTAGTCATTGGCTTCGTGAAGTAATCTGCTACGTTATCTTTAGTATTAACAAAGTTAATTTTAAAAGACTCGTTTACAACTAAGTTCCTTAAAAAGTGATACTTTATATCTATGTGCTTAGTTCTATTATTCTCAATGGGGGAATTTGAAAAGTTTATTGCTGCCTGGTTGTCACAAAAAATTATACAATTATTTTTGTTAAATTTTAAACCTAGCATTTTACATTCCTCCAAAATGTTTTGCATCCATATCATTTCTTTAGCGACCTCTGCCAACGAAACATATTCAGCTTCCATCGTTGACAGACTAACACACTTGTGCTTAAATGTCCGCCAAGAAATTGGTACTTTATCAATCATGAACAACATACCACCAAGTGACACTCTGTCATCTCTATTGGCTGCAAAATCTGAGTCTGAGTAGCAGTTTAGCCTTAAATCACAAATATTTGACAAATTTAACATATACTCTCTGGTCTTTTCAACATATCCCATTAACTTTAATAATGCATCCCAATGCTTTATTCCTGGATTCTCCTGAAATTGAGATAGAATATTGACTGCATAGCATATGTCTGGTCTAGTTCTGCTAGACAGATAGGCTAGGCATCCAATCAAGCTTCTGTAAGGGAAACCCTGCATTTGTGTTAATTCACTATCATTCATTGGGCAATCAATTTTACTTAAGATGTTACCCTTTGTAATAGGTAGTGAGGAAATTGGATATTTGAACCTTTTAAACATCTGACAAACTTTGTCAATGTAATCACCTTGATGTATATAAAATTTGTCTTCAATCTCCTTAAATTCCACACCCAAAAGTCTTTTGACTTTTCCCAATTCTTTGATATCAAATTCTTTACTCAAAAGTGAAACTGTATGGTCTATATCATTTTGTTGTTTAGCAAACAAAATTATGTTGTCTACGTAAATCAGCATTAATACTTTATTCTGATATGTATAAGCACAGTTGCACCATTTAAATTTTAAAAAGTTTAATTTTTTCAAAGTGGTGTCAAGCTCTGTATACCATTCCCTTCCGCTTTGGTGAAGGCCATATATTGCTTTCTTAAGCAAACAAACATATTGAGGCTGATTTGGATCGACATATCCATGTGGTTGTTTCAAGAAAATTTTATCATTCAACTTTGCATAAAGATATGCGGACTTAATGTCCAGTTGAAAATGTTTCCATTTAAGCATGCAAATGAATATGGAGAAGAAAGCTCTGATTAAACTAAAATTAATCACAGGGCTAAACACTTCATCATATGAGTCCCCTTTTATCTGGGTATATCCTTGAGCTACTAGGCGAGCTTTGAATCGTTTAACATTTCCCCTTTCATCCTTCTTAATGGTATAAACCCATCTACTTCCTATAATTTTTTGTTGTGAGATGGGTGCAGGCACTAAGTCCCAGACACCCCTCTCTTGCATTGTAGCTATTTCATCATCCATGGCTTCTTGCCATTTATCGGACTGGGGAGATTCTATTGCCGATTTATAGCTCTTGGGTATCAAGATCTCAACATTGCTTGCTTCTGGTTTTCTTTTGATATCACTTACCCCCTTTTTCTCTCTAAAATTAAACATTTGCTGATCATAATGAATGTTAGCTTTTCCACAAAACTTTCTGACATCATTATGAGATCTCAGCCTTTTATTGTCACCTTTTACCGAGTAGTAAATATCCGTCCTACTCCCATAAGGCCTAGGTACTGCTTTCCGTATCCAGTCAATATCTGAGCAGGGTGTCAGACCAGAATCAGCAGGAGAGTCCTCATCCCCACTAGATTTACTAGTGTCACGGCTCTCACCTGCTTCTTCCTCTGACACTCCTCCTAAGCATTCTGATTCCGAGTCAATCGACTGAGTAACGTTCGATTTCCTCAAGGTGATTCCTTTAGGGTAATTAGGGCCCAGGACGCCTTCCGCTGCCACTCCTTCCTCAAACCTTACATTAGAAGTTTCCTCAACTTTCTTTTTACCCGCTATATAAATCCTATAGCCTTTGGTGCTTTCGGCATATCCGACCATGATTCCTATTTGGGCTCTCATATCCAACTTATTTCTAATTTGTTTGGCTGTGCCCACATAGGCTTTGCACCCGAAAACTTTGAGGTGAGCAACGGCTGGCTTCCTTCCATAATATAACTCGTGTGGAGTTTTGGTTTTGAACTTATGACATATTCTGTTCTTGGTGTGTGTAAAACACAAAATCGCTTCTGCCCACATTCTGTTATCAACCTTGCTTTGATCAAGCATAGCTTTCACACAATCTAGTGCAGTCAGATTAAATCTTTCAGAAACCCCGTTCTGTTCGGGTATATATGCATTTGACCTTTCTGATTTAATCCCCAATTTATTTAAGTATGCCTTGAACTGGTTGTGACAGAACTCCATACCATTGTCCGTACGGATACACAAAATCTTTTTGCCTAGCTGCCTTTCTTCCTTAGCTTGGAATTCTTTAAATATCTTAAACACCTCTGATTTTTGTTTCATTATATAAACAAACACTTTCCGGCTGAAGTCGTCAGTTATTGTCAAAAAGTATCTGTTTCCGCCCATTGAAGCTGTAGGTAAGGGACCACACACATCCATATGGAGTAATTGTAAAGGTTTAGTGGACCTTATCCTACCAATTGGCTTAAAAGAAATTCTCTTAGACTTTGCTAACTTACAGTGTGTACAGTTAATTTTTGCATATTTTAGTCTAGGGAGTCCATTAGCCGCGGAAACTTTACTTGTCTGATATAAATAATCAGAGTTAATGTGGCAATATCTCCTATGCCAGAGTTCCGTTTTATTCAAAACCTCAGAAACCGCACAACTTGATTTCTCATTAACCTTTTCTTTTGACCTCGACTTCACCTCAGAGTTACGTTTACTTTTATTTATTCTAGGCAAATTTTTCATTTTGTCAATACTGTTTTTCTTATTTAGGGGTTTTCTATCTTTCTTAGAATTTTTATCCCTACCCTGATCCTTTCCTTTAGTTTTACGGTCTTCAATATTGTTATTTGCAGTTTGAACTTCGTATTGAGGTTTTAAAAAATATAACCCTTCTTTTCGCTTAGCATAGAAGAATTTTTCTCCCTTTGGAGTGTAAAACCACAATACCCCATTAGCCCCTTTAAAAGTATACCCCTGTTCCTCAAGAACAGATGCGGCTAATAAGTTTCGTCTTAACTTAGGCGAAAACATTACATCAGACAAAACAATATTACTTCTTATGTTCTGAAACTGAACATACATTTTGACCGTACCGATAGCCTCAACTGGGCTCTCAATATCACCCACTGCTAGCGACATAGATGCACCTTTGCTTTCCTTAAATTTTGAGAATAAATTAATATCATTGCAAAAGAACCGCGTAGCAGCGGTGTCAATTACCCAGCTGAGTCTATCGCTAGGATCCTGCACAGTATTAGCTTCAACTCTAGCAGATGAATACAATTCAATTATATTTGAGCTAGACTTAAGAATAGGGCAATTATTTTTTAAATGACCTGCCTTCTTACAAAAATAACATGGTCCTATGACCCTTTTAACTGGTTTAACACTTTTAAACACTTTGTTATTTTTACACTTTACATTTACATTACTCTGAGACAAGAATACAGATGAATTTTGACTTACATTGTTTCTATCACTACGGAGTTGCCGGATACGTCCTTCTTCCGCAGACAATTCATGTTGGATTTTCTCCAAAGTGAAATCTTTGTCCTCCCATCTGTAGATTAGCTGAACTATTCCTTGGAAGTCATCAGAGAGGTATCTTATGGCCTGGAATGCCACATAGACGCTTTCCACCGGGTGCTTGACGTCCTTCAATTTGGCGACCGCCTTCTTCAAACGCGTACAGAAGATATCCACCGGTTCATCTGGCTCCGGACGTAGGCTGAAGAACTCATCCAGTAAACGCACCAGGTTGGCGCGAGTCGGCACGTCGAAGTGCGTTTTTAACTTATCCCACGCATCTGCCGGATCGTCGTTAATGTCAATTAACTCTTGGTAATCAGATGAAACATTTTGGAACAGGATTGCTAACGCGCGGTCCTTTCTTCGCATGTGATCTTCATAATCACGGCGTGACGTTTTTTCATCCACCGGTAACGCTGTTCGGTCTACAAATCCGAAACAGCCCTCTCCTTTAAGAGCGAATGAAACTTCATTCCTCCAAGTGACGTAATTGTCTCTAGTTAATGCAGTAATTTTATTTGCCTCCATGGCAAGGTGGCCTTTTGGAACTGAGCTGAACAGACCTTTTGTTTACGCTTTCGTCGACATGCAAATGGCACCGTCCGCGGCCCCCGTCGACAGGATTCGTTGCTGGAACTCTAACACTTCTAAATTTTTAACGTTGTTATGGGGAGCACTGGCCCGTAACCTTTGACGGAAATATGTATCATATCCGTAAGTTATATATTGAAAATTAACGTATAATTAAATTTCTGATGAAGCTGGTGATAGAATAACTATGAGCCACGAAATTCTGGTTCCACAACTTCGTTGAAAATTTAAAACAGAGTGTTGCAGCTATAACAAACGTTAGATAGTAGTTGAAGACCCAGACCGTCCGACTCGTCCTGATTTTAGTAGATAGTAGTTGTAGGAATACAAGTAGCTGTAGAAGTGTTAAATGAGAACAGTTCCAGTTTAAATCAAAATCACTTTTATTGAAGAGTGAATCCATTGTATTTGCTTACAGTATATATCATGAAAACAGGTAAGCAAAACACTAAAGCATACTATTTACAAAACATGAGCACTACAGCTCATATGAAGGTTTTTCAGTGTAAGTTCCATGCCTAGACACGTTTCTGGTTAACGTATTATTTACACAAGTAAGTGGAATAAAAGCATTTCACACTTACGTGACCACGTGCACTTTCCGACGCCACCACTAGCTGGGCACACGCTATGGCAAAAACTTTAAACTTTCCGGATCAGCACTATAAAGTCTACAACACGGGAAACATGGTCTCCTTAACTGAGAACCATCAAAACTACTAAGTTTAGTTTAAATATCCGCGTTCACCGATAAACACTTTATCGTGACTTTCGACAACATCGAAACATGACTTTACGAAGATCCGTCTGCCCGATCTAGATCCTTCTAGATCCTTCCATCGATCAGTATATCGATCGAATGACTAACCGGTCTAATGACCAAAGCGATCTCACTTAAAACAAAGCGATCTCCTTTAAAGCGATCTGACATTCAAGCGATCTGACTTAAAACCAGAAAAGTGTCTAGCCTTTATACCCGAAGATGGGTGCGTTCCGGAACATAACCGTTGCCGGCAACGCCCTCTGGATATGCAAAACAGGATGCGTGAGCGGCGAGAAAGGTGATTTGCATGATCAGCCAAGTTTTGTCCACATCGCGATTCGTTCACGAGAACGGAATAATCATTTTAATAATGACGTCACGCTCCCGCGAAACGAGAATCGCGATGTAAACAAAACCAAGTTTCTAACAAAAACTTGGCTTTCAACCGCTTATCAGTTGGACACCTGCATTTGGGGTGCCATCATTTTCGGTGGGGCTGGCGGGTTGCCGCTGCGTGGCGGCTTGCCGCTTGGCAGAAGTGATCCTTTTAATGGTTCTTGGCATAACAGCGTTTTTTATTTCCGCAGTATATGCGTGAGCGCTCGGCGCAGGTTTTCACTCGCCACGTTTGGCGTCTCCTGGGAAGGCAAGCGTGTTGCCGGGCATTCGATTGCCGACCAGCATTAGGCTAGGTGGTGTTTCTTTTTGACGGCTGCTGAAATCCGTGGAACGGGCCCCATGCAAGGGCGCCCGTATCCCGCGGTCACCAGGAGTATGTTTTAAATTTGTGCAGAATTGCCTGACATCGCAGGGGCGTGTCTCATATTTGGACAACTTCCACGGGGTACCAACAGAATGTAAAAAGGTGGTCTGGATCTGTGACCCACGGACTACCCTCCTCGGGAAGCGCTCTTAATTGCGCTGGTAGTATCAATTGCTCTATCATCTACCTACCTCAGTGTCATCGCTCTATGGTCATCACAGGTTATCACCTATTTTCATGCCATCAATTGCGAGTGTTCAAGTCTTGGGGGACCCTGAGTAAACAGGGCTAGTGTTCAAGGATCAGTGTGCAAGCCCTCAGTGATCGAGTGCATGCAAGCAGTGCGTTTAATTTTAAGAGTGAATAAAATCAATGAAAACACAGGTTACATCATGCAAGGAAGTAAAAGGCATCTAATTTTGAATTTCATTTTTAAGAGTTGTGATCTACCATCCTTGTACTATCGATTTGTGAATGCTCCAGTCTTTGGGGGCCCTGAGTGAACAGGGCTAGTGTTCAGACATCCGTGTGCAAGCCCTCAGTGATCAGGGTGCGTGCAAGCAGTGTCATTTAATTTTTAAAGTGATTAAATTCAAAGAAGAAAAAGAAAAGGGGAGTTATAAATAATTTGTTTAAGTGTTAGCACCGAGAAAGTTTGAGTATCTAGAAAGAAAAATTTTTGAGAATGAGTTTACTTGATTATTTTTAACAAAGCTATATTGTTGTAATGTAATGAAGAAATGTGATTTTTAATACTTTCCTTTTATTTCAAATTCAAGTTTTGGTGGACAGCTCCTCAGGCAGACCAAACTCTGGTCTTCAGACCAGAGTGGATTCTGTTTCCTGGGTTATTTTAATTGGTTATCTGGGTTTTTCTTTAATTGAATTCTAAATTTAATAGACATAATTTTCGCAATGTACTAACTTAACTTTATGCCACTATACATGTAATGAAACTTTAAATGGATCAGATGTTTAAATTTTAATTGTTGAAAAATAAAAGTTAATTTTTAATTTAATAATAATGGTTGTCTTTCTTGTGTTGTGTGTTGGCTGAGCAAATTATTCATTTAAAGGTAAGTGGAATTTTTAGAAGTTATATGGTGTTGAAGTGTTTTAAAAGCGTAACATAATTTAGCACAGACCAAGCTGTAGGTAATAAATACATTAAATAAAGAAACAAATAATAATTATAAAAGTAAACTTTATTGTTTAAATACTATACGATCACAGGCTAATGTAAATAAAATAAATCTAAGTAATGTAAATATAATTAAGTAAATATAATGATAAAATATAAATATAATAACTTAGAAAAATGAAATGTAAATAACTTAAAGATAAATATGAAATTAGTATAAACACAAATAAAGTGTGTGAATTAAATGTATCTATATAATAAAAGGCAATGTCTGTGTGTGTGTGTGTCTTATACACTATACGTTTCGCGACCGCGCGTCGGAGAGTTACGAAATTTGGCAATCGGAGACCCTGGGGGGTGGGAAGGGGACACGTGAAAACCGATTTTCAAAATTCTAATTATTTTTTTATTTATTTAATGTTTTATGCGATTTCGACCTTTTTTTGATCTTTTTGCCTTTTTTTCTCCTCGATCCAGACATCGTAGAAAAAAACAAATCACACCATCGGAAAGAGCAGAGAATTTCGAGTAAAAATATATCAATTTCAAATCTCCATTTCGATTTCTAATATTTTTTAAAGATTTTAAAACAAAAGTCACTTTTGGCTCAAGAAAACGATTTTTGGTTTTTAAATTCTCGCATCGTGAAAAGTACTCATAATTTCGACTAATAATTTACATTTTCAGAAAGGTCAAACATCTGGCATTCCTACAAGTCTAATCTGGTCCAGAAATAATGAAAATTGCCTTCAGGATCGCAATTTTAAAGACGTCATGATTTTAAATTTCTCGCTGTTCCGCTCGGCGTCCCGTTCGTTTCTCCCCCGCTGAAGCAGGGAAGGTGGTGGGTGGGGACGTCAAGGTGGAGGTGACGTCACGGTTCTGAATAGACCGCCTTTGCTCTATATAAATTATTATATTTATATTTTAAATGATGGGACGATCTGGATTTTTTAAATGTATATTTTAACTTTTGGATATTTTAATTTTATGGATATTTTAAATGATGGAACAATGAAACAATGGAATGAGGATGATGGAATTAAGCATACGGTCATTTTAAATTGCAAATTAGCGCGCGGGAAGTTAGCGGTAGGCCCGGGTTCGATTCCCGCCACTGCCAAAACTGCCGCCGTGTTTACGTGGAATACGATCACGTTAAATATGTGGGTCCGTAAGTCCTTCCGAGAGGTTGGTGGTAGGGGAAGGAGGATACGGCCCCTGTGGATGCCTCCCCCACTGGGTTCCCGTCTAAATTGGGTGAAAATGTAGAAAGTTATGGAGATTGTCGCGGAGGGCGCGGCAGCCCAGTGGTTAGCGCGCGGGAATTGCACTCAGTAGGCCCGGGTTCGATTCCCGCCACTGCCAAAACTTACGCCACGTTCACGCAGAGTACGATCACGTTAAACATGTGGGTTCGTGAGTCCTTCCGAGAGGTTGGTGGTAAGGGAAGGAGGGTATGGTCTAAATTGGGTGAATAAAAAGAGAGTTATGGAGATTGTCGCGGAGGGCGAAGTAGCCCAGTGGTTAGCGCGCGGGAATTGCACGCGGTAGGCCCGGGTTCGATTTCCGCCACTGACATGGAGTGTTAGAAACTTGGTTTTGTTTACATCGCGATTCTCGTTTCGCGGGAGCGTGACGTCATTATTAAAATGATTATTCCGTTCTCGTGAACGAATCGCGATGTGGACAAAACTTGGCTGATCATGCAAATCACCTTTCTCGCCGCTCACGCATCCTATTTTGCATATCCAGAGGGCGTTGCCGGCAACGGTTATGTTCCGGAACGCACCCATCTTCGGGTATAAAGGCTAGACACTTTTCTGGTTTTCAGTCAGATCTGGTTTTAGGTAGATCGCTTTTAAGTAGATTGGTTTGAAGTAGATCGCTTTGTCAGTCGATCGCTTGGAAAGCTCGGTTGGATAGCTTGCTTATACTGATCGATGGAAGGATCTAGAAGGATCTAGATCGGGCAGACGGATCTTCGTAAAGTCATGTTTCGATGTTGTCGAAAGTTACGATAAAGTGTTTATCGGTGAACGCGGATATTTAAACTAAACTTAGTAGTTTTGATGGTTCTCAGTTAAGGAGACCATGTTTCCCGTGTTGTGGACTTTATAGTGCTGATCCGGAAAGTTTAAATTTTTGCCATAGCGTGTGCCCAGCTAGTGGTGGCATCGGAAAGTGCACGTGGTCACGTAAGTGTGAAATGCTTTTATTCCACTTACTTGTGTAAATAATACGTAAACCAGAAACGTGTCTAGGCATGGAACTTACACTGAAAAACCTTCATATGAGCTGTAGTGCTCATGTTTTGTAAATAGTATGCTTTGGTTATTTTGCTTACCTGTTTTCATGATATATACTGTAAGCAAATACAATGGATTCACTCTTCAATAAAAGTGATTTTGGATTTAAACTGGAACTGTTCTCATTTAACACTTCTATTGCTACTTGTATTCCTACAACTACTATCTAACGTTTGTTATAGCTGCAACACTCTGTTTTAAATTTTCAACGAAGTTGTGGAACCAGAATTTCGTGGCTCATAGTTATTCTATCACCAGCTTCATCAGAAATTTAATTATACGTTAATTTTCAATATATAACTTACGGATATGATACATATTTCCGTCAAAGGTTACGGGCCAGTGCTCCCCATAACAACGTTAAAAATTTAGAAGTGTTAGAGTTCCAACAAATCCTGTCGACGGGGGCCGCGGACGGCGCCATTTGCATGTCGACGAAAGCGTAAACAAAAGGTCTGTTCAGCTCAGTTCCAAAAGGCCACCTTGCCATGGAGGCAAATAAAATTACTGCATTAACTAGAGACAATTACGTCACTTGGAGGAATGAAGTCTCATTCGCTCTTAAAGGAGAGGGCTGTTTCGGATTTGTAGACCGAACAGCGTTACCGGTAGATGAAAAAACATCACGCCGTGATTATGAAGATCACATGCGAAGAAAGGACCGCGCGTTAGCAATCCTGTTCCAGAATGTTTCATCTGATTACCAAGAGTTAATTGACATTAACGACGATCCGGCAGATGCGTGGGATAAGTTAAAAACGCACTTCGACGCGTCGACTCGCGCCAACCTGGTGCGTTTACTGGATAAGTTCTTCAGCCTACGTCCGGAGCCAGATGAACCGGTGGATATCTTCTGTACGCGTTTGAAGAAGGCGGTCGCCAAATTGAAGGACGTCAAGCACCCGGTGGAAAGCGTCTATGTGGCATTCCAGGCCATAAGATACCTCTCTGATGACTTCCAGGGAATAGTTCAGCTAATCTACAGATGGGAGGACAAAGATTTCACTTTGGAGAAAATCCAACATGAATTGTCTGCGGAAGAAGGACGTATCCGGCAACTCCGTAGTGATAGAAACAATGTAAGTCAAAATTCATCTGTATTCTTGTCTCAGAGTAATGTAAATGTAAAGTGTAAAAATAACAAAGTGTTTAAAAGTGTTAAACCAGTTAAAAGGGTCATAGGACCATGTTATTTTTGTAAGAAGGCCGGTCATTTAAGGAAGAATTGCCCTATTCTTAAGTCTAGCTCAAATATAATTGAATTGTATTCATCTGCTAGAGTTGAAGCTAATACTGTGCAGGATCCTAGCGATAGACTCAGCTGGGTAATTGACACCGCTGCTACGCGGCACTTTTGCAATGATATTAATTTATTTTCAAAATTTAAGGAAAGCAAAGGTGCATCTATGTCGCTGGCAGTGGGTGATATTGAGAGCCCAGTTGAGGCTATCGGCACGGTCAAAATGTATGTTCAGTTTCAGAACATAAGAAGTAATATTGTTTTGTCTGATGTAATGTTTTCGCCTAAGTTAAGACGAAACTTATTAGCCGCATCTGTTCTTGAGGAACAGGGGTATACTTTTAAAGGGGCTAATGGGGTATTGTGGTTTTACACTCCAAAGGGAGAAAAATTCTTCTATGCTAAGCGAAAAGAAGGGTTATATTTTTTAAAACCTCAATGCGAAGTTCAGACTGCAAATAACAATATTAAAGACCGTAAAACTAAAGGAAAGGATCAGGGTAGGGATAAAAATTCTAAGAAAGATAGAAAACCCCTAAATAAGAAAAACAGTATTGACAAAATGAAAAATTTGCCTAGAATAAATAAAAGTAAACGTAACTCTGAGGTGAAGTCGAGGTCAAAGGAAAAGGTTAATGAGAAACCAAGTTGTGCGGTTTCTGAGGTTTTGAATAAAACAGAACTCTGGCATAGGAGATATTGCCACATTAACTCTGATTATTTATATCAGACAAGTAAAGTTTCCGCGGCTAATGGACTCCCTAGACTAAAATATGCAAAAATTAACTGTACACACTGTAAGTTAGCAAAGTCTAAGAGAATTTCTTTTAAGCCAATTGGTAGGATAAGGTCCACTAAACCTTTACAATTACTCCATATGGATGTGTGTGGTCCCTTACCTACAGCTTCAATGGGCGGAAACAGATACTTTTTGACAATCACTGACGACTTCAGCCGGAAAGTGTTTGTTTATATAATGAAACAAAAATCAGAGGTGTTTAAGATATTTAAAGAATTCCAAGCTAAGGAAGAAAGGCAGCTAGGCAAAAAGATTTTGTGTATCCGTACGGACAATGGTATGGAGTTCTGTCACAACCAGTTCAAGGCATACTTAAATAAATTGGGGATTAAATCGGAAAGGTCAAATGCATATACACCCGAACAGAACGGTGTTTCTGAAAGATTTAATCTGACTGCACTAGATTGTGTGAAAGCTATGCTTGATCAAAGCAAGGTTGATAACAGAATGTGGGCAGAAGCGATTTTGTGTTTTACACACACCAAGAACAGAATATGTCATAAGTTCAAAACCAAAACTCCACACGAGTTATATTATGGAAGGAAGCCAGCCGTTGCTCACCTCAAAGTTTTCGGGTGCAAAGCCTATGTGGGCACAGCCAAACAAATTAGAAATAAGTTGGATATGAGAGCCCAAATAGGAATAATGGTCGGATATGTCGAAAGCACCAAAGGCTATAGGATTTATATAGCGGGTAAAAAGAAAGTTGAGGAAACTTCTAATGTAAGGTTTGAGGAAGGAGAGGCAGCGGAAGGCGTCCTGGGCCCTAATTACCCTAAAGGAATCACCTTGAGGAAATCGAACGTTACTCAGTCGATTGACTCGGAATCAGAATGCTTAGGAGGAGTGTCAGAGGAAGAAGCAGGTGAGAGCCGTGACACTAGTAAATCTAGTGGGGATGAGGACTCTCCTGCTGATTCTGGTCTGACACCCTGCTCAGATATTGACTGGATACGGAAAGCAGTACCTAGGCCTGATGGGAGTAGGACGGATATTTACTACTCAGTAAAAGGTGACAATAAAAGGCTGAGATCTCATAATGATGTCAGAAAGTTTTGTGGAAAAGCTAACATTCATTATGATCAGCAAATGTTTAATTTTAGAGAGAAAAAGGGGGTAAGTGATATCAAAAGGAAACCAGAAGCAAGCAATGTTGAGATCTTGATACCCAAGAGCTATAAATCGGCAATAAAATCTCCCCAGTCCGATAAATGGCAAAAAGCCATGGATGATGAAATAGCTACAATGCGAGAGAGGGGTGTCTGGGACTTAGTGCCTGCACCCATCTCACAACAAAAAATTATAGGAAGTAGATGGGTTTATGCCATTAAGAAGGGTGAAAGGGGAAATGTTGAACGATTCAAAGCTCGCCTAGTAGCTCAAGGATATACCCAGATAAAAGGGGACTCATATGATGAAGTGTTTAGCCCTGTGATTAATTTTAGTTTAATCAGAGCTTTCTTCTCCATATTCGTTTGCATGCTTAAATGGAAACATTTTCAACTGGACATTAAGTCCGCATATCTTTATGCAAAGTTGAATGATAAAATTTTCTTGAAACAACAAAATGATATAGACCATACAGTTTCACTTTTGAGTAAAGAATTTGATATCAAAGAATTGGGAAAAGTCAAAAGACTTTTGGGTGTGGAAATTTAAGGAACTTAGTTGTAAACGAGTCTTTTAAAATTAACTTTGTTAATACTAAAGATAACGTAGCAGATTACTTCACGAAGCCAATGACTAAAGATAGAGTTTTAAAATTTAGTAATGATATCTTTAAAATATAAAATTTAACTGTTCAAATAAAAATTTTACTTTAAATTTTTTTTTCATATTTTCAAAGTATAAATGGTTAGGACATTTTATAATTTATTCCTCTCTCATTGATACAAATGAAATGTATCTTGAGTATATATTGTTATGTGACAATGAACTGTTACTTTTCTCACATTACACTTGAAAAAAAAATATATATCCATTTTTACTACACGCATAATGCATTTTCGCTTATGTGAATAAAATGTTATCTGAATGTACATTATTGATATAATTCACATGAAACATAAAATTTTTTAATCTGTGTTTATCTCATATGTATATTTACCTTCTGTATCTTTTATTATCATTGCCATTGTATTGGGTATTTAGTGTGTATACTAGTCATGGGCTAAGATAATAAAACTTAAATTTTTAATCTTAAATGTTAAATTTCATAGTTATACATTAAATTTTCTACAAACTTGAATTTGATGTTTAGACTTAAATTTTTAATCTTAAATGTTAAATTTCATAGTTATACATTAAATTTTCTACAAAACTTGAATTTGATGTTTAGACTTAAATTTTTAATCTTAAATGTTAAATTTCATAGTTATACATTAAATTTTCTACAAACTTGAATTTGATGTTTAGATTTAAATTTTTAATCTTAAATGTTAAATTTCATAGTTATACACTAAATTTTCTACAATTTGATTTTGATGTTTAGATTTAAATTTTTAATCTTAAATGTTAAATTTCATAGTTATACATTAAATTTTCTACAACTTGATTTTGATGTTTAGATTTAAATTTTTAATCTTAAATATTAAAAATTGATAACTATACCTAAAATTTTTCTAGAGCTTAAAATTTTTGATATCTTTAGACTTTTAAATTTTAAACTTAATGTTTGTTTATAAATTTTCAAAATAGTAAAGAAATAGCTTTCTTCAGTATGAGCTAGTACTTAAGAAAGGGCAATAGTATGGTTATACTGTTTTCTTTGACTATGTTATCCTTAAACATGTAATTTAAAGAATGCTTATGATCTGCATAATAGATAAGTGTACTCATTTGATTGTTGCCATTTTGAGAAAAGGCTATTCACTTTCTAAATGTTATAAATTTCTTTAATGTATAAAATTTTGTGTATGCATACATTATGTTTTTAGGATACTAAGAACTTTGATTCTTAGAATAACCTTTTGTTGGATGAAAGCATGGGCGCCGAGAGTTGGTGTTTTTGCATGAGGGGGCCGATTGTTAGAAACTTGGTTTTGTTTACATCGCGATTCTCGTTTCGCGGGAGCGTGACGTCATTATTAAAATGATTATTCCGTTCTCGTGAACGAATCGCGATGTGGACAAAACTTGGCTGATCATGCAAATCACCTTTCTCGCCGCTCACGCATCCTGTTTTGCATATCCAGAGGGTGTTGCCGGCAACGGTTATGTTCCGGAACGCACCCATCTTCGGGTATAAAGGCTAGACACTTTTCTGGTTTTCAGTCAGATCTGGTTTTAGGTAGATCGCTTTTAAGTAGATTGGTTTGAAGTAGATCGCTTTGTCAGTCGATCGCTTGGAAAGCTCGGTTGGATAGCTTGCTTATACTGATCGATGGAAGGATCTAGAAGGATCTAGATCGGGCAGACGGATCTTCGTAAAGTCATGTTTCGATGTTGTCGAAAGTTACGATAAAGTGTTTATCGGTGAACGCGGATATTTAAACTAAACTTAGTAGTTTTGATGGTTCTCAGTTAAGGAGACCATGTTTCCCATGTTGTGGACTTTATAGTGCTGATCCGGAAAGTTTAAATTTTTGCCATAGCGTGTGCCCAGCTAGTGGTGGCATCGGAAAGTGCACGTGGTCACGTAAGTGTGAAATGCTTTTATTCCACTTACTTGTGTAAATAATACGTAAACCAGAAACGTGTCTAGGCATGGAACTTACACTGAAAAACCTTCATATGAGCTGTAGTGCTCATGTTCTGTAAATAGTATGCTTTGGTTATTTTGCTTACCTGTTTTCATGATATATACTGTAAGCAAATACAATGGATTCACTCTTCAATAAAAGTGATTTTGGATTTAAACTGGAACTGTTCTCATTTAACACTTCTATTGCTACTTGTATTCCTACAACTACTATCTAACGTTTGTTATAGCTGCAACACTCTGTTTTAAATTTTCAACGAAGTTGTGGAACCAGAATTTCGTGGCTCATAGTTATTCTATCACCAGCTTCATCAGAAATTTAATTATACGTTAATTTTCAATATATAACTTACGGATATGATACATATTTCCGTCATGGAGTACGATCACGTTAAACATATGGGTCCGTATGTTTTTCCGAGAGGTTGGTGGTAGGGGAAGGAGGGTACGTTCCCTGTGGATGCCTCCCCCACTGGGTTCCGGTCTAAATTGGGTGGCACATCTTGGCCGTCCAACCAGTTACCAGGCCCGGGTTCGATTCCCAAAATTGCCGCCGTGTTTACGCGGAGTACGAGCACGTTAAACATGTGGGTCCGTGAGTCCTTCCGAGAAGTTGGTGGTAGGGGAAGGAGGGTACGGTCTAAATTGGATGAATAAAAAGAAAGTTATGGAGATTGTCGCGTAGGGCAAAGTAGCCCAATGGTTAGCGCGCGGAAATTGCACTCGGTAGGCCCGGGTTCGATTCCCAAAATTGCCGCCGTGTTTACGCGGAGTACGATCACGTTAAACATGTGGGTCTGTAAGTCCTTCCGAGAGGTTGGTGGTAGGGGAAGAAGGGTACGGTCCCTGTGGATGCTTCTCCCACTTGGTTCCGGTCTAAATTGGGTGAATAAAAAATAAGTTATGAAGAATATCGCGGAGGGTGAAGTACCCCAGTGGTTAGTGCGCGGGATTTGCACTTGGTAGGCCCGGGTTCGATTCCCAAAATTGCCGAATAAAAATAAAGTTATGGAGATTGTCGCGGATGGCACGGTAGCCCAGTGGTTAGCGCGCGGGAATTTCACTCGGTAGGCCCGGGTTCGATTCCCGCCATTGCCAAAACTGCAGCCGTGTTCACGCGGAGTACGATCACGTTAAACGTGTGGGACTGCAAGTCCTTCCGAGAGATTTGTGGTAGGGGAAGGAGGGTACGGTCTCTTTGGATGCCTCCCCCATTGGGTTCCGGTCTAAATTGTGTGGCACTTCCTGGCCTTCCAAGCAGTTACCTTACACCTTTCTGGTAGGTCGCGCCAACGAGTTTGCCACGGTCAGAATTTTCAAGGGTAGCGAACAGGCTGGTCGCCAAAGGCGGCTAGTAAACTAATAAATAAGAAGTTTAATATTAAGGGAGGGAATCCCTTCACAACAATACCACCCTATATAATGGGGTAAACTGGAGAGAAAATATAATGATTGGAGATCAAGTTATTAATCAAGATGAAATAGAAAATTTGAGTTTTTTCAAGAAACCACTTTGGGAAGAAAAGCTCTTAAGTTGGAGTAACAAGACTCCTAGCAATGGAGATTGGGTCATCTTTACAGATGGCTCTAAGATTAGCGAAAGAATGGGTTGAGCATATGCGATATACAAAGATGGAGAGGTAGTGTATGATAGACAATATAGATTAAATGACAATACTATGGTGTATAATGAGGAATTCTTTGCAATTCAGAAAGCCACAGAGTATATAATGGAAAATAAGTTGAGTAAAGTAGATATATGTACTAACTCTAGGTCAGTACTGCAAGCACTCTGTGCTTATGAGAATAGTAATGAAGCTATTCAAAAATTAAAAGAAAATCTGACAGAAAATGAAAAGGTTATCGAATATCGAACTACATTGGGTCAAAGCCCACATTGGAACTATGGGGAATGAGAAAATGGATGAATTGGTGAAGAAAGCTACAAGGAGTAATGAAATTGCATTCAAGTTCAAATGGAATAAACAATAAATAAAGAAGGAGATAGTCAGGAGATAGAAGGAGTGGAGTCCACTTTGAAATGGCAAGAGAGGTGGGACCAAGATTGAGGAGGCAAGAGATTGCATAGAGAGATCAAGAAAGTCTCCATAAAGAAATTATATGGCGACTTCTACTTAAATCAAGTATTAACCGGACATGGTGCATTTAGAGTATATCAAAGTAGATTCTTTGGAAAGGAAAAACTGTGTTATTGTGGAAAGTCAGATGGAACTGTAGAACATACCATCTACGATTGTGATTTGTGGGATTACATTAGATCTGCTTATTTTCCTAAAAACTTTAAAGTGGTCAGTGTATTTCACTTATGTCTCAGTTTGAAAAGTAGAATTGGAGTTAAAGAAATTGTAAATAATATTTTAGAGAGGGAAATGCTTTAGGAGGAAAGCAGTTAATTGCAGGATTGTATATTGTATACTGAATTGAAATGATGTAAATAGCGTTTAAGGTGCAGTTTTGTAATATACAAGTTGTATATATGTATGTTTAAGGAATAAGTTATTTTGTTTGATTCATAACCCAGGGGGTGTTATGGCTGGATAAATATTTGTAACAAGTTAGTTACTACTATTTTCTATTGATGTAAGTGTGTAAATAGTATTTAAGTTTGTTGATATGAGTTATGATTGTATATATATAATAACGTTGTATATAAAGCAAGTTGTAACACATTCTAAGATGGTCTGGGCTTTCGACATTCTAAGATGGAAGGATCAAGACAGAGCAATAGAAGAAACCCTAAAGGAAGGGCTGAATGTAAATGTAAATTTTTGTTAATAAAGTTGAGGGATCAGTCAGAGGGTGACCCTCAACAGATAACGGTGCACGGTCTGCCCTTTGTTGTTCGTTGTTTCGGGGCCCACAGTCTACTTGGTTTACCGAACGGTTTCGAGCGGTGGCTGGAATAGATTGGTATGGGTAGTCGAGATCATTTGACCCCGACCAGGTGTCCCAGGAGTGCTGTTGCAGCGGCATTGATTCTTTTCTGTACACCTTCGGGTGGGTCAGTGTTCTTCTTAGAGCTAACATAAGTGAATTATTTTCCTATAATTAAGCATAGTTAATCTTTAAGAAATCATCTCTATTCTAATTAAGTTACTACCTCTCTTTCTGGTTATTCCTTAAACCAATTAAAGCTTCTGAAAATATAGAAACCAATTAAAGCTTTTGAAAATATAGAAACCAATTAAAGCTTCTGAAATTATGTTTTAACTTTAGGTATTTATAATGTCTCTTTGCATCACAACTTTACTTTGAAATAGTTATAACTCTTTAATTCTAAGCAAATAAAATTATTTTTAAACTTTAAACATTGAAATTATATCCCTATAAACAAAATAAAAGCATTAAAAAAGAAAATTCTAAACTATCAGAGTTTTGACACCACAAATTCGAGATAATATGATGAGAAATTTTGAATACTGCACCTCAAACAATTATTTTTTGTTGAAACTATATAATATCAGACATATATAGCTTTGAAATGAAAGTAATTAAATCTTTAATTTAATTGCAAAAAATTAACAAATAAATCTTAGATATCCTTAACTGCATAACTTCAAAATTTGTGCAGATCAGATGTTTTAGATTGTGCTAACATGGATGCCTAACATGGTACAATCTAAAGCTTAAGACAAGCTTAACGTGGATGGTAGTCAATGCTTCAGAAAGTAACAGAGATACATAGTAAAGAATAAAGCACAAAATGTTTTAAGAAGAAAACTTTGTGTAAGTGTTTTATTCAAAACAAGAAATCCATACTTTTTCAACTATTTACAGTATGAACACTATAAAGAGGCATAACAAGCATTCTTTCGTCTATGTACAGGTAAACTTTCAATACTCAAAAGTTTAGATAGTTTAAGAAGCTCAACATGATTCGTCAAAATCAGCTATGCAAAAAATTAGCATATTACCTCTGCAAACAAACACATCCCTTTGAAAAGTCCACTAATCCCTGGCAATGTGTCAGGGATACAAAATCTTGTGCACATGTTAGCTTTTACAGCATACTGATGAAAATTTCAATCATTAGTCTGACTCACTACAACTCCCAGCATTCTAATACCAATAATTTAATAATTATACCTATCAACAGGAATTAATTTATTTTTACTTTTTAATTAATTTATTTTTATTGTTTAAAGTTTTTCTTTTCCCCCTCGTTCTCCACATGGGGTTGCTGTCTCTGTAAGTACCGGAGAGGTTCCAGTATCGCTGCACTTGGTGCATGTGGTTTTTCACCCTCATTCTGGTAGTGTGCATGGCGATTTTTCTACTGGAACAATGTAAACAAACATCGTGATTCACCATTCCCCTGAACGATGTTCAGAAACTCAATTTTATTTTTGAACCATCTACTTCATTCTCAGGAGTGACTCATGCGTTCTTTCAGCAGTCTTCATTCAAATTGAATATCCGACACATACACAAACTCATTTGCATATTTTGGATTGGACCCCAGACAATGTAGTATTCTGGTAGGTACCCATCCCAATATATATATAAGGGGTTCACTGTGGAGCCATCTTATTTGATTCGATCGTTCGTTAGCCTCTGATCACATCTTATCTGACGGTCTTCTGATATAATGTCTTGGTATTAGACGATTGTGTGTTGAAGGTTAAAAAGTTTTTGTTCAGATGAGTTAGTCTGTGAGTGATGATGTTTGTCACTAGTTAGAAATTTTTACACTGGTGATTTTTAATGCTTTTAACCTTACGCAATGTCGACCGATTCTAGTTTAAAGATTCAACTATAATGTGTCAGAAAAAATTTTTGTGTTCTAGTATGTGACCTGTAGGAGGTGAAAACTAAACAACATATCAAAGGTAACTAAAGTTTACTGTTAGTAATGTTTTCAGAGCGAACCTCTTGTGCAATTTACCTATCCAAACCAACTTGTATATACGTTCAAGCTGCATATGCTTATGGCAGCAAGCCATTGTAATTTGGCAAGATTCTACAATTTAAATAAATGCAGATTCAGCATTTTTAATTGAAAACTTGATTCTTTTATTTTCTTCATTTGCCACTGCATAACACTGCTTACAAATTTATGAAAAGTTTAATTTTCATCAACAATGTCAACATTTTCTAAGGGCGAGAATGTGCATGATCTTGGCAACTCCAGGGAAAGGGTTGCTTGCCAACTTTTTTAGAGCATCATGGGAGTGGGAGCGAAGCAGAGGAAGAAAGAGGTTGTCAGTACAAGTGGTCTCCTATTTAGGAGACTGCATCATCATTTTTCTTATGTGTCATAAGGAGAAATAAGGAAAGGCATGATGGCATTCTTTCTCTCTCTTGTGGATTTCTGTTCTTTTTTTCAGATTTCCTGGGGAGAGCGGAGTTTGTGCAGCCGAGTGCTTTCTTTTAGCCATTTTTCTGACCACTATGTTGAGCCCACAGTCCGGTCTCCAAGTATTTTGAGGAAAAGCGGTGGGCACCCTCTTGTGCAGGGACTTTTAGTTCTCCGGTGGGAATGGGGCCCATTTGCCAAGTACTATGTCACCTATCATGATGTAGTGAATGATTTGTGCTGTTGAAAGGAAGTCTGTACTTAGCAGTTTTTCAAGTGCTACAGTTCAAAGATTGCACTCACCACCCCTGGATCCAGATCACATTTTTTTTAATTTAGAGCTCTTTTTATTTTGTTGGGTCAACAGGCCTCTAGAACACTAATTTTAAAAAGCAATTTTTATTTTTTCACTTATGATTGTTGAACTTTCAAATAATCGAATTTGGATCTCCTTGCAGCTGTAGGTAAAAATGTAATATGCGGGTGGGTTTTTGCTTAAAACAACACGCTCTCCAATGACCACTTTCAATTTCCTAGTTTTTAATTCATTGGTTTTTTTTTTAAGTAAAGTGAATACACAATGCAAAAATTTATTTGTACTAACCACTACTTCTTCATTTTTAAGGCTAAATGTAATGTAAGTTTTGAAAAATGTAATGTAATGTAATATAAGTTTTGGAAAGTAAATTCTAAAGTTAAAATTAAAGTAAAATTGAGTAAAAATAAAGTAAATTATCCTCTTGTGTAAATGTGTAAAATGTTTAAAATTGTTTAAAAATGTTTTAAAGTAATGTTAAAGTTAAATTATAATTGATTGTCTGCCGAAAATGACACAACACAAACACACAAAAACAAGCATGCGGCTACATAACATTAAACATAAACAGCACTGGACCATTGCAATTCTGACAGCACAAGAAAGGGTGTTGCCATTACAAACATAATTAATGTTACAACCTGGGCTTAGGCACGACTAATAGCATATTTCTTACAGCACATGTAAAATTTTGGGAAATAAACACGTATTTTGATGGTATCTGATGTGTAATAAATTCAATCATCATCATTCAATTTCTCTGAAATATGATTTGAATATTTTTTTTATAGAATGTTTGAATATTGATTATGCTAAGAAATAGGGGAAAAGTGACCATGACCTTCTGTTAATAACAAATTTGTTTTTCAGCAAGGATGGATTACATATCAGGCATTTGTAACAGCATGCTTTGTCCTACAAAATTATTCCCATCAATAACAAAGTGGTTTATATGAAAGGAGCAGGAAACGAGTATCTCACCCTTTTTCTTCTGTAGGGATGTAACCCAGGAATAAGTTCTCTCCAAGGTCCAGAGATTTCAGAGACCCCTGGCTACGTCCTGCCACATCCTCCTGCCCTTCCAGAGTAAGCATTCCGTCTCGGAGATAGCGCTTGGCAACCAGGCGGTGGAACTTGCCTAGGTGTAGCTTCTGGGGAGACCGTAGAACAACGGGTCCATTCCCAAGATTGTACCTAGAGATACAATGAATGGTAAATTTGCTGGTGAAATAAAATCATGCAAATCCACATGTAACTCATTTTCTGTAACGAGTAAGGGTACTGCAATTTCATTAAAATTTAAATTAAACCACAGTTTTCCAACCACTTTACTTTCTCTATATACATATTCCAAGGGCCAGTCCTTACAATGTGGCAATACCAAAAATAACAGCTTCCAGTGGAGACAATTTCTTAAAGTTTGAACTTTCATGTGAACATTGGCTGTTAAAAACGAGAAATGCTATAAAATTATTTTTATGGCATTGTTTTGAAGGTAAGTGACAAAACATGGATTTAACTCGAAGGGATTTTCAAGTATGATTGTTTATGACCTACAACAAGGGTTGATACAGCAACAATGTGTTGATTGAATGAAATCGACTTTTGGTGATGACGCACCATCCAAAGCAACAATTTAGAACTGATTTAAAGAATTCCATCTTGAACGTAAGAGTCTCAGTGATGAATTTCATGAAGATGAACCAAGAACTGCTGTGATACCAGAAAACATGGATGCGGTGCAACAAATGATCACTTTAGATCATCATGTCACATATGATGAAATTGAGGTAATTTTAAACATATCAAGGATCTGGGTGCATTCAATTTTACATTATCATTTAAAAGTCAAAAAGGTATGTGTGCATTGAATTTCACACAATTTAACTTAAGCTCAAAAGGATGCTCATGTCAAATGGTGTATGGAAAACTCTGGTGTCTCAAAACATGTCTTTGACATTGTAACAGGTGACAAAATGTGGATTTATTCCTATGAACTCGAAACAAAACAATAATGTACTGTTTGGGTGTTTCAAAATGAAAAAATTTTTACAAAAGTTGTTTGTGTATGAAGTGTTTCAAAGACAATGATTGTCCTGTTTTTTGGGAAAGCAGGCCATGTTGCTTTGGAGGATTATAGAACAGTAAATGCTGATTGGTATATGGCAATTTGTTTGCCAGAAATAGTTGCTCAAATTAATAAAAATAATGCTAAATGCTGAATCATTCTTTATCATGACAATGCAAGCTCACACATTGCATTTCAAACTATCAATTATTTGAAACATGAAAAAATTAATTTGATGAGTCATTGTCCTTATTCACTTGATTTAGCATCCAATGTTCTTTTCTTGTTCCCAACAATGAAAAATAAAATGCATGGTCAACGATTTAACAGCCCAGAAGAAGCAGTTGAATCATAAACATATCATATGTTTTTGCATAACAACTTCTAAATAGCATAAGTATTTTCAAAATTGGTTTATTCGAATGAAAAAATGTATTGATGCTAAAGGCGAATATTTTGAAAAACAATAAAATGATTTATTTCCAAACAAAAATATTTTGTGCGTTATTTTCTAAAAACTTAAATACTAGCCGAAATATAAATATATAGGGAAATATTGTGATGGGGTCGAAACTTTGAATGGAAGAGCACATTTCAAGCATTGCCCAAGTTCAATATTGAAATATTTTGGATTTCTAGAATCTGTATCTATGATTTAAAAAATTTTGGCCTATAAACACCAATTCTTTTATATGTAAAGGTTTAAATACCATTCAAATTTGCTTTATGGTGGATATACAAATCTTCATTAACATCCTCAGACTCAGATGCCCATTCTTGTGCAATTTCGTCAATATCATCATTTAATTTCAACATTTTTATGCATGTGCATAAGCAACATAGATTGTTCACTGTCTGCCCCTTCTTTCTTACCAATGGGTAAAGTATTTGTAAATCTTTGAGAATTGTAGAAGTTCTCATAACTTCAAAACTCTGCTTGCAAAAATTCAGAAATACAAATGTAACATTGCCTAAAGTTTAAATAAACAAGTCTTGATTTTGCCTCGTCTAATAATGCAAGAATATTCCTTACACCAGCACTAATCTCCATTTATTACTTTCCTTATGTATATAGTATAATGTATAAGAAAAGTATTGTGACGGGGTCGAAAATTTGAATTTGAGTTTTCGATGGGAGAGCAAATATCAAGCATCCTTGATCACAAATTGAACATTTTTGAGGTGATGTCCGTATGTGTGTGTGCCAGTGAGTCTGTGGAGACAATATCTCATGAACGAATGGAGCGATTCGAATGAAATTTGGTACAAAAATTACAATTTGTGAATACTGGAAGCCTATTGTTTTTACACACAATCAAATGTTCAGAACCCCCCTAAACTTTTAAAAAAATTATCAAAAAATCAAAACCTTTGATAAAGTTAGGATAATAGATATTTCTTGTTGTTGTTGTTGTTGTTGAGACCCAGACCGTCCGACCTACCAGAAAGGTGTAAGGTAACTGTTTGGACAGCCGGGCAGTGCCACCCAATTTAGACCGGAACCCAGTGGGGGAGGCATCCACAGGGACCGTACCCTCCTTCCCCTACCACCAACCTCTCGGAAGGACTTACGGACCCACATGTTTAACGTGATCGTACTCCGCGTGAACACGGCGGCAGTTTTGGCAGCGACTGGAATCGAACCCGGGCCTACCGAGTGCAACTCCAGCGCGCTAACCAATGGACTACCGCGCCCGTGTAATTTTTCCTTACAAAACGATTGCCATAAACTTTAGAAAGCTAGCATAAACTGCTCTTGTGATATTGCACATTTTTCAAATAAATTTATTAAAAAATACCATAAATCACAAAGAAAATCAACTATTGAGAAATATATTCACTTTTCATATGTAATATCACACGATAAATTTGGTAATATTATTCTGGTGGATCTAGCTTGTCCCATTCATAAGAAAAGATACTTTGAGTAATACTTTTGTAATAGAACGCCAATAGTCGTTTCTCTAAGAATAACTTATTTCTCCGTCCATAATGCTTGATGAGATTTTGGCAATGAATGTGGCAGAATGTTGCTAACTTGGTGACTTTTAAAAATGTTGCCAAATGGATAAAAATGACAACTAATTGACGAAAATTCAATATCTAGGAAAGAATATAAGTATCTATTATAAGAATAACCTATTTTGTTTTTACTGTAAAAGTTGTAAATTCATTGCATTATATAAGGAAAGTCATATGCTACCCACATCAGATTTTCTTTTATAGGTACCCATCAGATAGCTCAAATTCTTTAAGCTTTTTTATTTCTTCTTACCCTGTGACAGATTCAGGCTTCATATACATTTTCAGGAAATTAGTGAGGACTTCATTACACTCAGAATCAGAAATGGTACAGCCCTCTACCAGAAAAAGCTGAACTTTGTAAAACATCAAACGTAACAAGTTTGAATTTGCGCAAACACACTGCTGGAAGAATGTAAATAAAAGATCGCGAGTCATCTTTCTCCCAGACGATGTTCATAAACTCAAAGTTTTTTTGTTCTCGGGAATGACTTGCAGCGTTCTTTCAGCAAAAGTCTTCATGCAGATTGGATACTCACCGCATATGCAATCTCATTTGCATATATTTCAGGATGGACCTCGGAATTCGTTCCAGTAGATGCCGATCCCTGTGTATATAGGAAGTCCATGTAGGAAAATAGTCAGAACAAGAAAGAACAGAGAGCAGTAGGTGTAATCAGTCAGGTTGTCTGATAGTCTGATAGTTATTCAGACAGGTAGTCAAACAAGTAGCTCTGAAGAGAATGGTACGATGCTGAATAATTACGCCATAAATATGAATTCTTGTTCATGCTAATAGATTGGTTCATGTCTATTATTAAGAATGATGGCCTTAGTTAAACAGGCATGTCCGGTGTAGGTACAATACATTGGCATATTCGTTTGTTCTACATGAATGGATTTCAAACCAGTGATTTTTCTTTTTAATATTTATGGACTAAAGTATTTTAGACTGAGCATGGATCAAATTTAGTCACTATTACTTGCTAAACCTGCAATTTCCAAATGTGTGACCTCATAGAGGTGGAACTCGAACAACTTGATGAAAAGTTCATGAGTATTGTTTTCCAATGTGGACTTCCTAAAATGTTTCATCTCAAACCCTGTATATATGTTTTCACTGTATTATGTGAAAGCAGCCGCCAAATGATATTGGCCAGATTCCAATGTTATTAAATAAACATGAATTTTGTTTATCATTTGACTTCTACTTATTTCATTACAACACTGTGCTATTTCTGTTCAAATTCTATAAGTCAAGAAATTCACATCACTTAACTATAATACAAGGACTTGCCTCGTTGGCCTTTATTTGAATCAGCAGGTTATAAGTACCTGAATTTACAGACACACACTGTATACTGTACCATTAGAAACTGAACATGGAGAATAAATCTATGCATACATGGAAATTAATTTATGAATCCAAATTATGGAATATGTAATGGAAATATAACAAATCATGGACTCATTCATTCATTGTATTTAAAAAATAAGATTGAAAAACATTGAAGTCTTACACCCTTTAATAAATATTCTGTAAAAATCTTGCTAGATGCTGAAACTGATTCACTAATTTTTTCATTTAACACATGTAAAATAATAAAATTCAATTTGATATGTTTCTTCTACAATAATTTGTTTCTTATATTTTAAAAATGAAAAGTAAAACATTGAGATGTCCAAACAAAGTTTATAGGGGGACAACATTTAGTGATGATGCAAAAGCTGTTGAAGATCGAAGTGGTTAGGCAACCTGCAAGTGCGGTTGCAGAAACGATGTAATTTGGCTGCCGTCAAGTGCGGACGCGCATTGAGCTACCTGCAAGTGGGCTACCGTCAAATTAACCGGATGGTTGTCTTACGGCGGAAGATAACAAATTATATTTCGTTTACTAACGTTAGACGACAGTGTTACTTAAATTGTAATTCTTCAAATACATTTAAAAATAAATTACCGATAAAAGAGTCGAATTTTACGGTTTCTAACTCCTACAAATGTATATATAGCATTAAAATAGAGCTTGAAGAATGGAGCGATTCCTCTTTTCCACTGCTATTTTTCTGAAAATAAAATATAATAATCTTTCCAAACTTTTTAAGGAACTTGACAAGAAGTATTTGATCATAAAATTGTCAAATTAATAGACCCGAGCTGGAGCCCCTCCCCCCCTCCCGGTGTGCAGGGGAACTCGGCCCGAACAGGAAAAATTAGGTACAAAAATGAGGGGACGGGGGCCCGGAGAGGCCCCTTCCCCCCTCGCTTTCCACGGGCCTGCATGTGTGTGCTTTATTTTGAAGAAAAAGAATAAGAGAAAGGTACAAGTGACATTTTACTCTTTCTCAGAAAAACGCTGGTAAAGTTGTGAAGGAAGAATATAAAATATTTACGCAAGTACTTCTAGTGAAGGAATATGATTTAATAGCACTAAATTTATGCTTAACTTATCTTTCAGCAAATTTTCTCTTCCATTTCATAATATTCAACCATTCAATTACAAGCAGCTATTTTTTTTAATATTATATATAATAATATATTCTTAAAAAGTATTTAATTATAAACCGGTTTTTCATTTTTATAATTATTCAATAATGCATTTTTTATGTATAATAAACTGAGTAAATTATCTTTTTTTTTTTTCCAAAAGGTTTCCCATCGGTAAGTATTTAAAACGAATTCTAATATAATATTTAATAATATATTTTCAAAAGCATTTTTAAATTTGTTCTTATAATTTAATAATTTACTCTTATTTATTATATTTAATAATTTACGTTTTAAGAATTTTAAATTATTTTTTCCTGCTATTCCTTTTGTGTAATGTTTTAAATTTCTCATTAAAAAAATCCTGTTATAGATAAAAAAATAATTATTTTATAACTTTTCTTTATCAAGAAAGAAAATATTTAAAAATAAACTACTTTTAGATCTCAGCAATGATTTTATCAAGAAAGAAAAAAATTAAAAATATACTATTTTTAGATCTTAGCAATGCATATATAACATCAAAATAGATCTTGAAAAATGGAATTTTTTCCACCTATATACATATAGGAGGAGGGAATTGGGGGGGGGGGGGTTGATTTTATTGAAATTATTTTCATTATTACATGTTAGCTGGAATAATATGTCCAATGACTTTTTAAAGTATTTATTCTTATATTACAGCTACAGTTAAACATATATCACACAACATAGCTATAAAAAGGGGTTTGAATTTAAAAATATATAAAAATTTCTTATACTTGTATATTGCAGTCAGCATAATATCGACCTAAACGGAATATAACGCTACTTTCCACCGGAAGACAACCGTCCGACTAATTTGACGGAAGTCCACTTGCAGGTTTCCTACTACAACTCCATCCGCGACCGCACATGCAGGCAGCCTAACCACAGCCGTTGAAGATGGTTTGTAAAAAAAACAACAACAACAAAAAATCTTTCTCCATGTGCTTTTTTTGTTTCCAAGCATTTAGCTGTTGCCCTACATCCTCTTTTACTACAGCAAATTAAGTCTCAACAAAGATTCTATAGAACTTTTCCACTCATATCTATTTATTTTATAATACAGCTTACATAATACAAAAATGCATAAACATAGAATTATTTAAGCATATGTATAATTATGCATTAATATAAATATTTAAATTTAAATATAAGTTTTTATCTTGTGAAAATTACTTTATATTGAAAACAAACATTTAAATTTAGTAAAACACAAGTTTTCGCTAAAGATAACAAATATGTATTGATCTTTAATAAAAAATAAAATATAACTGTTGTGTCATTTTTCATATTGAAAGATTTTCAGATTGAAACATAACACTAATTTAATTGAGATGCTCAGTGTCATGTGGGAAAAGACTTCCCTATCATATTTTGACGGATTATTATTTCATTTATTTATTTATTTATTAATATTATTATCTTTATTTAATTTCCAGATAAAAGTTATTATTTTTACATTTGGCTTGATCGTATAGAATTCAATAAATTTACATTTATAATTATCAACATTATCTATATCTTTGTTTCCTTTACAAATTCCTACTGTTTGGCTTGTGCTCAACCATGTTTACTTTTCCCAATACATTTCAACACCTTATTAAACACTAAAATTTCCACTTATCTTTAAACAATTTCATAGTAAATAGCACAGCCATTATACTAAAGAATCACAACTCAATTATGTTAAATTAAAAAATTTTCTTTATTAATTACAATTAAATTTAAGTGCTTCCAAACATAAACAGGTTAAATTTTATAAATTCTTAAACAATTACATTAGTGGTAGTACATTGCAAAAAACCAATTAAAAACTTCAGTTATAATTGATGGCAGAATTTTATCTGTGTCGCGGTGTCCTTATAACTTAGCGTGCTGATATATTAAAAAATTTTCACCATTAGCAGAGTGGTAGTTTAGCAGAGGATAATAGCAAGTGCAGTTGAGAAGTGTCCTTCAATAAAAAGCCAATTCGTCAAAAAAAAAATCACTTTTATTGACGTGATATCCATTACTATGACATGGTTACAAAAACATTGTAACGTCGTGGCACAATCAAACAATATTTACAAAAAATGAGCCAGCAAGCTCATAAAAAGGTTGTAAGATACAGTCTATGACTAGGCACACACTCTCAGTAACTTTTATCATTGCCGTAACACAGGTAACTAGAGAAAATTACCTTACCACAAATGCTGTGTTCTTTCACGAAGCCACTATTGTCAGGTCACACGTCATGACATTACGCTGAGTCCAAAAACCACGAAAATTAACTTGGTCTCTTTAAAATTGAAAGAACCAACACTAGAATCATTTTTACCGCACCTTCTGAACTAAACTGGAACTAGACTCATACTTTGTTATGCAACTTAGCTGGTAACTAAAACATACCGAAACATACTCAAACAGAGTATTTGCAAACTATCAGATCATTCGATCTCGATCTGTCAATCTATCAATCTACAGATCATCTGTCATGATCCTGACAGGTCATGAAACCCCAAGTACTGAGAATGCGCCCTATCATATATACACAGTAATGGGTACGCTCCAGAACACAACCGTTGACGGCAGTGCCCTCACAATATGTAAATCAGGATATGCGCGTGGCAAGAAGGCGATTTGCATGAATGGCCTGTTCTGTTCTCGTCATGAGTCGTTCACGGGATCATAAATCTCGGCACACGTGCTATCAATCAATGAATTTACTCTAAAAAACAGGACAGCAAAAATGGCAAGTTCTTCAGTATACAGCTAAATCATAAAGTACATATATCACTTACATGTTAAGCAAAAAAAATTTTTACCATTGAAAGAAAATTTAAGATACTATCACAGAAACACTAAGTTTCCAAAATTAAAATTTTAGTATAACTATCAAAATTTAAGTTTCAAGAAAATTTAAGTATAATTATCAAATTCAACATTTAAGATTAAAAATTCATTATAAATATCAAATTCAAGTTTCAATAAATTTAAGTATAACAATTAAATTTAACAATTAAATATAACAATTTAATTTAACATTTAAGATTAAAAACATCAAATTCAAGTTATCAGAAATTTAAGTATAACTATTAAATTTAACATTTAAGATTAAAAACATTAAATTCAAGTTATACAAAATTTTATGTATAACTATTAAATTTAACATTTAAGATTAAAATTTTATTATAAACATTCAATTTAAGTTATAGCAAATTTTAGTTTTCATTATCTCTGTCCAAGACCAGTATGCATTATCAATACTATTAACAATGACACAGATAATGAAAGATTTCTTTCTGTATTGTTTTCATATGAAATTCAAAGAAAATATTCAAGTGGTTTTTATCAATGATGCATAACCAGGTGTATAACAATAAGATTAAACACACATACTATACACATAAGCATAATTGTCTTATGCGGGAATTGTAAACATGGATATATATATATATATATATATATATATATATATATATATTCAGAGTAATGTGCAAAAATTTAAAAAGTTCATTGCAATAATACACATATATATACTCTAGATACAAGTATCTGTATCAAAGAGGGAGGAGTAAATTATACGATATCCTAACCATACTTGAACACACAAAAAAATTTTTAGAAGTTAGAATTTAGAAGTTAGAAATTTAACTTTCATGTTTTGAAAATTTGATTGCAAAATTTTAATGCCCTATCCTTGGTCATTGGCTTTATGAAATAATTTGCTATGTTTTCTTTGGTATTTGCAAAGTTAATTTTAAAAGATTCATTCTCAACTAAGTTTCTCAGAAAATGATATTTCAGGTTAATATGCATGGTTCGGTTATTTTCAATTGGGGAATTTGACAAATTTATTGCAGCTTGGTTGTCACAGATGATTATGCTATTATTTCTGTTATATTTTAACCGAAGCTTCATACATTCCTCAATGATATTTTGCAGCCAAATTATTTCTTTCGCAGCTTCTGTCAATGAAACATATTCTGCCTCCATCGTTGACAGACTAGCACACTTGTGCTTAAATGTACGCCAAGAAATGGGTAATCTATCTATTAGAAGTAACATACCCCCGAGTGACACTCTGTCATCTTTATTGGCAGCAAAGTCCGAATCGGAGTAGCAATTTAAATTTAAGTTACCAATGCCTGATAAATTCAACATGTAATCCTTCGTTTTTTCAAGATATCCCAAAAGTTTAAGTAATGCATCCCAATGTTTCATGCCTGGATTCTCTTGGAATTGAGACAGAATATTTACAGTGTAACATATGTCTCATCTAGTTCTAGTTGATAAATAGGCTAAACATCCGATCAAACTTCTATATGGGAAATTTTCCATTTGTGTGTGTGTGTGTGTTTAATTCTTCATCATTCATTGGGCAATCATTTTTGCTCAATGTGATTCCTTTTGTGATATGAAGTGAAGAAATGGGGTATTTGAATTCTTTAAACATTTGGCAAACTTTATCAACTTTACTGCCTTTGATGTATAAAAAATTTGTTATTGGCTTCAGTAAATTCCCCACCTAACAGCTTTTTAACTTTTCCTAGTATTTTGATATCAAATTCTTTTTTTAGTAATGAAACTGCATGATCAATATCACCCTGATGTTTTGAGAATAAAACTATGTCATCCACATAGACCAACATTAATACTTTGTCTTGGTAAAAATATGCACAATTGCATCCTTTGAGTTTAAAGAAATTTAATTTTCTCAAAGTGGTGTCAAGCTCATTATACCACTCCCTGCCGCTCTGATGTAGGCCATATATTGCCCTTTTTAGCAAACAGACATAATTTTGTTGGTTTGGATTGACATATCCAGGTGGTTGTTTCATGAAAACTTTGGCATTCAATTTAGCATAAAGGTACGCTGACTTAATGTCTAATTGAAAATGCTTCCAGTTAAGCAAACAGACAAAAATTGCAAAGAAAGCTCTTATCAAGCTAAAATTTATAACGGGGCTAAATACTTTGTCATACGAGACCCCTTTTTCTTGAGAATATCCCTGAGCCACTAAACGAGCTTTGCATCTCTTCACTTCCCCATTTTCATCCTTTCTGATGGTATATACCCATCTGGATCCGATTATTTTTTGTGAGATGGGTGCAGGCACTAAGTCCCAGACACCCCTCTCTCGTATTATAGCTATCTCATTATTCATGGCTTCTTGCCATTTTTCTGAGTGGGGAGATTCAATTGCTGACTTATAGCTTTTGGGTATTACTATCTCTATGTTGCTTGCCTTTGGTCTGGATTTGACATCTTACTTTTCCCTAAAGTTGTAAAAATTTTGGCCTCTGGTCTGGATTTGACATCTTTCTTTTCCCTAAAGTTGTAAAAATTTGACTTAGCATAAAACTTTTTAACGTCATTATGACTTCTCAGTCTTCTTTTATCACCTTTTACTGAATAATAAACATCAGTCTACTTCCATCAGACCTAGGTACAGCTTTATGTTCCCAGTCGATGTCTGAGCAGGATGTCAGACCGGAATCAGCAGGAGAGTCCTCTTCCTCACTAGTTTGACTAGTATCATGGCTCTCACCTGCTTCTTCTCTGACTCACCACCCAAACATTCCGATCCTGAATCCATCGAGTGAGTAAATCTCGATGTCTGTGTGGTGAAGTTTCTAGAATAACTAGGGTCCAGGACGCCTTCCGTTGCTTCCATTTCCTAAAAACGGACATTGTTTGTCTCTATCACTTTTCTATCCTTTGCTAGAAAAATCCTATAGCCCTTGGTATTTTCAGCATATCCTACAATAACTCCCTATTGAGCTCTTAGGTCTAGCCTTTTCCTAAGCTGTTTTGCCATACCAATATAAGCTTTACATCCAAAAATTTTGAAATGAGATACAGAAGGATTCTTCCCATAATACAACTAGTGTGGAGTTTTTACTTTTAATTTATGGCAAATCCTGTTCTTTGTGTAAGTGAAACATAGAATTGCCTCTGCCCACATTTTGTCACCAATCTTACTTTGATTAAGCATCGCTTTAACACAATCTAAGGCTGTCAAATTGAACCTTTCTGATACCCCATTTTGTTCGGGTGTATAAGCGTTAGATCGCTCATGCTTAATTCTTAGCTTTTTCAAAAAAGATTTAAACTGATTGTGACAAAATTCCATGCCATTATCTGTATGGAAGCACAAAATCTTTTTGCCTAATTGTCTTTCCTGACATACTTGAAATCTTGAAAAACTTTGAAAACATCTGATTTTTGTTTTAAAATGAAAACAAACACCTTACGGATAAAATCATCCATGATAGTCAAAAAATACTTATTACCTCCCAATGAAGCTACACGCATTGGACCACAAACTTCCATGTGCAGTAATTACAAAGGTTTTGTCGATTTAATCCTGCTTATTGGTTTATATGAAACTCTCTTAGATTTTGCAAGTTGGCAATGAATGCAATTTACTTTTGCATACTTTAACTTAGGGAGTCCATTTGCCGCGGAAACTTTACTCATTTGGTGCAAGTAATCTGAGTTAATATGGGTCATACCTTCTATGCCATAATTCAGTTTTACTCTACAGTCTCATTTCAACAGTTGAACCACCAATTTTATTTGACTTTGATTTTAAATCAGCTTTGTTTTACTATTACTCAAGCTAGGCATAACTTTGTTTTGATTTTGACTAATTCTTACAGGGGATTTTCTATCCTTTTTAGAATTTTTATCCCTATCCTGATCTGTTTTATAGCCATCAACATTATTATTTAAATTTTTAGTTATGTACTGAGGTTTTAAAAAATACAATCCTTCTTTACATTTAACGTAAAAGAAATTTTCCCCCTCAGGAGTTTTAAACCATAGTGCACCTTTGGCTGCACTAAAAGAATAGCCCTGTTCTTCTAAAACAGATGAGGCCAACAAGTTTCGCCGTAATTTTGGTGAATACATGACATTGGTTAGAACAATATTACTTTTATGATCTTTGAATTTGACAAACATGTTCACCGTTCCAATAGCTTCAACTGGGCTCTCGATATCACCCACTGCTAGCGACACAGACGCATCTTTGCATTTACTGAATTTTGAAAACATTTTCATGTCATTGGAAAAATGATGCATAGCGGAAGTGTCAATCACCCAGCTGAACCTATTGTCATGATCATCTACTGCATTTGCTTCAACATTAACATTTGAAAACACTTCAACAATGTTTGAACTAGCCAACATCTTTAATTGTGGGCATTTTGCCTTTAAATGACCAGTTTTCTTACATATAAAACATGGTCCTATGATCTTAACAGATTTTTCAATTTTAGTGACATTTTTGCATTTAGCATTAACAGTAGAGAAATATACAGAAGAATTTAGACTTTCCATTACTGAACATTATTTCGGTTTTTCTTCAATTGCTTAATCCGGCCTTCCTCTTGGGATAACTCCTTTTGGATATTGTCCAGTTTGAACTCTTTATCGCTCCAGCGATAGATGATCTGGACAATACTTTGGTAATCATCTGACAAGTACCGGATAGCTTGGAACGCCACGTACACGTCCTCCACAGAATGATTTACGTTCTTTAGCTTAGTGACTGCCTTTCTTATTCTAGTACAGAAGATATCCACGGGCTCATCTATTTCCAGACGAAGACTGAAAATCTCTTCGAGAAGACGCACCAGGCTTGCACACGTTGGATCTTCAAAATGCGCCTCCAATTTCTCCCACGCATACGTCGGACTGTCATAGATATCGAGCAATTCTTGGTATTCCGCTGATATGTTCTGGAATAAGATGTGTGCGATGACAAGTGTGCGATGACAAGTGTGCGGTCGCTGCTGCGCAAGAACTGATGGAATAATAGTAATTTAATTTACTTACACAAAAACATCCGCGTCAACCGATAAACCTTATCATAACATTCGACAACATCGAATAAGACTTTATGTAGATCTGGCCAAGTAAACTGGCAAAGCTTATCCTCGGAATACAAAGAGTTGATAAACGTCACTGACGAACCTAGTCAAGTATGGAATACTTTAAAAGAACATTTTCAAGCGCCTTCCCGAGCTAATCTCGCGCGCCTACTAAAAGTTCTTCGACATCCGGCCGGAGCCAGACGAGCCTGTTGACATATTTTGCTCAAGAGTGCGGAAGGCCGTGACGAGGCTTAACCCTTTCGCGACGAACGGCACGCCCAGGTGCCAGAGGCGAACATGCATTCAAGGACGAGCGGCACTCACTCGGGCCAGAGGAAATTTTACCGGAAGCGGATAGTGGTACCTATAACTGCCACCACGCAGAACGTTTTAATTTGTGAACTAGATGGTCTTACTTGTCCATGGAACTGACTTCAATGCATTTTGCAGAGGCATGACCGTGGCAGAAGAGGATCGAATGAATTATTTCTCCATTTGGAGCGGTGAAAATCATTTTGTAACATAAACAAACAGAGCAATTCTCGTAGCATCAACAATTTTATAATTGAGTTTCCGTTTTTATTTTTATTTCAGCGTTATGATTTCGTTGGTGAATCATAGGAATATAAGAGAGTATTTTTTTTTTGTTTGGGTTTTAGAGGCAGTGAAATTATTCGTTTATTTCGGATAAAAGAATGGGAGCAACTAACGAGTATTTTGTATTCAGATTTGTATGAAAATTATACATCAAATAGAACATAAATATTTCTTTTATTCCTGTAAAAAGTAGATTTCTGTGTTGAATAGGTGAATTTTTTTCGAGAGTTAGGCTTAGCGCAAAAAATGCGCCGTCCTTTTCGACCAGTTCGGAAGCGAAGCGCGTCGTCTTTTGGCCCGCGACAGCTCCGGAATGCCGCTGTCCCGAAAGGGTTAAAGACACGAATCACCCCATTGAGGACCTATATGTTTCATTTCAAGCTATCAGATACCTTCCAGAAGAATACCGGGGCATCGTTCAATTAATTTATCAATGGAATGACTCGAACTTCAAGCTCAGCAAAATACAAGCAGAGCTATCACCTGAGGAGAGCCGGCTTCGTCAACAAGCAAGTGACTTCTCTAAAACTGTGAGTCTAAATTCTGCATATCTTACTTCTAAGAAATGTGTAAATAGAGTAAAAGTGTCTAAATTTAAATCTCAAAATGTGTCTAATGTAAATACTTCTAGTCATAATGTAAATATTTCTAAAAGTAAAATTAAGTGTTTTTAAATGTAACAAACTAGGTCATACTAAATCTAATTGCAGTAGAAATAATGGATCTAGTATTGTGGAATTTCTTGGGTCTCCACAGATTGAGGCTAATACTGTAATCGATCCTAGCGATAGACTCAGCTGGGTAGTAGACACTGCTGCTACGCGACATTTCTGTAATGACATTAAGTTATTTTTCAAATTTAATGAGTGCAAAGGCACTTCAATGTGGCTAGCAGTAGAGGATGTCAAAAGTCCAGTTGAGGCTATCGGGACGGTGGAGATGTATGTCCAATTTAAGGATAAACAAAGTATTATCAAATTGGAAAATGTTATGTATTCTCCTAAACTTAGGAGAAATTTATTAGCTGCATCTGTTCTTGAGGAACAAAATTTTAGTTTTAAAGGAGCTAATGGGGTGCTATGGTTTTTTACACCCAATGGGGAGAAATTCTTTTATGCAAAAAGAAAGGATGGGTTGTATTTCTTAAAACCTAAGTATAGTACCCAGCAACAACATAACATAGAAAACCGTCAATCTAAGGATAGGGATCGAGATGGAGACAAGAAACGCAAAAAGGATAAGAAATCTAAGGATAGGGATCCTAGTGCTTCCAGAAAAATAGATAAAGTAAAAATAGCACCTAATTTTAAAGAAACTAAATTTAAATCTGACAAAACAAAAACTAAGCAGAATAAAAATGTGGATAGTTTAATATCTAAACCTAGCAGTTCAGTAACTGAACTTAACAGTACAAACTGTCTTTGGCACAAAAGATATTGCCACATAAACGCTGAATATCTCCTCCAAACCAGCAAAGTTTCTGCTGTAAACGGACTTCCTAGGCTTAAATACAAAAAGGTTAATTGTATATCCTGTAAATTGGCTAAGTCTAGGAGAGTATCGTATAAACCCACCGGTAGGATAAGGTCCACTAAACCATTGCAATTGTTACACATGGATGTGTGTGGTCCTTTACCTACAACCTCATACGGTGGAAATAAGTATATCTTAACTATAACAGATGATTATAGTAGAAAAGTTTTTGTTTACCTTATGAAACAGAAGTCAGAAGTGTTTTCACATTTTAAAGAGTTTCAGGCCAGAGAGGAAAGGCAATTAGGTACTAAAATTCTATGTATCCGGATGGATAATGGAATGGAATTCTGCCATGATAAGTTCAAAAATTACCTGAGGGATATCGGTATTAAGGCTGAAATGACTAACACATATACCCCACAGCAAAATGGAGTATCGGAGCGATTTAATTTAACCGCATTTGACTGTGTTAGAGCCATGTTGAACGAGAGCAAAATGCATGACAGATTCTGGGCGGAAGCAATATTGTGTTTTACATACACTAAAAATCGAATATGTCACAAATTTAAGACTAAAACTCCACATGAACTCTACAGTGGCAGAAAACCTTCAGTCAGCCATCTTAGAACCTTTGGTTGTAGAGCATATGTAGGCAAACCCAGTCAGCTCAGAAAGAAGTTAGACATGAAAGCTACAGAAGGGGTGATGGTAGACTATGCTACTAAAACTAAAGGCTATAGGATATTTTTGTCAGGAGAAAAACGAACAATTGAGACCTGCAATGTGAGGTTTGATGAGGGTGAGGTAGTGGAAAGCATCCTGGACCCAATTTATTCCAGAAATATCTCCTTAGGGATATCAAGAGATAACCTTTCAGAATACTCCGACGGGGAATATCCGAGAGGGCAGTCTGATGGGGGGGCAGGAGAGAGTGAAGACACTGGTGACGATCCGTCTGAATCCAGTGAGGAAACGGACTCTCCTGCTGACTCCAGTATGACTCCTTGCTCGGATATTGCTTGGCAGCGAAAGACGGTTCCAAGACCCGATGGGAGTAGAACCGAAGTGTATTATTATGCTCAAGGAGATAATAAAAGGCTGAGGTCGCACAATGATGTTAAGAAATATTGTGATAAAAGAAATATACAATTTGATCAGCAACTGTTTAATTTTCGGGAAAATAAAGGTCTTAAAAGGGTCAAAGACAGACCAGAAGCAAGCAATATTGAAATAAATATACCAAAAGGGTACAACGCTGCTATTAAATCCTCCCAGTCCGAAAAATGGTGTAAAGCTATGGATGAGGAAATGGCCATAATGCAAGAGAGGGGTGTCTGGGAACTAGTTCCTGCATCCACCTCACAAAAGCATATAGGCAATAGATGGGTCTACACTATTAAGAAAGATGAGAATGGGAAAATCAAGAGATTTAAAGCTTGTTTGGTAGCCCAGGGGTATGGTCAGAAAAAAGGAGAATCATACGATGAAGTTTTTAGCCCTGTTGTTAACTTCAACTTAATTAGAGCATTCTTCTCAATTTTCGTATGCATGCTTGGCTGGATGCATTTCCAGTTAGATATCAAATCTGCCTATCTCTATGCTAAATTGAGTCAAAAAGTATATATGAAACAGCCTCAAGGTTATGTCAATCAAGAACAGCCTGATTATGTTTGTTTGTTGAAGAAAGCCATTTATGGTCTTCATCAAAGTGGAAGAGAATGGTTTAATGAACTTGACACCAAATTAAAAGAATTAAATTTTTTAAAACTTCAATGGTGTAATTGTGCCTATATTTACAATAGCAAAGTTCTTATGCTAGTTTATGTGGATGACATAATTCTCTCAAAGTATCAAAGGGACATAGACCACATTGTTTCATTACTTAGCATAGAATTTGATATCAAGGTATTAGGAAAAATTAGAAAACTGTTAGGCGTGGAATTTAAAGAGTGTGACAATAAATTTTCTATACATCAAAGTCAGTATATAGATAAAGTATGTCAAATGTTTCAACAATATAAATATCCAGTTACTTCACTTCCCATTTCTAAAGGGAATATTCTAAGTAAAATAGATTGTCCAAAGACAAGTGAAGAAATGAAGCAAATGCAAAGTTTTCCTTACAGGAGCTTAATTGGGTGCTTGGCTTTTATATCTAGTAGAACTAGACCTGATATTTGTTACGCCATCAATATATTATCTCAATTTCAAGAAAACCCTGGAATTAAGCATTGGGATGCATTGTTAAGACTTTTAGGATATGTTGAAAAGACTAAAAATTATATGTTGAATTTATCTAACATTCATGAGTTAAAATTAAATTGTTACTCAGATTCTGACTTTGCTGCAAACAGAGATGACCGTGTTTCACTTGGAGGCATGATACTCTTTATTGACAATGTACCTATTTCTTGGCGTACCTTTAAACATAAGTGTGTCAGCTTATCAACCATGGAAGCTGAATACGTATCACTAACTGAAGCCGCTAATGAAATGGTATGGGTACAAAACATAATCGAAGAGTGTCATTTACTTGGGTTAAACTTTAATAAAAGTAACAATGTTATTTTTAGCGACAACCAAGCAGCCATTAATTTTTCTAACTCTCCAATTGAAAACAATAGAACTAAGCATATTGATGTTAGATATCATTTCCTAAGAAATTTAATAGTCAATGAATCATTTAATGTTAAATTTGTAAATAGTAAAGATAACTTAGCAGATCACTTTACTAAACCAATGACTAAGGAAATAATACTTAAATTTTGTAATAAAATTTTTAAAAACTAAATCAAACTTTTTGAGATTAAATGTTTAGTCTAAAGAAAATTTTAAATACTAAATTGAATTTACAACTTGGGAATTTTTAAAGATGTCATATATATACATTATTGTTTATCTTAAACCTCATTGAAATAAGATAGTATATCTTGAGTATAAATTTTTGTGATATTGAATCTTTTTCACTTTACACCTTTGTATATACATCCATTTGCCATTACCCGCATAATAGTAGCTTATGTGTATAAAATTTTGTATTTTTCAACTTGGTAAAAAGTATGTGTTGAAAGTTTTGATAAAGGATTTTTTATTATCTGATTACTTGCATTATATATTTTTAAATATTTGGTATATCAATGCAGTCTAATAGTATTAATTATGTATACTTGTATTGTATTAAGAGTAAAATTTGTTTTTAGCTTTTTGAATTACAGTCTTTATACTCAAATTTAAAGTAAACTTAAATTCTATGCTTATACAAAATCTTAATCTTTTAAAGTTGACTTGTTAAATATGATAATATGCTTATACTTAAATTTTGGATACTTATAATTAAACTTAAACTAAAATTTAAATTTTTGAATGCTGATACTTAAGCATTGAAGTTGTGTTGTATATAAATTTCTACTTGATATGACATGTTGTTGTTACAATATTGTCGACAATACTTAACTGTTTTTCAGATGCTATAAGTACTTATGCATTTTTAATTTTAAATTTAGTAATGATATAATACTTTAAATTTATTCCTTCATTATATGTTTGATAGAATACTGGGGGCCTTGGTGTTTATTGATATACCTTGGTTTCTCAGAGTAAGTTTTTCTTTTGCACATGCATTGAGACTTAAGGATTTGCATGAGGGGGCCGATTGTTGGAAAAAAATCAATACATCACGATTCACGTTCCCGTGAACGGGCGTTTATGCAAATTTAATATGAACGACTCTTCCCGTTCACCGGCGTGAACCGTGACGTTTTTCAACATGAGGTTTCATGCAAATCAGTTCTCAATGCGTACGCATCTGATTTGCATATCCGAGGGCGTTTCCGGAACAGTCCATTCTCGGATATATAAGGCAGAGATTTCTTGAAGCAATTATTCATTTGTTCTGTTGAGAGAGAGAATTCCCACTCAGTCTGATCCAGAACGGAGCCGAGAAGGCTTTATAAGACATAGATACTGATGGTCTGATGCAGGTAGACAGAAATGCTTTAGACAGAAGCACTGCGGGATGTCTTATCCTTTGGTTTTTCTTTACCAAGTGTGATACCTTCAATGGTGGCTGCAAATACACGCAAGTGATAGAGGTAGTATAGTTACTTACTACCCATGCTTCAAGGAATTTCTGTCTGGTCATTTACAACTGCAAACCTTTTTGTACATAGTATTTTTTGATGTTTTGTGGCATGGAAACCTGGAATGTGTAACTTGCCTAGTTATGTTTTCTCACGAAATAAAGTGAACGATGTTTTTCTTTAAAACTGGATCTGCATACTTTCATGACCCAGCCAACACTTATTGACTCTATGCCAGTGCGTACTTTGCTATCTATTTTGCTTCTTCAAATTTTAAATTTTCCAACAGATATGTCCGCTGCATCGATCCCTGAACCGATCGATCTATATATCTATATGCTTAAACCAAAAATGTGTCCAGCTTTTATATCCTGTTGGAAAAAAATCAATACATCACGATTCATGTTCCCGTGAACAGGCGTTTATGCAAATTTAAAATGAACGACTTTTCCCGTTCACCGGTGTGAACCGTGACGTTTTTCAACATGAGGTTTCATGCAAATCAGTTCTCAATGCGTACGCATCTGATTTGCATATCCGGGGTTGTTTCTGGAACAGTCCATTCTCGGATATATAAGGCAGAGATTTCTTGAAGCAATTATCATGATCATCATCAGAGAGAATTCCCACTCAGTCTGATCCAGAACGGAGGAGAAGGCTTTGTAAGACATAGACACTGATGGTCTGAGGCAGACAGACAGAAATGCTTTAGACGGAAGCACTGCGGGATATCGTTTGACGACGGTTTTAAGTCGAGACGGACGCAGAGATGGTCAGTTTAGACAAGTACGTATTGAACATTAAATTTACTTACATGTGTCTGGAAATTACGTTAAATATTCTTCTGATGTCTTATCCTTTGGTTTTCCTTTGTCAAGTGTGATACCTTCAATGGTGGCTGCAAATACACGCAAGTGATAGAGGTAGTATAGTTACTTACTACCCATGCTTCAAGGAATTTCTGCCTGGTCATTTACAACTGCAAACGTTTTGTACATAGTATTTTTTGATGTTTTGTGGCATGGAAACCTGGAATGTGTAACTTGCCTAGTTATGTTTCTCACGAAATAAAGTGAATGATGTTTTTCTTTGAAACTGGATCTGCATACTTTCATGACCCAGCCAACACTTATTGACTCTATGCCAGTGCGTACTTTGCTGTTTATCTTGCTTCTTCAAATTTTAAATTTTCTAACATATCCGACGATGGGTGCGTTCTGGAACACAACCGTTGCCGGCAACACCCTCTGGATATGCAAAACAGGATGCGTGAGCAGCGAGAAGGTGATTTGCATGATAAGCCCTGTTTTGTCCACATCGCGATTCGTTCATGAGAACAGAAAAATCATTTAGAATAATGACATCACGCTCCCGCGAAACAAGAATCGCGATGTAAACAAAACCAAGTTTCCAACACATATCCGGGGGAGTTTCTGGATCAGTCCATTTTCGGATATATAGGACAGAAGTTTCTTGAAGCAGACAGACAGAGCAAAGCAAGCAGACCGAAATGTTTTAGACTGATGCTTTAGATGGAAGCATGCAGACAGAGGCACTGCGAGATATTGTTAGACGACGGTTTTAGTCGAGATGGACGCTGATGTTGTCAGTTCAGACCTGTACATATTGAACGTTAAATTTACTTATATATGTTCGGAAGTCACGTTAAAATTTGCTGATGTCTTATCCATTGGTTTTTCTTTTGCCAAGTGTGATACCTTTAATGGTGGCTGCAAATACATGCAAGTGATATATGTAGTATAGTTAGTTACTACTAATGCTTCAAGAAATTTTTGTCAGATTATTTGCAACTACAAACTTTTGTACATAGTATTATTTGATGTTTTGTGGCATGGAAATTACCTGGAATGTGTAAGTTGCCTACTTATGTTCTTCACGTAATAAAGTGAACAATGATTTTTCCTTTAAAACTGGCTCCGTATATTTTAATGGCCCAGCCAACACTTATGACTACTGTGCATACTTTGCTGCTAAAATTTAACTTTAAATTTTTAAATTTTCCAACAGAACGGCTATGGGCCTGTTTAACGCCCAAAGAATCATAAGTGCAAGTGTTTAAAGAACCATTGTTCCAGTGTTCAGATGGGGGCCGCGCCTGGCAACATTTTGAAGTACGTGTGATTAACGAAAGTAAACTGTGTACAAGAGACTTTTTCTGCTTCTTTACTAAATCTATGAGTGGCCATGGAGGCAAGTAGAACGGAGTTGCTGACGCGAGACATTGCAAATATATAAATAAAGCAAATGCGAGATATGCAAATGAGATGCATATGCATTGAGAATTAGATTTGCATCAAACCTCATGTGGGAAAAACGTTAGGGTTCACGCCTGTGAACGGAAAGAGTTGTTCACAAGAAATTTGCATGAATGTCCATTCATGGGAAAAGGGAATTGCAATGTTTACATTCGTTTTTGCAACAGAGAAGATCCAAATGTTGTTTAAAAAGGGCCTTTTTTTGCAAACTTGTGAACGGAGTGAAGTGAAATTAAAAGGCCAAAAGGAAAAACTGGAGGATTAGCAAAAGATATTTAGCATTTGAAGACACATAATGCATAATTTTGAATAATGGAAAACATGAAAAGGATAACAAATTAACATTAAAAGGGGATAAATCGCCGAAATATTCAATAACAACTAATTAATTTAGAATTTTGAACTATTAAATAAATTTTGAACTATTAATTAAGGTAGCATCATAGAAACCTGGCATAACATCAGTGTCTTCTCCATGAAGCCTGAAGACAAGATGGCAGTAGGCACAGCTTTTCACAGTGCACAATGAAAGAATGATGACTGGCTGTGTGGATGTACACTCTAAGGAAAAAAGGAGAAGCTCTTAAGAATATTATAATTGCTGATGTCGCTTTATTAGCCAGGCACTGCTAAGGCTTGAATTACATATCACAACTGCAATTTGCAGTTAGAAGTTTAAAGTAGTGATAGAAATAGAAACTTTCAGAAGGGCAGATACTGATCCCGGTGACGTGAAGGCACGAATCCAGCTCTAAGCCACAATATATGAAGGCACATAAGTCTGGAGGTCAAGAGCCAGAAATGAAATTATAGTTGATTTTAGGAGAAACATGAACAACATTAAAATATGAGCTGTGAAACTAGCAGGGTGCTGGTTATTAAAACATTTCAACCATGACCGTGGGTGTCTTTGCACAAGTCTTGTTCACCATATTTACATGTTGATACCAACACATCTGTTCAATTAAATAGCTGACCACTTGTTGACCCTCTTGCTGGGAACATGAAAGAAACTTAAATAGTTCAAAAACCATATTTCGTCTTGGAACACAGTGGTTATTAAACATTTCTAACACATCATCAAAATTTTCTATGCTTTTGCCGGTCTCTGGCTTGAAGGTGTTATAAATTTCCACCCCTTCATCACCTAGGAGATTGAGTAAAAATAGCTATTTTTACCTTGTCGGGCTTCTTGTCCTTTTCAGATGCAATGAGGTAATTTTCCAACTTCTGTATCCACGTGTTCCAAATTTCAGCCAAATTACCACATGTAATTTGGCTGAAATTTAATTTCCTCTGGAGACTTGAAGTTTTATTTTTGAAGAACACATGGTTCATATATTAGGATAGGAAAGTTCAGTTTTATCAAGATCGCAGAGATCACATACATGGAACTATTCTTCTAAATCTATTTTCATACAAAAATCAGGCTCATGTGGTCGAAAATAACTGACACCATATTTCTATCTTTGGAATAACTATATCATTTTTAGATCAAATTATTATTTATTATAATTGCACATAGCAATAATAAAAAAGCATGGCACTCTGGCCAACACACATAATGCATACCTGCCAACCTGGGAAAATTGGAATGTGTAAAATTTTGCGTGAATGACATTTATAATGATTTCTTTTTTAAACTACACGCGCAAACGACATTTCTAATAAATTCAACTATATACACGTACCTGCATTAAAAAATACTGCATTAAATATCAGGTTTACTGGTAGAATATGAAAATTCAGGACACCAATTTTATAAAATTTCAGAACAATAAATTATAAAGCAAAAAATATATAAAGGTTTTATCGGGTGAGAATTACTTTATAATGAAGACAAATATTTATGTTTGGCAAAACACAGGTTTTCACTAAAGAGAGTAACAAATATTGATCTTTAATTAAAAAAATATATATATAGCACTGAATTATATTCCTGCCAAAATGGTTTCCCTTTTATTTGCCAAAATCATTGCTTTAATACCACTTTTTGGAAAATATCCCTTCACAGAGTTTATACCCATTTTTTAAATAGAAAAATTTATATTATGCAAATATAATTAAAAAATTGACTTAAAAATTAGCCATAATATGAAAATAAGCTAGTTTAGTCGATCCAATATGCAACATTTAAATGATGGACATGGATGGAAAAAGATACTAACGCACGCTCAGTAATTCACACGAAGTAACTGAATTGCGTAATCGCACTGTTTATGCGAAAATAATTAAGAAATTAACAGTAATAATTAATTAGAATATGAAAATAAGCTAGTTTAGTCAATTAAAAATGCAATATTTAGAAGATTGAGATGGATGGAAAAAGATACTATTGTACTCTCGGCGATTCATGAGAACAAACTGAATTGCGCAATCGCAGTATTTATGCGAAATTAATGAACAAAATAACATTTTAGCGATTTATGCTGAATTAGATAACCTTTGAAGAAGTATATTTATTACTTTTATAAAATAAGCGATCGAGATCTTAATTTACGTTACACGCGGCCGTAAATCTCCGTTAATTTGATTGGCATTACCCTGCATTTCATTATGGATTTGCTACGATCCCGGAAAAGGTAGATATTAGTGTTAAAAAAGAGGAAATGCGGTGTTTCCGAGGAATTATACTATGTCTGGTTATTTGATAAATTTCAAACATAAAAAGCCGGAGAATTTCGCCGGAGATTGATTTCCTATTAATGTTAAAAAATTCAAATAAATGCGGAAATGCGTAAAATACAGCAAGAAATGCATAAAAGCGTAAAGAGCAGTTAAAATGCGTAAATTTTACGCATAATGCGTAAAAGTTGGCAGGTATGATAATGTCTACATACAAAACTGTTCAACAATTACTGATACAGTTAAAGTGAGTACATGTTTTGACATACATTGATATTTAACAGTTATAGTTAAGTCAACAGCATATTATTTAATATGTTTCTCTTGAACATTACATAATATATTTTTCCTGAACAATTGGTGCTTCTTTTTCTCTCTCTCAATATAAGCAAGAAAAAAGGAAACAGGTTTCAAGCGGAGTAAAAATTTGGTGATATCTTCATTTATTTACACAGAAAACATTTTATAAGCTTTTTTAACCCTTTTGCGATGGTTGGCACGCCCGCGTGTCGGCTGTGAACTTACATTCAAGGTCGGACGGCACACACTCGTGACGGAGAGAACTTTACCCTAAATGGCGAGTGGCACGTATCGGTGTTTTTATGTCAAATGTTTTCATTTGAATTTATTTGTCTACTAGATGGCGTTAAATGCCCGTGGAAGCAACTTAAATGTATTTTGCAGATGCTTGACCTTGGCACAAAGAGAATCTAATGAATTATTTCTCCATTTGGAGCGGTGAAACATGGTTCTGTAAAGTAAACAGACAGAGCACTTCTTGCAACATCAACAATTTTATAACTGAGTTCTGGGTTTCCTTTTGATTTTAGCTTTTAATGATTTCGTGTAAAGGAATGTGCGACAGTGAAATGATTAGGTTATTTCAGATAGAAGTATGGCTGGTTTGAGACGTTTCCTTTCTGTGGAAGAATATACGCGTATGGTAAATGAACCAGACAGTAATGAAAGCAATGCAGATAGTAAAGATTCGTGGAACAGTGTTATTTCTGATGATGAATCAGAAAATACAATTGATTCTTTAGATTCTGAGCATACTATTTTTACAACGCCACCAGCTTCAGTTGCTGTTTTTTCGAATGATGTTTGGACATGTGATTTGAAAGATCTGAATTTTTTGGAGTTTTTTAATATACCTGGAATAAATCACAATATCATGCCGCCTAATTTAGATAAGGAACTTGATTTTTTAGCATATTTTTTGATGATGAACTAGTAGAATTTATCGTAAAAGCAAATAATGAGTTTCCAAAGAAAAAATGGGAGAAAAATCTCCTCTCTCCTTCCACATCGAAGACGCCACCTGTTTCAAATGTATTTACACCTGTGACAGGAAACGAATTTCGTGTGTTTCTCGCACTAGTAGTTTTGACGAGCATTGTCAGAAAACCAAATCTTAAAATGTATTTTTCTAAGAATCCAATTATCAGTACTCCTTTTTTCAATTCAGTTATGAGTCGCGATCGATTTATAGGAATATTACGTTACCTTTATTTTACTCTTGATAGTAATGCCCCAAACCTAGATAAATTGAAACCCGTGTTAGATGCATTAATTTCAAAATTTAAATCTATATACACTCCTAGAAGAAATGTGTTCATTGATGAATCTTTGTTCTCATGGAAAGGAAGGCTGGGATTTCGTCAATGTATCCCCTTGAAAAGCTCCAGATATGGAATAAAAATATATAAATTGTCAGAATTGGAATCAGGCTATATATGGAATTTCTTTGTGTATACTGGAAAGGACATGGAATTATCAAGCTCTGATGGTGGGTATGGAGAACGTGTTGTGAAAACACTTCTAAGTGAACTTTTAGGAAAAGAATATATTTTGTATTTGGATAAATTTTTTACCTCTCCTGTACTCGCAAAGTATTTGTTGTCTAAGAATACGCATATATGTGGTACAGTTTTAAAAAATCGGAAGGACATGCCAAAGAATTATCCATCTGTACCTAAAACATATATATACTAAAATTTTTAATATTTTGATAAAAGAAAATTTGTATGAAAAATATACATCAAATAGAAAATAAGTATTTCCTTTCTTCCTGAAAAAAGTAGAATGCTGTGTTGAACGGGTGATTTTTAGTGAATTTTTTTTTAGAGTTAGGCTTACCGCAAAAAATTAGCCGTCTTTTGGAAACAGTTCGGAAACGAAGCGCTCCGTCCCTTGGGCCACGGCAGTTTCGGAATGCCGCTGTCCCGAAAGGGTTAAATGTAAAAGCTACTTGGTCGAAAATTATTTGGCTAGACACAATCTTGTCTCCCTTATACTTTGTCACTGTCTGCATGTCAAATTTCATAACCCAGTGCAATCTGGTTAGTACTCTTGAGAAGTAACGAATACACAAACATTGCATTTTATCATTATAGACTAAGATATTTCATTTATAATTTTCCTAGAAAACAAGAGGTTTTTGTGGATTTTTCCATTATGTTGACATCACCCTTATCACTTAACGAGGACAGCTACTTTAAAATCGGCCAGGCCGAAAATCATGTCCAGTCCAACCCTGATGTACACATATGAATTTATATTCTTATTCTTATGCAAAGATAATTCTATTATATTTAGTATGCAGATAATCAATCACACTTTAATCGTATATAATCAAACATACTGCGCGAATGGAAAATTTTCTTTCACAGAAGGTCGTTCGCACTTTATGGAAACGATTTTGTATTTATGTTCCTCGTTAGCACTTTGAGATAAAGATTTGGCATTTTCAATATAATCGTTTGCTACTGTTTTGTTTTGATTGCAATGTAGAATAAAAGATTTATTTTGAAAATGGCTCCAGAAATTGATAGACAGCTCAACGGTTACGTAAATGCACTTTGCAAAGAAAAATATTCGTATCAACAAATTGTAAAGCAGGTTAAAATTGAGGTTATTGCATTTCAAAGAAAGGTATTTTTAATATATTAAATTTGAAAGGGAAAAAGCATCAAGCTGAAAGTAAAAATGAAAAAGAAAAAAGCCGCAAAATTGCATCCTAAGACTGTTTGAATGCTTGTAAATATCAAGAAAGTTAAGTCTCTGATCCTAAAAGAAAATCCACCAACTCAAAGATCCATTGCATTGAAACTGGGAATGTCTTCTGCCACTGCAAGTAAAATCATTCATAAGGATTTGAAGTTAAAAAAGATATTTAAATCTAAAGTTCATCTGCTTTTACCAAAACATATTGCGGAACGAAAAACAAATTGTAGAAAATTATATGAAAAACACCTAGCTGCTGATAAATGGAAAATTCTCGATATGGCATGGGTGTATTTAAGTGACTGTAATAAAAAAAAGAGCAATTTTCTATTGTTCAACTGATGAAAATGACAGTACGAAATGGCTTCATGAATGTACAGAAAAGTTCCTAAAGGGATTCATGATAGTTGCAGGGTTTTGTTACAATGTTAAATTAAAACTCAAAAACGTCTCAAGTAAAGCTATAATTAATTCACTCTACTATCAGCAGAATATTTTAGAACCAATTTTTGAAGAAGAAATTTCAGCCTTATATGGAAAGGACATCAATATAGTTGAGATTCATATGGACAAAGTCTCTAGTCACACATCTAAGTCAACTGCTGCATATTTAACAAGGAAAGAATAAAAAACAGGAATATAAAATGTATCCCATTTCATGAAATACCAGTGAAATCATCTGACGCCTCTCCTATGAACTTTTGTACTTTCGGTTTGTTAAAATGAGCCTTAGGAAAACGGCATCCAAGAACACTGAATGGACTCCAAGAGGAGTGGGATAAAATTGACATGACAATGCTAAGAAAAAGTTTGCTTTCATGGAAAATTCGAGCTAAAGCTATAGTCAAGAATCAAGACTATCAGATAGAAGCAAATCACAGCAAGAAATATGCCATTTTATGTAAAAAAATTAATTATCAAAATCGTTTCCATAAAGTACAAATGACCTTCTGTACAATAAATTCTCTGTCATCTAAATTTGCATCAGGCACTTCATCTGGCAACCCAAACCACTGGCTATTGAGTGAAAAGTTCTTTATACCTTCTACAGTACTGCAGGTTAGATGTTTGCTGAGTATAGTTGTGTTTTTATACAACTTAATGAGACCAATTCTCCAATATGTACACAGACATATATGTACCTGAGTCGACGTGGTGGTCGAACGGTCAAAGGCAAGCGTTTCTCATACTCGTTCGAATGCCGGGTTGTGGGTTCGAGTCCCACTTCAGGCATGGATGTTTGTGTTGTTGGGCGCAATGTGTTCCCACACCCACTGGTGTGCAGGGGCAACGTCATATGATGGCTAAGAGGTTCACGGTTCTGGCCGATGTATAGGCGAAGATGAAAGAGTCAGTGCCTGGCCATTGGAAAAAAAAATATATATATATGTACCTGAACTCGACGAATCCATCTCTTATTGCGAGTGAGACAAAGTCTCCTGTTCCTGTTGTAGTCTGCCCATTGTATAGCAAGATTCCATTCTTAGCAAATGTCCGGAACTCTAGTTCCAAGGAAAGTCGGGTATAGGCTTGCAACCGGGGTAGCTCCAGAAAAGAACGACCAAAAAATTGCGGAGTTTCGATGAAATCTGAAAATAAAAGCACCTATAAATATTCATATCATACAATGGAAAATTTTACTGTGTGCATTGAGAATGAAAAGGGTCTCAAAATTTTGAAGAAAAACATTCCATCTTAAAACTGACTTTCTCCTGTTTATGCTCATTGTCTTGAAACAAGCTCCTGTTGCTTCAGAGCAATTACACTGAAAGGCCAACTCAATCAAACTTTTCAAATTCAACAGATTTCAAAAAGTTTGGTGTTATTGTAGACAATTTTATCAAGAATCATAATCTAAAATCATTTTTAGCACTTTACAACATAATTGAAAAGTGCTTATGACGTTTTACATTCTGTCCATTCGCACGATAACTGCCGTAAAAATGATTTTATCAAAATGAAATTTTAGTATGTTGTTCAAACGGTCTGTGAGACATATGGGAATGCAAATGAATAATATCACCCAATTAGTTTTGGATTGAATCAGGGTTGAAAAAATGAAATACATTGAATCCTATGGGACCTCATTTTTCAAACATTTTTTAAGCAAATTTAAAACTCATTAATTGCTTTGAAAATTTTAGTAAATATTCAAATTATCCCATAAAATATATAAAAAAAATTTCAGCAAAATAGGTTCGGTAGTTTTTTAAAATAAAAAATAAAATAATAATTGCCCCCATATTATATGAAGAGATCAAGTAGCCCACTTTAAAATAACATATGGCATCCATCTTTATGTCAAAATCGTGATTTTTAAAGTTCTTTTTAATTTATATTTAATGTATCAATCCTGAAACTGTTTTTTTTTTTAATGTAAACATATCAAGATGTAAGATAAGTTGTATAAGAATTGCTGAATTTCTTTAATGCAAAATTATTTAGCTCTGGAGTCTGCAATATAGCTGATTTGAATGAAACATTCATTGACTTTACATAGAGAAGCAGATGATTCTATAGTATTGCCCTTTCGATGAAGTTTTATGCATGAAGTTAGAAAGTACTTTTACCTGCATGGTTTTAAGTTTTTAAGTAAAATACATTATTGTAGTATTGTGATGAATGAAAAGAAGGGAATAAAAGTGTACGAATTAAACATTTACTGCTTTTAAATAGAGAGCCAGGCGATTTATATTTCGATGACGTTATTTGAATAAAGTTAATTTGTTTTCAAATCTAATAAATTATTGTAGCAATGTGATAATTTTAAAAATATCACCTCTGAACAGGGGCGGCAAATAGGGGGCGCCCCCAAATTTCTCCTCGTCGTCAATCGACTTCTCCCTTTTTTATCGACTGTCCACTGGTCAGTTTTCTCACTCTATGGTGCTTCAAAAGAACCAACAATCACAGTGAAGTTTTCACTTCCGGCTGGAACGAATCCTTTTCAATTTGAAAAGATTGGGTATGATGTTATCCTTTTCACTTGAAAATTTCAAGTGTCTGATTAAATTAAATGTATGTGTAGTTAGTGCATGCTCATCCAATCCTTCTGCTAGAAATGTATTTCAGCAGCTCAATGTATTACATATTTTCATAGAAACATCATATAAAAGACATGCTATTTTTGAAAAGGTTCGCTCATCAACAAATACTTTTCTGGAGGCTCTTCAACTCTACAATCACTAAGTGATACGAGGTGGTCTTCCAGAGTTAAAGCCATAAAAGCACTACTTGATAATTTTGAAGTGGTGATTTTAACACTGGAAGAATTATCTGAAAACGATTCTCCCAATGGTGGAAGAGCCGAAGCCCTTTTAACATCCATGACATCGTTCGAATTTTTGTTCACTTTGTATTGAACAGTGTTTTTGATCAATACAATATTCTCTCAACGCATCTTCAGTCATCTGATCTTAATTTTTAGACTGTGCAAGCTTTTGCTTTAGCTACCATTGAAACTGTTAGTTCTTTTCGCACTGATGCATATTTCAATCAAGTGTAGAGTTTTGTGACAGAACTTTGCGAAAAAAATTCTTATTCTGGACCAAAACTGAAATTGCGTAAAATGTTCCAAGCAAATTCGGAGGCGGTGAGAAAAATCCCCATGATGATGTTAAATCATATCACAGAATCAATATTCAATATGAAATCACAGATTCAGTACCTAATGAAATTGAGACAAGATTTAATGAGAACAATATATCTGTTTTGTTTGCCCTTAGTCCAGTATTATCCGGATCAGATGTCGAAAAAGAAAAAGAAAACGTATCAACCATATGCAAAGTATATGACTTCCAGAAAGAGGAATTGCTGTGTGAATTGCGACTGGTTTTATTTTTAATGGTGAAAAATGAAAACATAGACCATCCCAATTTTAAAAGTCGCCTGGATTATTTTAAAGAGCGGAATTTAAAAAATGTGCTTCCTGTCATAACATTATTAATTGAATTGTTTTTGACTGTGCCAATCAGCTCAGCCAGTTCTGGAAGGTCTTTTTAGTGTCTTAGGAAGCTGAAAAATTATTTTCGCAGTACAATGGTACAAGAAAGACTTTCATTTTTAGCTGTTTTAGCTATAGAACAAGATATACCACTGGATTACGATGATATTGTAATAAAATTTTTTCTTCTTCCAAACTCTAAGAACCGGCGTTTAAAACTTCAATATAAGGTAAATAAATATAGATATTTGTATTTAGAAAAATTATGTTAACATCAATTATGTTAACACAATTATGTACAAAATTATGTTAACAACAATTATTTTTCTCAACATCAATTCAATTTTGAGATCCAATCAATTTTGAGATCAATTAAATATTACTTGTATTGTAGGTAATTTTATAGATTTTTCTCCTAATTTTTCGTCTAAAGCAGAAATCACTTCGTATTTACACACCTTCCTATCCTTATGAATTCGTGCATTCTTTATTTCTCCCTGGTCATCAACATAACCAAATCCATCGTAACTTAACTGGGGCGGGTTTTCTGGGAGCTTATGATAATTGCCGCCCCTCTCTAGTTTAAAGACCTTCTGGGGAATGTATTTTCTCTTTCATTGTACCTATTTCCTCTAAATGTACGTGAAAACCCCGGATTTCGCCTTGCGTATTCTCCGCGGGGGAAATTGTTAGCTGGCCCCTGCCTTTCTCTTTGCGTATATTGCCTTTCGCTCTGGTTGTTAAACTCCTGTGGGCGTGAACTCTGAGATCTACGCATTTCGTTATTCCGGTTATATAGTCTACAATTTATCATCAGATGGTTTGTGCGTCCGCAAAATAGACAAAACATATCATTAGGGATATTATTATTAGAGGTTCTAGCTTTAGGTGTGTTTTGCTCCAATCTAAGTGCGTTAATTTGTTCGCCTAATGTTTCTAACAGATACCTGCTAGCACTTTCCTGTTCTTTTCGTAGTTTTTCGATTTCAGTTTGTAAAGCCGGTGGTCCAGGGTGCGTGACAATATTGTTTACAGCTTCTGTTTCAGGTGGAGAAATTGCTATTGCGTTTTCAATATTTTCTGCTATTACAATCACCGCTTCGAAGGATAACGGGTTTGCTTTTAGCACCTCTCTCTTAATTTGCATGTTTAGTGCGTCCAAAAATTTTCCTAGTCTTAATTGGTCAATGATTTTTTTTTACTCCTCGCTACTCAAATCACCTGCACTTTCTAGATAAGTCAGCGTGATACATTTGATTCTGTGTGCTAATGCCTTGATGCTCTCCCCTTCAAATTGTTTAGTTAGCGTAAATTGCATTTGGCGTGTCGTTATGCTAGTCCTTTGTGAAAAAAATTCTAGTAGTCTTTCCTTTAGTACTTCGTACGAACTTTCTTTACGTAATTCCGCCGAACTCGCTAGGAATTTTAATGCATTTCCCTTTAAATGCGACTTTAATACTACGAGTTTTTCTGGTTCGGTCCATTTTCCTAGCTTGGCTATCGAATCAAATTGATCGAAAAATATTTTACAGTCTGTCTCAGCATTTCCTTCGAAAACCCCAAGTAAAAAGGTTAACCCCTGTAAACGACTTTGATTTTCGCCTCCCTGCTCGGGCGCTTCTGTATTATTTGTATCCGGCATCTTGTACAATTTTTATATATACTTTCAAATTACTAAATATTAACTCACTTATTATTTACAATATTACAAAGATCTTCCCATGATGCATATTCATTTCACAAAAAAAATTTCTCTGAATTTTGAATTTTGAATAATTAAATTATCCAGTCAGATATTAATCGAGGCACTTTGATAACTGTGCGCAAGACTGGTCTCGGCGCCATAATATGTGGCGTGGCTCCGCTGAAAAACTTTAATTACACTTTGGCCGTTAATCGTATTTCTGCACGCCACTTGCTCGATTACCGAGCATATCTCCAGGTTCAGATCAATTAGAAAATGCATCACGAGAATACACAATAAATACAAATTAAAAGTTAATAAAGCTTTTATTATAAAATACTTATATTTAAACTTGTTACTTAAAATTTAAAACCACACAAAATACCTCTTAAATTTTTATCCAATATTTACAGTTGCTCAGTCGTATGCATTAAGACAATGCTCAATTTCAAATTCATGATCTCTCCTCTCTCTCTAGTTTTAATTATCATATTAAACTATCAAGTTAAGTGGTTAGATTCCCTTTTTACTCTAAAACTTTATTCTCTGATACTCAGTCTGCAGTGGGAGAGGACAAAAGGACTTACCCCTTTTAGGCACGGGCAGGACGGCATCGGGTCGGATGTCCTCCGTCGATTTTAGAACGACCAGCACTTGACTCCAAAAAATACCAACTGAGTTCTCTCTCAACTCTTCTCCTCGTCGGGACCCCGGACAGCCCCCTGGCCGGGCTCCATAGCTGACGCTTGGCCGCTATAGGTTCGAAAACCCATAAATTCAGTGACGCGGCCGGGCTCCATCGAATCACTGGATTTGGCCCCTTCCAAAGGGTTGGCTAAAAATTGGGGGGCTCCAGCCCTCTTGCAGGTGTCCATTTTATTTAAAAATAAGATAGCGTCCTTTGCCATTTTCTCACCACTGCAGCTGGTCTCTTACTCATAGCCATGGAATGTCAACCGTTTCTAAAGAGAGAAGGGGGGGGGGGGTAATACTTTCTAGAAGTGGAGTGGCGACAGGAAAATTCCAATACTGTCCCACGACAGTTGTCACGTCGAGGCCAAGCCAGACTTCCACCCTTTGGGGAGCCTCTATAAAAATGAAGCTGCAAATCTTCTCCCCTTCGCCATGGGATACCCTAGGGGGGTCTTGTGGACGTGGTGCATAGGGGCTCCTTCACCACGGGGGAATTAGTAACGAACAAACAATGTTTATAACTTTAAATATACTATAATCTTAATTCTAACTCTTAAACTCAAGTAACTCTTAACTAAATGATAAGTAAACTAAAATAACTCACTTCTTTTAATGAATATTAAAACTTCTAAACTAATAACTCTTATTGAATCTTATGTTTGTTTACCTTTAATGTGTTTGAATGAATGAATGAAATGAAGGTGGGTGGCTCCAGAAGAGTCCAGCACATCGACCAGAAGTCTATTGTACTACCCCAGAAGAAAAAAGATCTCTAAGAACAGAGACCAGTAGCCGATGCGAAAATAAGCAGGCACTTGACAGGAATGTCATTCAGCTCCCATGGTTCAATTACATGACGACCAATGTGCTCGAATCTGTGAGCAGAGTAAGCCTCACATTCACATAGAATGTGAGCTGCAGTTTCTTCGCTGTAATTGCAGCCTCTGCAAAGCGAATCCTTAGTGACACCCATAATATTAAGGTGTCTCTTGAGGGTGCAGTGCCCAGTAAGGAGCCCAACAGCCCTCCTGATGCCGGTTCTGCTGAGCCTGAAAAGTTCCTTTTGACGTGTACTAGGGCAATTTCAGTTGAGAATTTTCGCTTGCCTTTGTCCCTTAGTGTCACGCCAGTTCTTACATTGAAGCTTCCTGAAGATGTCATAGACAATTCTTCTAACAAGGTCATTGGGAATTCCCAAGGCCAGCTCAGGGCCCACAAAAGGAGTATTTGAGCCTTTCCTAGCAAGTTCATCCGCCAATTCATTGCCAGGAATGCCCGAATGACCAGGTACCCAGTAAAGAATGACATTATTATTGCTAGCGATTTTACAGAGTGCATTATAACATTCCCAAACAAGGGAAGACGTCACAGTGAACTTCCCCAGAGCCATAAGAGCAGCATGACTGTCAGAACAAATGAAAATCTGGCTATTCTTATATTTCCTGTCATAGCAGATTCTACAACACATAAGGATGGCAAAGACTTCAGCCTGAAAGACAGTAGCAAAATTGCCAAGCGGATAAGACAGCTCAGTACCATCATCAGGGCAGAAAACACCAGCACCAGTACTTGTGCCAATCTTCGAGCCATCTGTGTACCATACAAAACAGTTCCGTTTATTGTAGGTGGGAGTCCTCTTCCAATCGTCCCGCGAGGGGACTTGAATTTCATAAGGCTTATCAAACGCATATTTGACATGAATGCCATCAGGTGGCATACAGAAATAAGGAAGACTAGCAACATTACTGTTAAGTTCACCCCAAGATAGATACCTTGAGTAATCTTTCCAGTATTTCAGATATTTAAGTCTGTTCATGCAGATAAGTGCTTCTGCTTCAATACGCATGTAGAGCGGATGCAAACCAAGTAAAAGTTCAAGAGTTGCAGTAGGAGTAGTTTTCATGCATCCAGAGATTGCAAAGCACACCATCCTTTGAAGCTTAACTAATTCAAGTTTAGCTGTTTCACATCTAATTCTGGACCACCAAACAATGGATCCATAGGAAATGATAGGACAGACTACCATCGAGTAAATCCAATGGATAGCTCTGGGATTTAAGCCCCAGGTTTTCCCAATAGAATTCCTACAAGACCAGAAGATTCTTCTAGCTTTAGTCGTGCAATAATCCAAGTGTCTCTTCCAGTTGAGTCCCTTGTCAAAGTAAATTTCCAAGAATTTAACCTCCTTGGAGCAAATAAGCTTCTGCCCAAAGAAGCGAATATCCCCAAGATTAAGTATACGTTTCCTAGTAAACGCAACCAAAGCAGTCTTATGCAGATTAACCGTTAGACCTGCATTTTTGCACCATGTCTCAACCCTCCTGAGAGCAGTAGACATCATGTCGGAGACAGTGTTGCCAAATTTGCCCCTGGCAATAATGACAACATCGTCTGCATAACCAACGCCAGAAACATTGATGCTCTCCAAAAGAGAGTCCACAACTATACACCAAAGAATTGGTGAAAGCACATCTCCTTGTGGACAGCCCGAAAGTGCATGCACAGTCATACTATCACCAAGTAAAGATGCACAGATATACCTATTAGATAACAGGTTCTTGATCCAGTAAGAGATCGTGGTATCAACACCTTTTCTATCAAGAGCATCAAGGATGGTGTCGATGGGTACCTTATCAAAGGCACCTTCAATGTCGAGAAAGGTGGCAAGAGCAACTTCCCTGGCATTGAAATTTCTCTCCAAAATAAAGGAGAGACTGTAAAGGGCAGTGTCCGTAGATTTGCCCGTTTGATAGGCATGTTGAGAATTTGACAAGGGCTTAGAGACCAGGATCACTTCTCTTAAGTGCCTATCAATAAGCTTCTCAATAGTCTTTAAAAGAAAAGACGTAAGGCTAATAGGCCTAAAAGATTTGGCCTCATAATAATTGTCCTTTCCAATTTTTGGAATGAAGATTACCCTAGTATGCCTCCAAGCATTTGGTATGTGCCCTAAGGCAATACAGGCTCTGTAGATGCTGCAGAGAATGGGAGCTAGCACCTCAATTCCCTCCTGGAGAAGAATTGGAATGATGCCATCAGTTCCCGGAGTTTTATAGGATTTATGGGAATTAATTACCCATTTGACCCTATCAAGAGTAACAATGCTCCTGGCAATGCTCCAACTTTTGTCGTCAGAAGAGGACGTGGAGCAAGTAATAACGTTGTCACAATGAACATAAGGATAAGAAACCGGAAAGTGAACCCTGAACAGCTCAGTCAGGGTCTCTTCACCAGTAACAGTAAAGTCACCATTTGACTTCTTGACAGTGTTCAAATTACAATTCCTGTCCCTTGCCATCAGCGTAACAAGTTTTGCTGCAGTAGTGGCATCTTTAATACCTTCGCAGTACGTTCTCCAAGAATATCTCTTGGAGTCCTTGACAGCTTTATTATAAGAGGTAAGAGCAGATTTATAAACCTGCCATTCACCATTCTTCTTAGCTCTATTGAAGAGCTTCCTGCATTTCCCACGCAACCGACTGAGCTCATTAGACCACCAAGGAACAATCCTTGGGGAGTCAGCAATAGTGGTTCTACAGTTACTATGAAAGGTCTGGATAATGGTCTGTTACACGGAGTCAACAGCCAAATCCAGTTTTTCAATAGAAGAATACTCACCATTGTGGCTAGCTAACCTGACCCCGAGATCATCTTTGTAGAAACCCCAATTAGTGCTTCTAGGGTTTCTACCCTTGTCAGCTGCAGGTTTTACAGGACCTTTAACAGAAAAAGAAATTAATTGATGGTTAGACAGGGATATATCATTTGAAACCTTCCAATTAACAACATTTTCATAAGCAGAGAGATCACAAGCTATTGCTTATTATCCATAAGCAATAGCTTGTTGCTATTGCTTATGCTGATATCAAGCACTTCACGACGCTTTGCAGTCACGAAGGTAGGAGAATTACCCTTATTGAGTACAAAGAGCTTATAGAGAAGGATCTGTTCTAAAAGATCATCACCCCTACGGTTGCAATCACTACTACCCCAAACAGTGTTCTGGGCATTCGCATCGCAACCAATGATCAATTTTTTGCCATTACAATATTCAATAAGATTTATAATGACATTAGAAAGAGTTTCTTTATCTTCATAAGGAAGATAGGGTGAAGCAAAGATGTATTCCATCTTATGTTCATCAGTTTTAAGATTCACACTGATGGCAACATTGTCACCATCGAGGAACTTAACAAGATGAACAGCATTGAGCTTGTTGCTAACAGCAATACAGGCTCTAGGTCTGATACAGGATGTATCATAAAAGACATTGAATCCTTTGATCCCCAGACCCAAAATTTTTCCATTGCAGGTCCAGGGTTCCTGGATGAGAGCAATATCAGCTCTACCATTTAACAGCCTTTTGCTAAGAATAGCAGAGGCAGAATGACTGTGATGCAGATTTATTTGCACAACGATAAAACTGCCCGTAAGCAAGGGCAAAAAGAGGGCAGAGAAAACCTAGGAGAGAGAGGTCCTCCTAGTAACATGACAATGATCAGCGTCAAGCACATTTTCATTGTCAAAATCCTGCATGCGTTTTTCCAGCTCATCATCAGAACTCAGAGGGTTTGCATTAAATGTAACATCAGAACCAGAAGCAATTTCTAGATCATTAAGTTCAGGTATCATAGTCTCAAGACTACCGATACTTACCTGAGAGGAGGTCGCCCGGTCTACTGGCTATTCCTCCATCTCCATCTTCCCTTTGGGCTTCTCGTTTGGATCCCGAAGAATCTTAAAGACTCCACGGTCCAAACCGGTGAAGGCACTAAGGTCAGCTTTGCGAATCGCATCCACAGCCTCCGAATCCACCTCGAAGATCCATCTTACAGAGTGGGGTTCCACAAAATTTTGCAGAACACGCCACTCCTCAGATATCAGCTCCGGGTTGAAACGGTTCAGCCGTTTCAGCAAAACGCTCGGCTCCTTGGTGTACACATCTTTGGTCTTAAAGGCCACCTTGACAGGTTTGGGAGACTTTAAGTGCCTCTCCCAGAACCTGACTGTTATTATGGAAGATTCTCTTAGCCCATTCCACAGTATTTGCATCATTGCACTGAAGAACCAAGGCTCCAGCGTTTAAGCTACCCAGGTAACACACATACGGTATTATAACCGTTGATAAACCGTTTATACGTTATATTTTCGTATGTGTTATACGATAAACGGTAATACATCGGTTATAATACCGTTATGAGTAAACGGTATATAAAAATACCGTATATCATACATATGAATTACCGTGTATGAACATACCGTATGTAGAAATACCGTTTTAAATACGTATGTATTACTGTTTATTTTACATTAAAATAACCGTTTTTATTACATTAAAAATACCAATTTATCATACGTAAAAATAACCATTAACGCTCCCCTCTCGCTCAAATCCTCTTTCAGCTTTGTTCTCGAACCCTTTTCCCAAAGGCATTTTTATGTATTACCGTTTAAAATACATTATAAATACCGTTTATCATACGTTATAAATACCGTTTATATTACATTAAAATTACCATTTTTCATACGTAAAAATAACCATTAACGCTCCCCCTTGCTCAAATCCTCTTTCAGCTTTGTTCTCGAACCCTTTTCCCCAAGGCATTTTCATGTATCCCTTCTTGTTTATCTTCACCCTCCCAAGTTCTAACCCCGCCGTGACGTCACGCAGTTCTGGAAGCTTCCAGAACGGACTCATTTCTACCTCAGGGGACGAAGCCATAAGCTTTGTGCATCTGGCAACACTGAGTGCAGTAATCATTCTTTACGTTTCCCGCCATGGTTTGTAGCACAGAAAGGTTTGTATCTTGAACTTTATTTTCCCGTGTTAGGTTAGTGTTAGGTTAACATGTTGCTTAATTTATATAACTTATTTAATTATATTTAGCTTTAACTTTTATTTTATTTTATATATCTTCCTAGCTTTGTTGTATGTATGCACATATTGCTTTAAAAGCAAACGGGAAAAGTGCATGTTTTCAGCATCGTGGTATGTGCATCCATGCTCGCATTTAATACTATCTAAGCGGAGATTAAATGAAAACGTGGTCCGAGATTGCATTTGTTGTCATGCATGCATGTTTATTTAAAATATTGTAAAATCAGAAATTATTCTTTTACATGTTTTTATGTATTTTAAACTTAAAGATGGTATAACTTAAATTTTAAACTTAACTTAGATTTTAAACTTAAAGATGGTAATAGGCTGCAACCTGAAAATGCAGAACGCTTAATTTTCCTGTACCGTAACTTACCTCTAACTTTGATTACAAAGAATAATTAGTTTGTTTTTAAACAATATTTCATATGGTGTAAAACTTAAGAAATTAAAATACTGCCAAATTGAATATTCATCCAAGGGTCATTCCGTGTCAAATCAACCAATGATCTGAACCTTGACATCATGGAAAATGATAATTTTTGGTACAATAGTAGTACCAGTGAAGCTGACAAAAACTGTAAATATTAGATTTTTTGGGCTCTTAGTTTTCAGTTATTGACTTTCTTAAAAGCGAAATTTGGCAAAAAAAAAAAGTATTTGACCTAGAGATCTCAAATTGGTGTCATTTTTTTTTTCTTTTAATGGGTCTTAATTTGATATGACTATGCTATTCTCTAAAAACAATTTCTCTTTTAGTTTGTAATTATTTTAGAAACTCCAATTTTAAAAAAGAGTTAAATACCATAATCATGTTGTATATCAAATTAAGGTCCATCGAAAACAAAAGACTGCACTAATTTGAACTCTCTTGGTCAAATAGTTTTTGATCTACCACTGTTTAAAGATTTCAAAACTTTACCAGATTTGGCTTTTTTTAAAAAGTGAATAACTGAAAATCTAAAAGCGCAAAAAATATGAAATTTTACGGTGTTTTTAAACTTTAGTGGTACTATCACTGTACCAAAAATGATCAATTTTTTAGATATCAAGGTTCAAACCATTAAGTGATTTGACACAAAATGACATACATTTAGTACATAACTCATTAGCCAGTTTTTTCATACATTCAGCCCACATATGTTCTCAATTTTTACAATTTGCTACACACTTAATATTCAGGATGGCCACTCAACCGGGAAAAGTCAGGGAATTTTGTGAAAATTCTGTTTTTTTTTTTGTTTTGTTTTTTTTAATACTAGTTGTCCTTATAAAAACAGGACTGCCCAGTTTGTATGCCATTTTCGAAAATTTCGCCAAGTATTATGCTGTACTCGTAACTTCTAAATAAAGGCTGCCATGTGTCCATTTGATTCCGTATAAAAACAAAAATGCAGAGTTTGTGCTCCATTTTGGACAACTGTTGCCAAGAATATTATATACATTTTACAATATTTTTTCTATTTTAATGACATTCTTTTGACATTGCTGAATTGACATTAATTATTCAATGGCTGTAGCTTGTTACAGTGTAGTTTTTGCATATCTTTAATGTCTGTCATTGTGAACAATTTGCAATGCCCATATTTAAGGACATCAGTTTAGACTATTTCTTTTTATTTCTTCAGGGAAAAAAAACATTAAATTCTTTTAAATATTTCAGTAGTTCAATTTTGCTGCATTTACATGTATTTTTTATTAAAAATGTCAAAATTTATTTGTAAAAACAAAAAATGTGTATTTTTTTCTCCTGATTTAATATAACTTTTTTTTTAATAGTGGAGTAATTGTTAAGATTCTTTAATCAAATTTGTAACTAAATAGGGATGTGCACGCATTTTATGTTAAAATTACTGGTCTGGAATTTCTTTTCAATTCACCTGGAAAAGTCAGGGAATTTCAATGTGTCTGAAGAGTGGCCACCCTGATATTTCACATGCCACTCAATTTAATTTTATATTTACAATTATAATTACAAAACGTTCAAGAACTTTTAAAATAAGTTCTTCTCCAAACTGAGTGAAGATAATTTCATTTCTTTCTTGCTCAAGAGTACAAACTCTCCCAGTTGCAGTAACAGGCTTTACTTTTTGCAAAATGGTCTCACCTGGCACATTCAATACGTCACTCGGTTGAGGATGAAAGTAAGAAAAGGTCCCTTAGGATGTAGGAAGCTTACTTTATAGTCGCTCGTAACATTATTCTTCTCAAGAATACATGCAAGCCACAAAGATCCTTTATAGACTATATAGTGCCAAATCCAGATTCAATTTTTACTAAATTAGTTTGTGTAATATAGTCGAATGCTGTCACACGTTCAGTAAACCGGTGTTCACTACAGTAATAATGCTTAACAAGAAGCCAATTTTCAGAAATTGGGTAAAAAGAATGAAGTTTTTGAGTACAGCACAGTTGATGAGTATGAAGAAGTTAAAGAAATACTGTCGCCACAGTTGAATGACTTTAAGGCAATCATGGGTACTCAAAAACTTCATTCTTTCTACCCAATTTCTGAAAATATACTTCATGTTAAGCATAATTACTGTAGTGAACACCAATTTACTGAACGTGTGACAGCATTAGACTATATTACACCAACTAATTAAGCAAAAATTAAATCTGGATTTGTCACTATACTCTATAAAGGATCTTGGTAGCTTGCATGTATTCTTGAAAAGACGAGCGACTATATAGTTAGCTTCCTACATCCTAAAGGACCTTCTTCTTTCTTTTATCCTCAACCAAGTGACGTATTGAATATTTGAATGTGCTAGGTGAGACCATTTCGCAAAAAGTAGAGCCTGATACTGCAACTGGGAGAGTTTGTACTCTTGAGCAAGGAAGAGATGAAATTGTCTTCACTTGTTTGGAGAAGTACTTATTTTAAAAGTTCTTGAAAAGTAACGTTTTGTAACTGATTGTAAATACAAAATTAAATTTTGAGTGACATATGTGAAATATTAAGTGTGTAGCAAATTGTTAAAATTGAAAAGAACATATGTGGGCTGAATGTTTGAAACAACTGGTTAATGAGTTATGTACTAAGTATATGTTATTCCGTGTCAAATCAATTAATGGTTTGAACCTTGATACCTCAGAAATCGATCATTTTTGGTACAGTGATAGTACCAGTAAAGTTTACAAAAACTGTAAAATTTCAGATTTTGGGGGCTTTTAGATTTTCAGTTATTTACTTTTATTAAAGACATTAAGGGACTATTTGTGTGCCAAATTTCATAGTCTGTCGTTAAGGGGTTCCTATGGAAATTAAATTTTTTGTAATTTAGCTAATTTCACTTATAGTTTAATACAAAAAAAAAAATAATTTTCATAGGAACCCATTGGCTTCCCATTATGAAACTTGGCATACAAGTAGTCCATAAAGCATATATTTTTTTTTCAAAAAAATTAAAAGGGGTGTTTTTGAGATTTAAAAAAAAAAATTTTGAAGCTTTTCAAAAAATTCAAATTTGAAATAGCATAGTCATGTTATATATCAAATTAAGACTCATTAAAAGCAAAAGAAAATAACACTAATTTAAGCTCTCTAGGTTAAATAGTAAGTCTCATTTATAAGCATTTAAAAAACGATATTTCGGTATAATTTTTTTAAATACATGATTTGGAAGAATTAAAAAAAAATATATACTAGGAAGAAATTTTAAAATAATATGCTACTTAGGACAAATTTTAAAAAAAAGTTGATACTGGGGTGAAATGTTAAAAAACACAATACTAAATTAAAATAATTTGATACTTTTAAGAAAATAAAAAAAATACCTGGAAGAAGTTAAAAAAGCCTTATACTTAAAAGAAAATAAACATGATACGTACAAGAAATAAAAACACAATTCTGGGAATTTTTTTAAAAACATTAAACACAATATTATATTTCATAATGTAGTAGATTATAATTTTTGCAATTTTTAGAAATAATTGTGAAACAGTTTGTGTTCTGTGTATCTAGAAACATGTTCTACTTGGGCTCTGTGCCCTTACTCACTGTTTTCACTCTTAAAAATCATCACAGTTGCATGATACCACCATTGATCAGAGATGTGTAGTTTTAGCATGCTAAATTAAAATTTAAAATAGCCTATAATTATAATTTAAAATAGCCTATAAACTTAATTACAATATTATTAATATTGTTTTTTTTATATATTTTTAGTATTGAAGTTTACTTTTAAAAAATTAACTCTTTAAAAATTGCAAAAATGTTTTAAGTATTATGTGTTTTAATATATCCCAAAATTTTATTCTGTATTTTTAAGTTATTTTCAATTTAAAATAGCTTATCTTTTAGATTTAAAATTATATTTCATAATGTAGTAGATTATAATTTTTGCAATATTTAGAAATAATTAGAATTAAAAATATATTTAAATATAAACTGAAAATAAAGGAAAAAAACATTTTTGCATTAAAATTATTGTATTAACAATATATAATATAAATTAAAATAAAAATTTTATTACATATGAACAGAGTGATTCTATAGTATTGTGAATTTTGCATATATGACACATTTGATATATCGTATCTTTGTAAAAATATGATTTAGATGAATGTATTTTTAATTTTAAAGATACTGTTTCAGATTGTGTTGATTTCAAATTTATAAATTCAAGTACATTATTGAAATCAACACAATCTGAAAATTTGACATCTATTATAAAAATATATTCACTTGACTCAATATGTTTGTTTTACAAAGATGCATAAAACTTTGTAAATATCATGTCTGCAACATGCACTATTCTGTAGAGTTGTCCAATGTGTGATAAATATGTATATAAACACGTAATAAATACGTGTAGAAACACAATATAAACACGTAATAAATACGTGTAGAAACACAATATAAACATGTAATAAATACATGTAGAAACACAATATAAATATGTATGGGAATACATTATAAATGCGTATGGGAACGCATAAATACATATGGGAACACGTTATAAACATGTATGTGGATATACGTAAGAAACACGTATGTGAATATACGTAATATACACGTATATGATATGTAATAAACATGTATCTGGATACGTAATAATAACGTATGTGGATATACGTAATATACACGTATGTGATACGTAATTAACATGTATCTGGATACGTAATAATAACACATGTGGATATACATAATAATAATGTATGTGGATACGTAATATACACGTATGTAGATACGTAATAATAATGTATGTGGGTATACGTAATAATAACGTATGTGGATATACGTAATAATAACGTATATGGATACGTAATAAACACGTATGTGCATATACGTAATAATAACGTATGTGAATATACGTAATATTAACGTATAAGGATACGTAATAATAATGTATAAGGATACGTAATAATAACCTTTTTTATAACGGTTGGTATACCATATTCTAACGTACCATTTTTGCGTAATAATTACGTATGGCCTGACACGTAAAGATTACGTATTGCTTGATACGTAAGAATTACGTATTTGTGCTACCTGGGTAAAGCCATGAATCTTTGGAAGTAGCTCACCAGTGGGGATCTCATCTATCTTATCGAGAGTCACCATCTGAATGATATCAACCTCTTCCTTGCTCAGCTTACTAGAAGGGAGGGAATTCTTGACGATTGCCATCTTAATAGCCTGGACTGCCTGAGCATATGTTCCAGGTTGGATGTCCGTCCTTTATCTTTTCTTGACGACCAGATCTCTTGGAGAAGGTGTTGCTCTTTCCGACCTAAGTCGTTTGGTGCCTCCGACCTTCTCTGTGACAGCGCCAGCTTTTGCAAGCTTCTGGTCCAGTTGCCTAGGCATGTGCCTCCTCCTGCGCCTCTGTGCTTTACTGAGTATACCCTGCGTCACAGCCATGGTTTCAGTGTGTCGGTCACCGAGGCTCGCGACTCCACTTCCTTCCACAGCCGGACTGCAGGTTTCCTCCTTTTTGCCAAGATCCAACCCAAAGAGGGGTTGTTTCAATGTCTGATTGGGAAACATCCGAAGATGAACCCAATCCTTTTACAAAACTTTCACTTTCACTATTGCAGCACGGAGAACCAGGAAAACTCGAAAGAGTCTCATCTAATTACTCCATGCTGTAACCACTAAAGAGAAAAAGACCACGGATTACTTCCAGTTCGATCGAAGCCCCCGCTAGGCTCTGTCTCCCCACACTTTTCTGATGTGAAAAGTGTAACCGCCGGAGTTATTCGCAAAGCTAGATGATAAGGAGCGGGCCATAACGTGCACCAGGTACACAGGGCCCAAGGATCAACAAGGATCCAAGGGGGATTTCTCAATATGAAACGCTCCCCACCTTCCAACCAACGCAACCAAGGGACTCAACCTCTGGAACCGTTTACTATAAACGTTTCTTGAAAGCAAAACTACAGATACACGCCGCTTTGCCCTTTTCGCAACACAGCCACCTGGTCCCGTTCCCGAGCCCAAACGGTATACCTTACGGCAGAGGCCGAAGAGTGGTACTAAGGCCCATAAGGCAGAAGTGAAATTTACTAGGGGCTTAGCATTGATGCAATCTGCAGCTAGAAGAAAAAGTTTGCTCGGGTACCTCAGGATAGCAACACCCGTATCCACAAAAGAAATGGATCCCTGAAGATTTTACAGAGTGAGACTAGGTGCCTCACTTCCAACCCCCAACTTGGAGGACCAGGATGCCTCATTTAGTCCGGAACCTCACCTTCGACCTGTCCGGCAAGGGAGACCCTACCAGTAGACGAAGTTACCGCCGGCATAGCTCTTAGGATCATCGGAACCCGCAAGCTCCACCACCTCGTCAAGGCACAGGCATCATTTAGTGGAGTTTAATGTGTTTAAAACTGAGGAAATTTTAACTTATCTAATTTTAACTCACTTAATATTGTTTTCTATAGTAATTGCTCAGGTCAAGTAATGATTATTTAGGTTTTGAAATGGTGTAAATAAACTTCACTTTAATGTAACTAATTGTTTGCCTGCCTAACAGGACTTTGTGATAATTTTAAATATACCTTTTCCCAGCAAATGTTATACTGGCTGAAAATCCCACTCCCCAAAAATGTGAATATAAAACTGCTTTGAAAGCAATCATCAAGTGAACAAAGAGTAAATACTATGTGACATACAAGGAAGTCAATTTTGTAAACATTATGTTCCATTTTTCATCCAGGGTAAATTTAACGATGTTTAGATAATATGTATATGTTTCGAATGTCAATAATGTCTATGTTTTGTGTTCAAAGCTCCATTCAAGAGGAAATTGGCATAATCCGGGAAAAACTTCAACTTTACCCAGGTAACACACATACGGTATTATAACCGTTGTTAAACCGTTTATATGTTATATTTTCGTATGTGTTATATGATAAACGGTAATACATCCGTTATAATACCGTTATGAGTAAACGGTATATAAAAATACCATATATCATACATATGAATTACCGTGTATGAACATACCGTATGTAGAAATACCGTTTTAAATACGCATGTATTACTGTTTATTTTACATTAAAATAACCGTTATTATTACATTAAAAATACCAATTTATCATACGTAAAAATAACCATTATCGCTCCCCCCACCCCTGCTCAAATCCTCTTTCAGCTTTGTTCTCGAACCCTTTTCCCGAAGGCATTTTTATGGATTACCGTTTATCATACATTATAAATACCGTTTATCATACGTTATAAATACCGTTTATATTACATTAAAACTACCATTTTTCATACGTAAAAATAACCATTCCTCCTCCATCCCCTTGGGGCTTCTTGCTAATCCCCTATCAGCTTTATCCTCCAACACAGGTGGTCAGGTTTATACTTAAAAGAAATATAATTAGTCGAACAAATTCTAATTCATTTTATAGCAGTTTGTGTTCTGTGCATCTAGAAACATGTTCTATTTGTGCTTTGTGCCCTTACTCGCTGTTCACTCTTAAAAATCATTACAGTCTATGATATCACTGTTGATTTTTTTAAAGGCAATATTTCTATTTTGTGCCATACTTGCAAAGATAGCAAGAAAGTACTTGTCTGCACCAGCTAGCCAGCGTTGATAGTGAACATTTATTTTCAGAAAGAAGCAGGGAATGTTTATAAACCAAAACTTAATATGCTGCAACCTGAAAATGCAGAACGCCTAATGTTCCTGTACCATAACTTACCTCTATTAAACTTTGATTACAAAGAATAATTAGTTTGTTTGTTGGCTGTGGCTTGTTACAGTGTAGTTATTGCATATCTTTAATGATGTCTGTCATTGTGAGCAATTTGCAATGCCCATATTTAAGGACATCAGTTTAGACTATTTCTTTTTATTGTCTTCAGTGAAAACCATTAAATTCTTTTAAATATTTCAGTAGTCCAATTTTGCTGCATTTACATGTATTTTTTATTAAAAATGTCAAAATATATTTCTAAAAACAAAAAATGTGTATTTTTTTCTCCTGATTTAATATAACTTTTTTTGAATAGTGGAGTTAAATTGTTAAGATTCTTTAATCAAATGTGTAACTAAATAGGGATGTGCACACATTTTATGTTAAAATTACTGGTCTGGAATTTCTTTTCAATTCACCTGGAAAAGTCAGGGAATTTCAATGTGTCTGAAGAGTAGCCACCCTGATATTTCACATGCCACTCAAAATTTAATTTTATATTTACAATTATAATTACAAAACGTTCAAGAACTTTTAAAATAAGTTCTTCTCCAAACTGAGTGAAGATAATTTCATTTCTTCCTTGCTCAGAGTACAAACTCTCCCAGTTGCAGTAACAGGCTTTACTTTTTGCAAAATGATCTCACCTGGCACATTCAATACGTCACTCGGTTGAGGATGAAAGTAAGAGAAGGTCCCTTAAGATGTAGGAAGCTTACTTTATAGTCGCTCGTAACATTATTCTTCTCAAGAATACATGCAAGCCACCAAGATCCTTTATAGACTATATAGTGCCAAATCCAGATTCAATTTTTGCTAAATTAGTTGGTGTAATATAGTCTAATGCCGTCACACGTTCAGTAAACCGGTGTTCACTACAGTAATAATGCTTAACAAGAAGCCGATTTTCAGAAATTGGGTAAAAAGAATGAAGTTTTTGAGTGCAGCGCAGTTGATGAGTATGAAGAAGTTAAAGAAATACTGTCGCCACAGCTGAATGACTTTAAGGCAATCATGGGTACTCAAAAACTTCATTCTTTTTACCCAATTTCTGAAAATATACTTCTTGTTAAGCATAATTACTGTAGTGAACACCAGTTTACTGAACGTGTGACAGCATTAGACCATATTACACCAACTAATTAAGCAAAAATTGAATCTGGATTTGTCACTATACTCTATAAAGGATCTTGGTAGCTTGCATGTATTCTTGAAAAGAAGAGCGACTATAAAGTAAGCTTCCTACATCCTAAAGGACCTTCTCCTTCTTTCTTTTATCCTCAACCAAGTGACGTATTGAATATTTGAATGTGCCAGATGAGACCATTTTGCAAAAAGTAGAGCCTGATACTGCAACTGGGAGAGTTTGTACTCTTGAGCAAGGAAGAGATGAAATTCTCTTCACTTGTTTGGAGAAGTACTTATTTTAAAAGTTCTTGAAAAGTAACGTTTTGTAACTGATTGCAAATACAAAATTAAATTTTGAGTGACATATGTGAAATATTAAGTGTATAGCAAATTGTTAAAATTGAAAAGAACATATGTGGGCTGAATGTTTGAAACAACTGGTTAATGAGTTATGTACTAAGTATATGTTATTCCGTGTCAAATCAATTAATGGTTTGAACCTTGATACCTCAGAAATTGATCATTTTTGGTACAGTGATAGTATCAGTAAAGTTTACAAAAACTGTAAAATTTCAGATTTTTGGGGCTCTTAGATTTTCAGTTATTTACTTTTTTAAAAAAGCCAAATCTGGCAAAGTTTAGAAATCTTTAAACAGTTGTAAATCAAAAAATATTTTACACAGAGAGCTCAATTTAGTGTTGTGCTTTTGTTTTCAATGAGCCTTAATTTGATATACAACATGATTATGGTATTCTAACTCTTTTTTTTTTTTAAATTAGAGTTTTTAAAAAATTACAAACTAAAAAAAAAAAATTTTTTTTTAGAAAATCAAAAAAAAAAACAAAAAAAAAAACTGATTTCTTTAAAATATATATATATATTAAAGACATTAAGGGACTATTTGTGTGCCAAATTTCATAGTTAGTCGTTAAGGGGTTCCTATGGAAATTAAATTTTTTGTAATTAAATTTAGCTAATTTCACTTATAGTTTAATATAAAAAGAAATAATTTTCATAGGAACCCATTGGCTTCCCATTATGAAACTTGGCATACAAGTAGTCCATAAAGCATATATTTTTTTTCAAAAAAATTAAAAGGGGTGTTTTTGAGATTTAAAAAAAATTTTTTTTTGAAGCTTTTCAAAATATTCAAGTTTGAAATAGCATAGTCATGTTATATATCAAATTAAGACTCATTAAAAGCAAAAGAAAATGAAACTAATTTGAGCTCTCTAGGTTAAATAGTTTTTGATCTACAGCTGTTTAAAGATTTCAAAACTTTGGCAGATTTCGCTTTTTTGAAAGTCAATAACTGAAAAACTAAGAGCCCCAAAAATCTGAAATTTTGCAATTTCTGTTGTCTTTATAGTTACAATAAATAAACACTTTTCAACTATGTTGTAAAGTATTAAAAAGGAAAAGATTTCATTATGAACAAGAGTGTACATTTTGAAATTGACACTGAAAAAAATGTGAAAACATGAATAATAGTCAAATTTTCATAAAAAAAAAATCGTACAGAAAAGTCTCATTTATAAGCATTTAAAAAATGATATTTCAATATAATTTTTTTAAATACATGAGTTGAAGAATTTAAAAAAATTTTTACTAGGAAGAAATTTTAAAATAATATGCTACTTCGAACAACTTGAAAAAAAAGTTGATACAGGGGTGAAATGTTAAAAAACACAATACTAAATTAAAATAATTTGATACTTTAAGAAAATAAACATGATACGTACAAGAAATAAAAACACACATAATTCTGGGAATTTTTTTAAAAACACTACACACAAAATTATATTTCATAATGTAGTAGATTATAATTTTTGCAATTTTTAGAAATAATTGTGAAACAGTTTGTGTTCTGTATATCTAGAAACATGTTCTACTTGGGCTATGTGACCTTACTCACTGTTTTCACTCTTAAAAATCATCACAGTTGCATGATACCACCATTGATGAGAGATGTGTAGTTTTAGCATGCACATATATAATTTAAAATAGCCTATCAACTTAATTACAATATTATTAATATTGTTTTTTGATATATTTTTAGTATTGAAGTTTACTTTTAAAAAATTAACTCTTTAAAAATTGCAAAAATGTTTTAAGTATTATGTGTTTTAATATGTCCCAAAATTTTATCCTGTATTTTTAAGTTATTTTCAATTTAAAATAGCTTATCGTTTAGATTTAAAATTATATTTCATAATGTAGTAGATTATAATTTTTGCAATATTTAGAAATAATTAGAATTAAAAATATATTTAAATACAAACTGAAAATAAAGGAAAAAAACATTTTTGCATCAAAATTATTGTATTAACAATATATAATATAAATTAAAATTAAAATTTTATTACATATGAACAGAGTGATTCTATAGTATTGTGAATTTTGAATACATGACACATTTGATATATCATATCTTTGTAAAAATATGATTTAGATGAATGTATTTTAAATTTTAAAGATACTGTTTCAGATTGTGTTGATTTCAAATTTATAAATTCAAGTACATTATTGAAATCAACACAATCTGAAAATTTGACATCTATTGTAAAAATATATTCACATAGCTCAATATTTTTGTTTTACAAAGATGTATAAAACTTTGTACATATCATGTCTGCAACATGCACTATACTGTAGAGTTGTCCAATATGTGATAAATATGTATATAAACACACGTAATAAATACATGTAGAAACACAATATAAACACGTAATAAATACGTGTAGAAACACAATATAAACATGTAATAAATACATGTAGAAACACAATATAAACATGTAATAAATACATGTAGAAACACAATATAAATATGTATGGGAATACATTATAAATGCATAAGGGAACGCATTATAAATACATATGGGAACACGTTATAAACATGTATGTGGATATACGTAAGAAACACGTATGTGAATATGCGTAATATACACGTATATGATACGTAATTAACATGTATCTGGATACGTAATAATAACATATGTGGATATACATAATAATAACGTATGTGTATACGTAATATACACGTATGTGGATACGTAATAATAATGTATGTGGGTATACGTAATAATAACATATGTGAATATACGCAATAATAACGTATATGGATACGTAATAAACATGTATGCGAATATACGTAATATTAACGTATAAGGATACGTAATAATAACCTTTTTTATAACGGTTGGTATACCATATTCTAACGTACCGTTTTTGCGTAGTAATTACGTATGGCCTGACACGTAAAGATTACGTATTGCTTGATATGCAATATATACACCTGGTGTGGGGATGTATCAGTAGGCAAGGAGGGTCTGAGCTAGTAGAGCTTGTAAGGTAGATCGATATGTAGATCATTATAGTCGGTCAGTTGCGACCTTTAATCTATGTTAGTCATGTTTGTTTGACTAACATAGGGGTCATGTTTGTTTGACTAACATAGTTTGGGGCACATGATAAAAAATTTATAGAGGGGGGCCCATGATGAAAGTTTGTAAAGGGGAACCATGATAAAGTTTGTAGAGGGGGCCCATGATAAAAGTTTCTAAAGGGGCCAATAATAAAAGTTTGCAGAGGGGCCCCCATCATAAAAGTTTTAGCAAAAACCCATGATAAAAGCTTGTAGAGGGGTCTATGATAAAAGCTTATAAAAGGGCCAATGATAAACATTTGCAAAGGGGTCTCATCATAAAAGTTTTAGAGGAAGCCCATGATAAAAGTTTGTAAAAGGGGCCCATGATAAAAAAATTTGTAAAAGGGGCCCATGATGAAATTTTGTAGAGGGAGCCCATGATAATAGTTTGTAAAGGGACCAATGATAAAAATTTGCAGAGGGGGGCCCCATCATAAAAGTTTCAGAGGGTCTCGCAATTTGTATGGGCAGTCCTGCCCATTGGAGGAGCTCCCATCCCTCTACATATGCCACAATTGTTCAGTACAGAATTGTATAACTAATTTTCAGATTTTACTAATTATCAAAGGTTTCATTATTATTAAGCAGACAAAAATATTGAATGATATGATATGGAAAATTGAAAGTACATTCGAACACCAAAGAGTTAAGATATACAATGAAAATGAGAATTTTTCCAGAGCTTAATTAAAATTTGCATATCCATAGGTAATGTAATAATCATCATCAATTCATTTTTATATTTTATTTCAAACACTTGATTAAAGTTTCAAAAATAATTAAAAGTCAATATCTATACATCATTTCAAATGATGGTTCCTAATAAGAAAGCATTTCTTTCAGCCTCTTTCAGAACCTCCCCAACCTGGAATATTTGAATTTAGCATGAAGTAGAGATCCAACAAAACATAAATCAAAGAACGTCTTTGAATGTAATAATTACTTTCTAAACATGTGGTCAATATTCGCCTTACTGGAAAAGGCATACAATGAAGAGCCCTCCTGGCCGTAAATAACAAGCAAGCAGATTGTTCACATCCTGAGGCTATGTGTGTCCCTGCAGTTTAAGCTGTTTTCTTTGAAGAATTTTCCAGAAAAAAATTGTGCAAACTCTCAGTAACTGCCACAAATACAGATTGGTGTAAAAAAAAAATGTGGCCTTTAAAATATTGGGGGGGGGGGGGCTCAGCTCACCTTGGAAAATTATTGGGGGGACTCGAGCCCCATGGGTCCATACAACTCCTAACATTGCACACAGTTTATCAAATCGAACATGAGGCAATGGTTTTGTCAAAATGTCTGCTATTAATCAAATAGAAAAGTTTCTTGAAGGTGAACTGAATTTTAAACGTGTTCCAGGAGAAAATCATTCTCCTGGAACAAGTTTAAAATTCAATTCACCTTCAAGAAACTTTTCTCGCACAAAGTGATGATGCACTTCAACATGTTTAGACCATTAGTGTGATACTTAGGATTCTTTGCTAGTTTTACAGTGCTTGCATTATCCACGAGATTCGTAATTTCACTAAGTAAGCATTTCAACCATATAAGCTCCTTTGCAGTCTTGCTTGCAATGACATACTCTGCTTCTGTAGTGAACAAAACAATACTTCACTGCTTCTGGTTCATCTAGGTTATTGTTGCTCCTGAAAATTTGCAGACCCCCTCCTGTTCCTGATTATTTTGTTTTTATATCACCTGCAAAGTCAGCAACACGTTTTTAACTCATTTGGCCTGCACTCTGCTTGATATAACAGACTAAATTGCACAGTATCTAAGATATTTAAAAATCCTCTTTACAACACACCAATATGAAGTTTTCGGGTTTTCTAGATACTTTGAAACAATGCTGACTGCATAAGCAAGGCCAGGTCTAGTTGCAGTAGCTAAGTACATCAGACTGCCAACAGCCTGATGATAAGGAATTTCTTTCTCTATCAATGAATTTTCCTCATCACTACAAACATAACTTTTGTCACACGGTGTCAACACGGCATTGGCACAATCCATGTTGAACTTTGAAAGAATCTTCTTTGAGTAGGCATACTGATTAATAAAAATTGAACCATCAGTCAATCTTGTAATTTGCATGCCCAGAAATTGATTTAAGGAACCTGTCATGATCTTGAATGATTGACGAAGTTGATTCATAAATTCCTCCACTTCAACTTTGTCACTCCCAAGAACAAGACTATCATCAACATAGATAACTAGAAGTTTCTTTCCATTTCTTTTTCAAACAGGCAAGCAGACATGGATCAGCTGCCCAAGTAGCATCAATACGTAATTTTTACGTATCAAGCAATAAGTAATTTTACGTGTCAGGCCATACGTAATTATTACGCAAAAACGGTACGTTAGAATATGGTATACCAACCGTTATAGAAAGGGTTATTATTTGTTGTAGAATTTGCTATGACAGAAATTATAGAAGCAACCAGATTCTTATCTGTTCCGATAGTCAAGCTGCTCTTATGGCCTTAGGAAAGTCTACTATGACGTCTTCCCTTGTCTGGGAGTGCTATAATGCACTGTGTAATATTGCTAGCAATAATAAAGTCATACTCTACTGGGTGCCTGGACATTTGGGCATTCCAGGAAATGAGCTGGCTGATGAATTGGCTAGAAAAGGCTCAAGTATTCCTTTTGTTGGTCCTGAGCCGGCTTTGGGTGTTCCCAATGAACTAACTAGAAGAACTGTCTATGACATCTTCAGAAAGCTTCAGTGCAAAAACTGGCGTAATACTAAGGGCCAAAGGCAGGCGAAAATTCTCAATTGCAATTGCCCTAGCATATGTCAGAAGGAATTATTCAGGCTCAGTAGAACTGGCATCAGAAGGGCTGTAGGGCTCCTTACTGGACACTGCACCCTTAAAAGACACCTTAATATTATGGGTGTCATGAAAGATTCGTTTTGCAGAGGCTGCAAATACAGTGAAGAAACTGCTGTACACATTCTCTGTGAATGTGAGGTGTTCTCCGCCTATAGGTTCGAACACTTGGGTCGACATGTGATCGAGCCCTGGGAGTTGTATGACATTCCTGTCAAGTGCCTGCTGATTTTTGCTTCGGCTACTGATCTCTTTTCTTAAGGACCTTCACTTGTTGGGGTAGTACAATAGACCTCTGGTCGATGTGCTGGGCTCTTCTGGAGCCACCCACCTTCATGTCATTCATTCATTCAAGGGTTATTATTATGTATCCTTATACGTTATTATTACGTATCCTTATACGATAATATTACATATATTCACATACATTATTATTACGTATCCACATACATGTTTATTATGTATCCACATACATTATTATTACGTATATCCACATACGTTATTATTACGTGTATCCACATACGTTATTATTATGTATCCACATACGTTATTATTACGTATCCACATACGTGTTTATTATGTATCCACATACATTATTATTACATATATCCACATACGTTATTATTACATATCCAGATACATATATATTACGTATCACATACGTTTATATTACATATATCCACATACGTTATTATTATGTATCCAAATACATGTTTATTACGTATCACATATGTGTATATTACGTATATCCACATACATGTTTTTATAACGTGTTCCCATACGTATTTATAATGTATTCCCATACATATTTATATTGTGTTTCTACACGTATTTATTACGTGTTTATATTGTGTTTCTACATGTATTTATTATTTATTACATGTTTATATTGTGTTTCTACACGTATTTATTACGTGTTTATATACATATTTATCACACATTGGACAACTCTACAGTATAAGTGCATGTTGCAGACATGACATTTACAAAGTTTTATGCATCCTTGTAAACAAAAATATTGAGCTAGGAGAATATATTTTTACAATATATTTAAAATACATTCATCTAAATAATTTTCTTTACAATGATAAGATACATCAAATGTGTCATGTATGCAAAATTCACAATACTATAGAATCACTCTATCCATATGTAATATAATTTTTATTTTAATTTATATTATATTGTTAATACAATAATTATAAAGATCATATAATTTCAGGAGTATTATTTTAAAATTCGTAAATTACTCTTAATCTAAAAATGTTCTTTTCCTTTATTTTCAGTTTATATTTAAATATATTTTTAATTCTAATTATTTCTAAAAATTGCAAAAATTATAATCTACTACATTATGAAATATAATTTTAAATCTAAAAGATAAGCTATTTTAAATTGAAAATAACTTAAAATACAGAATAAAATTTTGGGACATTTTTTTAAAAGTAAACTTCAATACAAAAAATATATCAAAAACAATATTAAAAATATTGTAATTAAGTCGATAGGCTATTTTAAATTATATTTATGTATGCTAAAACTACACATCTCTGATCAACGGTGGTATGCGACTGTGATGATTTTTAAGAGTGAACGCAGTGAGTAAGGGCACAAAGTCCAAGTAGAACATGTTTCTAGATGCTCAGAACACAAACTGCTATAAAATGAATTAGCATTTTTTTGACTAATTATATTTCTTTTAAGACTATTTTTAATTCTAATCATTTCTAAAAATTGCAAAAATTATAATCTACTATGTTATGAAATATAATTTTGTGTGTAGCGCTTTTAAAAAAATTCTCAGAATTATGTGTGTTCTTACTTCTTTTAAGTATCATGTTTATTTTATTTTAAGTATAAAGGTGCCTTCCCACTCACCACATCACAACGGTAGACGGTTCACGACAACACCCTAAGTTCACACAACTCTTTGTGGTATGGTAAACCCCTTCACACTGTCCGTCGATGGTCAAGAAATGTAGCCAATCAGATAAAAGTGCAGAAATTTCTCCTAGTTCAGCGGCCATGTTTAAAAACCACCCCTTCGATTTTATATACATTAAGTATTATATAATAAAAATTAAGACATTATTACTAATATAATCTCTTTGGTCTCTTCTGATTCAAATTTGTATTTACCAGTGGCTCGCTAGTTTACAGTATTGACACATTTTAGAAAATTCGCCTTCTGTGAATTTAAATAAGACCATATGCGAGTTTGTTGCTGTGGCGAAACATACATATTTTATCAGTTTTCTGAAATAAGTTAACTAAAGTGATTCCATCACAAAACACAAAGGATTCCAATCTAAATTGTTTTAGAATATTTACTACACTATGGCGGTTGATTCTTAGAATAGACCCCCACTCATTTTTCATCATTCAGTACGATCCAGCGCCAAGTAAGAGCAATTTTTGAAGTGATTATATAAATTTGAATTTCCTTCATTATATATATTAGTTAGGATACTGGGAGCCTTGGCATTTATTAACATGTCTTGACTCTTAGAGTAAAATTTTTGTCTATTTGCATATGCACCGAGACTTAGGGATTTGCATGAGGAGACCGAATTTTGGAAAAATATAAATAAACAATCGTGATTCATGATTTTCCTGAAAGTAGTTCAAATTATAAATTTCTTTTGAATGACTCACTTTGTGCTTGAAAGTGAATCACAGTGTTTTTCTGGCAAGTAAATCATGCAAATTGGGTGCTCGTAATAATGTTGATGTGTATGCAAGTAATTTCCATATCTGAGGGTGTTTCCGGTTACAATTACATTCTGGAAAGGACCCATCCTCGGATATATATTGGGTTCATCTTGATGCAGTTATGAGATCTCAGATCTAGGTTAAAGTTGTCTTACCTGCAGTAGGCAGTCCGTTCATGGATCGTGTTGTGTCTTGTCAGATCAGTGTGAGATCATGTTAGATGACGGGCAATTTTGTGACTGATGAAGTTCAGTTTTAGGAACTTGTTTTAGATACGACTTGACTAAGATTTTTGAGAGACATGATGAATAGTTCTTCCAAAACATCTAGTAGAGATGTGTAACTGCTTTAAGTAATATTGATACGTTTGTCAAGTGTGCTACTGAGTAAGGTGGTATTACTGGAAAGTGCATGCCATTTTAGATAAAGTAAATTTTTGTGTAATATCCGTATTCCTGACTGCATATTGTTATGCCAGGATTTATGATTATACTTTAAATTAGCAGTTCAAAATTTAATAATAGCTCAAAATTTGTTGTTTTCCCTTTTCCCTTCAAAATTCTAAATTTATTTGTTGATTCTGAATATTTCGGCGATTTATTCCCATCTTAACGTTAATTTATCATTTTCTTTGTTTTCATTATTCAAAATTATGTGCAATGCGTCTTTAAACGTTAAAATATCCTTTGTTAATATTTTGGCTCTTCGTTTCGATTTTAAGTTTGCTTCACTTCATTCACAAGTTTGAGGAAAAAGACGCATATTTAGAGCGAAATTTGGCCCTTCTTGGGTTTTCTTGAACACCTGCGGGCAGGGGCGGCATTTCAGCATTCCATTTGGGGGTGCGAAATTTGTATAAAAATCCACAATATGAAATAAATAAAATGTTTGTTAACAGGGGGGAAAGGGATTACAAAATTGAATTCATGTTGAGAAACATAAATGTTGTTAACATAATTTTTGTACATAATTGTGTTAACATAATTGTTGTTAACATATTTTTTCTAAATACAAATATCTATATATATTTACTTGTTATTGAAGGTTTAAACGCCGGTTCTTAGAGTCTGGATGAAGAGAAAATTTTGTTACAATATCATCATAATCCAGTGGTATATCGTGTTCTATAGCTAAAATAGCTAAAGATGAAAGCTTTTCTTGTACCATTGTACTGCGAAAATAATTTTTCAACCTCCTGAGACACTGAAAAGACCTTTCACAACTGGTTGAACTGATTGGCACTGTCAAAAACAATTAAACTAATAATGTTATGACAGGAAACACATTTCTTAAATTCCGCTCTTTAAAATAATCCATGCGACTTTTAAAATTGGGATGGTCTATGTTTACATTTTCCACCATTGAATGAAACAGTCGCAATTCACATAGCAATTCCTCTTTCTGGAACAGGAAGTTATATACTTGCATATGGTTGAAACTTTTTCTTTTCCGACATCTGATCCGGATAATACTGAACTAAGGGCAAACAAACCGGATATATTGTTCTCATTAAATCTTGTCTCAATTTCATTAGATACTGAATCTATGATTTCATATTGCATATCGATTCTGTGATATGATGCAACATCATCATGGGGATTTTTTTACGTCTTTTCAGTTTTGGTCCAGAATAAGAATTTTTTGGTCCAGAATAAGAAAAATTTGGGGGCGCGACCGCGCCCCCTATTTGCCGCCCCTGCCTGCGGGTATGGTTGCCTCACGACATCCGGTGACCATGCGTCACCGTGTGGGTGACGGAAATATGTATCATATCCGTAAGTTATATATTGAAAATTAACGTATAATTAAATTTCTGATGAAGCTGGTGATAGAATAACTATGAGCCACGAAATTCTGGTTCCACAACTTCGTTGAAAATTTAAAACAGAGTGTTGCAGCTATAACAAACGTTAGATAGTAGTTGTAGGAATACAAGTAGCAGTAGAAGTGTTAAATGAGAACAGTTCCAGTTTAAATCAAAATCACTTTTATTGAAGAGTGAATCCATTGTATTTGCTTACAGTATATATCATGAAAACAGGTAAGCCAAATAACCAAAGCATACTATTTACAAAACATGAGCACTACAGCTCATATGAAGGTTTTTCAGTGTAAGTTCCATGCCTAGACACGTTTCTGGTTAACGTATTATTTACACAAGTAAGTGGAATAAAAGCATTTCACACTTACGTGACCACGTGCACTTTCCGACGCCACCACTAGCTGGGCACACGCTATGGCAAAAACTTTAAACTTTCCGGATCAGCACTATAAAGTCCACAACACGGGAAACATGGTCTCCTTAACTGAGAACCATCAAAACTACTAAGTTTAGTTTAAATATCCGCGTTCACCGATAAACACTTTATCGTAACTTTTCGACAACATCGAAACATGACTTTACGAAGATCCGTCTGCCCGATCTAGATCCTTCTAGATCCTTCCATCGATCAGTATAAGCAAGCTATCCAACGAGCTTTCCAAGCGATCTACTGACAAAGCGATCTAACTTAAAACGAATCGGGTAGTGTCGTACAAGACAGAGCACCAGGCGCGAAGCGCCTTTAATCTCCAGTTTCAATATGTGGTTCTTATCGTCAAACTGTGACATTAATTCAGTGACCCTAATTGGAGGTTCGAGGTTTTTATTTACTACTTTTTATTATTTGTCCTAGCTCCTAGTGTGGCAGTTTGTTGCACATTTAGAGTTTAAGCAGTTTGGGGGGTTGATGCAGATCTAAGGGTTACCTAGCATTTTGGCAGTTTAGAGTTTAGAATATTTTTTTTTATAAAATAAAAGTCGCGAGTTTTATTTAAAAATCAGATGTTTGAGGTGGGATCTTTTAATTAAGATTATCGATGTTTAGAACAGCGCGGGGTCTCTTACGAGATTTGGCCTTGCGATGATCATAGTCATGCAGATTGAATAACAGTTCGTTTGGGACGGATGGCAAATTTCTGTAAAATTTAAGCGCTAGCTTTTTAATTTGGGCTCTAACAGTTTTTATTTTGAAGTCATTCCTAATTACCGAGTTTCTTAAGTACCTGGGAGCTTTCCTGATAATCCGTAGGATTTTGTTTTGTTTTGTCTCTAGGAGGTCTATTGTAGTTTTACAGGCATATCCCCATACGGGTGCTGCATACAGCATTCCCGGGCGGATGACCGATTTATAAATTAGGAGTTTATTTTGATAACTTAGATTTCCGTTTCCTATCATTGGGTATAAGGCTCCTGTGGCCATATACGCTTTTTTGATTAAGTTCGTTACGTGCTGTTTCCAGGTTAGGTGGGAATCTATCGTTACACCTAGGTATTTAGTAGATTTTTCCGCTTTTAGGGCATGGTTGTTTATGTACAGAGGCGGCGGAGGTTTACGTTTTCTAGAGAAATAAATCCAATGACATTTATTGGGGTTTAATTTTATTCGCCATTTTTCCAGCCAAGTTTGGAGTATGTCTAAGTGTTGTTGTAGCTGTCTGTGCATTACTGAGACATAGGGGTGTTTTGCAAGTATCGCACTGTCGTCTGCATAGAGTGCCAGCTCTGTGTTTGGAGTCCTAGGGATGTCGTTCAGGTATATGTTAAATAGTGTCGGGCCCAGGATAGAACCTTGCGGTACACTACTTTTAATGAGCTTGGGTGTAGATAAGTTACCTCCTACTCTGACTTGAAAGTGTCTGTTATTTAAGTATGAGATTAAAAGTTTGACAAGAGCGTCAGGGACTTTTAAAGTGATCAATTTGTACGCTAATCCACAGTGCCATACTTTATCAAAGGCTTTTTGTATGTCCAGAAAAATCGCAGCTGTGGGTGTCTTGTTATTGAGACCAGAAGATATGTACTCTACCACTCTCAGCAATTGATGAGTGGTGGAGTGCTTTGGCCGAAATCCAAACTGCTCCGGAATGATAATGTCATTCTCACTAAGGTGCGTGTTCAGTCTCTTAAGAATAATTTTCTCAGTAATTTTACTAAGTGTCGGTAGCAAGCTAATTGGTCTGTAGTTGGCTGGAATTGTGGCATCCTCACCAGGCTTATGGATTGTTATAATTATCGCTTCCTTCCATTCTTTGGGGAAATAGTTTAGTTTTAATATTTTATTTATTAAGATAGTCAAGTAACATATTACGTTTAAGGGTAGGTTTTTAACCGCAATATTTCTGATTTTGTCGTGCCCTGGGCTTATACGGTTTTTGAGATTTTTAATAATTTCTACTATCTCCTGCGGGGTAGCTGGGTCAGTCTCAGCCGTTACTGGGGAATTCCTGAAGTTATTTAAAGTTTGACTAACCATTCTTAGGGTGTCCTGACACATTAGATCGTGGTTTGGTTGGAATTGTTTTTCATAATGGCTTGCGAGCGCCTCGGCTTTTTCCTCGTCTGAGTACGCGATTTTAGCACCATCTATTAGTGGCGGGAGCTTAATTTGAGGTTTCCTGAGTCTTTTTGCGAATTGCCAGAGCGATACGTCTTCTGGGCTAAGGGATTCGATTAGTTCTTTATACTGTTGCTGCTTTTCTGCGACAATTTTTTCCCTGACTTTGCACGTGAGTCTGTTAAGCTCCCTTTTAAGGGCGGGGTCTCTGTTAGCCTGCCATGTCTTACGTATTCTATTCCTTTGCCTGACTAATTGTTTGACATGGTGGGAAAGTGTGGGCATTTTTGGAGACTCACGATGTGTTGTAGCAGAGGCAATTGCTCTCTTGATTTCTGTTGTGAGTGTGTGCGTGGCAGAGTCAATATCCGCCGTGCTCATTATGTTAGGTACTGCTAAGTGCGGCTCGAAGAGTGCTCTTTTGAATACTTCCCAGTTGACCCTCTCTTGTCCCAAAGAGGCTGGAAGAGGCGTGTTCAGGTCGAATGTCACCAGTACCGGTAGATGATCCGAGTCAAATTCATCCAGGGTACTAATAGTGTGAGCGTAATCTATGTTTCGCGTTAGGACAAAGTCTATGAATGAGCCGTTAGCGCCTGAGAAGCAGGTTGGTGTCGACGGTACAATAATGTTAGTGTTTGTAGTGTTCAGCAGTCTGTGTATCTGTGTACCGCGTGAATTGGCTCTCCTACAGCCCCACGCTCGATGGTGTGCGTTGAAGTCGCCTGCGAGTATCGTGTTTGGATATTGCGCGAAAAGCAGTTCCAGTTGCGCAGCTACATCTACCCTACTCATATTTTTGACATATGTTGAGGTTAGGATAAACGGGCTAGTATTATTAATTTTAATTTTTATACTAGTATTTTCTATACTTTGAAGATTTATGCTTTTTAGTTCCTCGTGGGGAATATTTCTTTTAATGTATATTGCTGTTCCTCCATGGGGCGTTCTAGCATTAGTATTTGAGCTAAGATTATGATAACCAGAGTAGTTGGCTATGTTTAGTTTTTTACTTTCTCTAACTTTAGTTTCCTGAATTAATAAGGCGTCTACTTCATTTTCGTTCACATAGTTCCTAAGTTCATTTATTCTTGGAGATATGCCGTTCGCATTCCAAAATATTATTTTAAAGGATTCTTTTTGGGACCTAGCCATGACGGGTTTGATTCTCACTGTTACTTTTAAAATCCGCGATTATTTTAAGGGCCTCAAAGACCATTACCATTGGATCGCTCTTTTTTTGCACTAGTTCTGCGAACTGCATCAACAGACATTTTATGTCGTCTAGATTAAACATGCTGATAAATCCTCTGATGAGGTTGAGGATATCCTCCATCTTTTCAGCATCAGATATATCAGCATGTTCAGTCTCGGCTTCCATTTCCTCAGCCTCAACCGCGGTTTGCACTTTTTTGTGAGTGTCCTTTTGGAACTCGATAGTTTTTTGTTTTTTTCCATCCGTTTTAGCTAACAGCTGGGTTTGCGCGAGCTCTTCTTCCTCCCGTACTCGTTTAGTATCTTTCCATTCCTTAACTTTCCCATCCAGTCTATCCTTTGCCTCCTTTGCCTGTCTGGCTTTTTCTAACTCCGATCTCTTTTTAATTGCAGCTGTAGCTGCTCTAACTTCCTCCAGAGTCAATTCTCTGGAGGTCGAAGGTTTGGGGGCCTGCTCTTGCACCGATCTGGTAGGTGCTGTAGGTTGGTGCCTGTTTAACTGTGGCACTATGTGCGAGGAGCCCTGAGGGGGTGCCTGGGGGTTTGGTCCGAGGGCCTTTTGCCTCCAAGGGGGTATCTGATTTTTTGGGGGAGGGGGGGCATACCCCGGTGCCTTTCCCTTGTTCCAGGGGTTCTTCGGGCATTGCCTGAAGTTCGCCGGGTGGTCTCCATTGCAGTTTGCACACGTCGCCTTCTCTGTCCTAGGTCTCTGGCAGTCTCGTGTGAAGTGTCCTTCACCACACTTCAGGCACTTTGGCGGCATACTGCAGTTCTCAGATGAGTGGTTGAATTGCTGGCACCGGTAGCAAATTTTAAAGCCCCTAGCTCTGAAGGCCTCTACCTTCACAGCCAAGTACCCTAATCTTGTGAGTCTGTAGACCCTCTGCCAGTCATCGTTAGGCCTAAGGCTGACTAAAAAGATCGGCAGGGGTAATCTGGTTTTGGTGTTTCTCAGTTGAGAAACCCGGACTACATCTAATCCATTGGATGTTAGAGTCAATTTTATCTCCTCAATGTCATAGCTGGTTGGTAGCCCCTTCAAAACTACCTTTTTCGGCCTTTCAGTTTTGAGGTTTAAACTATGGAAGGGGATTTTCTCGCTAGACAAATGGCGCTGAACAACCCTATAGGAGTCAGCGTCATTGGGTATCAGTTTGAGCATATCTCCTGTCAATTTTCCAGATACTTTATTTTCTGTAATTTCATTTAGCTTTTTAAGGAGAGCCTGGTAGTTGTCTCTAAACTTTATGAAGAAACACTCTGCTTTTGGTTCTTTTTTTTCTACATTCATAACATTACTATTTTCAACCGCTTTAGGTTTAGGTGCACTTTTAAACTGCACAGGTTGTGCAGCAATTTCAGCATAAGTCCTAGTTCTAACATTTTCATTTTCAGTTACAACACTATCACTAACCTTTTCATTTACAACACTATCACTAGATTTTAAGTTTCCATCCTGGTTTTTAGTAGGCGTTCCCTTAGTGGGAGACTCCTCTATCCTAGGCCTTTTACATGGATTTACAACCGTTTCAGTTTTGTCAGAAAGTTTAATTTCATTAATCAATCCTATTTCTAGCAGTTTAGCTTTAACTACAACATTACTAACACATACATTACTATCCTCAAGTGATTTAAAGATTACGTACATTTCACTATCCATAAATTTAGTCATGTCACGGTAAGACAGAAAAGAATACACAAAATTGAACGAACCTATAATCCGGGAGACTTGGTCCTGTTCCAGTTCGATAAGTCCATTCTTGAGCATATCCCTGATATGCAGAGTCAGCGTGTAGATAACCAGTCCTAAGAAGTTGACGACTTGCATCACATCAGTTGGCCACGTGAAACACGATCCATCCTGCGGCAGAGAGTCGCTGTATAAGTTCATGGCATCCTTGAGAGGCCGAGCACAATCTCCATCAAGCTCACTTGCAGTAATCCTCGTAAGCTCCAGATGATCCTTGTCCAAATCCATAACGTCAGTTGAGAGCAATCCAAAAAGTCACTACCACGTGTAAGGCACACGTGGTAAATCCAAAGTTGAGATAGCACGAAAAGCACAAAATGGCGGAAATCCGCACACAATAAAGATGATAATTACTTAGCCCGACGTGTTCTATCGTAACTTGATATAACACGCCCAAGCGTAAGCAGGAAAGTCACCACAAGGTAAAAGCAGCAGCTTCGCAAAATCACAACCTCACACTTCGAAGTCTGAGCTCCGAATGAATGATAACTTACTAACTTAAAACCAGAAAAGTGTCTAGTCTTTATATCCGAAGATGGGTGCGTTCCGGAACATAACCGTTGCCGGCAACGCCCTCTGGATATGCAAAACAGGATGCGTGAGCGGCGAGAAAGGTGATTTGCATGATCAGCCAAGTTTTGTCCACATCGCGATTCGTTCACGAGAACGGAATAATCATTTTAATAATGACGTCACGCTCCCGCGAAACGAGAATCGCGATGTAAACAAAACCAAGTTTCTAACAATCGGCCCCCTCATGCAAAAACACCAACTCTCGGCGCCCATGCTTTCATCCAACAAAAGGTTATTCTAAGAATCAAAGTTCTTAGTATCCTAAAAACATAATGTATGCATACACAAAATTTTATACATTAAAGAAATTTATAACACTTATAACATTTAGAAAGTGAATAGCCTTTTCTCAAAAATGGCAACAATCAAATGAGTACACTTATCTATTATGCAGATCATAAGCATTCTTTAAATTACATGTTTAAGGATAACATAGTCAAAGAAAACAGTATAACCATACTATTGCCCTTTCTTAAGTACTAGCTCATACTGAAGAAAGCTATTTCTTTACTATTTTGAAAATTAAAACAAACATTAAGTTTAAAATTTAAAAGTCTAAAGATATCAAAAATTTTAAGCTCTAGAAAAATTTTAGGTATAGTTATCAATTTTAATATTTAAGATTAAAAATTTAAATCTAAACATCAAAATCAAGTTGTAGAAAAATTTAATGTATAACTATGAAATTTAACATTTAAGATTAAAAATTTAAATCTAAACATCAAAATCAAATTGTAGAAAATTTAATGTATAACTATGAAATTTAACATTTAAGATTAAAAATTTAAGTCTAAACATCAAATTCAAGTTTTGTAGAAAATTTAATGTATAACTATGAAATTTAACATTTAAGATTAAAAATTTAAGTCTAAACATCAAATTCAAGTTTGTAGAAAATTTAATGTATAACTATGAAATTTAACATTTAAGATTAAAAATTTAAGTTTTATTATCTTAGCCCATGACTAGTATACACACTAAATACCCAATACAATGGCAATGATAATAAAAGATACAGAAGGTAAATATACATATGAGATAAACACAGATTAAAAATTTTATGTTTCATGTGAATTATATCAATAATGTACATTCAGATAACATTTTATTCACATAAGCGAAAATGCATTATGCGTGTAGTAAAAATGGATATATATATTTTTTTTTTCAAGTGTAATGTGAGAAAAGTAACAGTTCATTGTCACATAACAATATATACTCAAGATACATTTCATTTGTATCAGTGAGAGAGGAATAAATTATAAAATACCCTAACCATTTATACTTTGAAAATATGAGAAAAAAAATTTTAAAGTAAAAATTTTTATTTGAACAGTTAAATTTTATATTTTAAAGATATCATTACTAAATTTTAAAACTCTATCTTTAGTCATTGGCTTCGTGAAGTAATCTGCTACGTTATCTTTAGTATTAACAAAGTTAATTTTAAAAGACTCGTTTACAACTAAGTTCCTTAAATTTCCACACCCAGAAGTCTTTTGACTTTTCCCAATTCTTTGATATCAAATTCTTTACTCAAAAGTGAAACTGTATGGTCTATATCATTTTGAGGCAGATTTGGATCGACATATCCATGTGGTTGTTTCAAGAAAATTTTATCATTCAACTTTGCATAAAGATATGCGGACTTAATGTCCAGTTGAAAATGTTTCCATTTAAGCATGCAAACGAATATGGAGAAGAAAGCTCTGATTAAACTAAAATTAACCACAGGGCTAAACACTTCATCATATGAGTCCCCTTTTATCTGGGTATATCCTTGAGCTACTAGGCGAGCTTTGAATCGTTTAACATTTCCCCTTTCATCCTTCTTAATGGCATAAACCCATCTACTTCCTATAATTTTTTGTTGTGAGATGGGTGCAGGCACTAAGTCCCAGACACCCCTCTCTCGCATTGTAGCTATTTCATCATCCATGGCTTTTTGCCATTTATCGGACTGGGGAGATTTTATTGCCGATTTATAGCTCTTGGGTATCAAGATCTCAACATTGCTTGCTTCTGGTTTCCTTTTGATATCACTTACCCCCTTTTTCTCTCTAAAATTAAACATTTGCTGATCATAATGAATGTTAGCTTTTCCACAAAACTTTCTGACATCATTATGAGATCTCAGCCTTTTATTGTCACCTTTTACTGAGTAGTAAATATCCGTCCTACTCCCATCAGGCCTAGGTACTGCTTCCCGTATCCAGTCAATATCTGAGCAGGGTGTCAGACCAGAATCAGCAGGAGAGTCCTCATCCCCACTAGATTTACTAGTGTCACGGCTCTCACCTGCTTCTTCCTCTGACACTCCTCCTAAGCATTCTGATTCCGAGTCGATCGACTGAGTAACGTTCGATTTCCTCAAGGTGATTCCTTTAGGGTAATTAGGGCCCAGGACGCCTTCCGCTGCCTCTCCTTCCTCAAACCTTACATTAGAAGTTTCCTCAACTTTCTTTTTACCCGCTATATAAATCCTATAGCCTTTGGTGCTTTCGGCATATCCGACCATTATTCCTATTTGGGCTCTCATATCCAACTTATTTCTAATTTGTTTGGCTGTGCCCACATAGGCTTTGCACCCGAAAACTTTGAGGTGAGCAACGGCTGGCTTCCTTCCATAATATAACTCGTGTGGAGTTTTGGTTTTGAACTTATGACATATTCTGTTCTTGGTGTGTGTAAAACACAAAATCGCTTCTGCCCACATTCTGTTATCAACCTTGCTTTGATCAAGCATAGCTTTCACACAATCTAGTGCAGTCAGATTAAATCTTTCAGAAACCCCGTTCTGTTCGGGTGTATATGCATTTGACCTTTCCGATTTAATCCCCAATTTATTTAAGTATGCCTTGAACTGGTTGTGACAGAACTCCATACCATTGTCCGTACGGATACACAAAATCTTTTTGCCTAGCTGCCTTTCTTCCTTAGCTTGGAATTCTTTAAATATCTTAAACACCTCTGATTTTTGTTTCATTATATAAACAAACACTTTCCGGCTGAAGTCGTCAGTGATTGTCAAAAAGTATCTGTTTCCGCCCATTGAAGCTGTAGGTAAGGGACCACACACATCCATATGGAGTAATTGTAAAGGTTTAGTGGACCTTATCCTACCAATTGGCTTAAAAGAAATTCTCTTAGACTTTGCTAACTTACAGTGTGTACAGTTAATTTTTGCATATTTTAGTCTAGGGAGTCCATTAGCCGCGGAAACTTTACTTGTCTGATATAAATAATCAGAGTTAATGTGGCAATATCTCCTATGCCAGAGTTCTGTTTTATTCAAAACCTCAGAAACCGCACAACTTGGTTTCTCATTAACCTTTTCCTTTGACCTCGACTTCACCTCAGAGTTACGTTTACTTTTATTTATTCTAGGCAAATTTTTCATTTTGTCAATACTGTTTTTCTTATTTAGGGGTTTTCTATCTTTCTTAGAATTTTTATCCCTACCCTGATCCTTTCCTTTAGTTTTACGGTCTTCAATATTGTTATTTGCAGTCTGAACTTCGTATTGAGGTTTTAAAAAATATAACCCTTCTTTTCGCTTAGCATAGAAGAATTTTTCTCCCTTTGGAGTGTAAAACCACAATACCCCATTAGCCCCTTTAAAAGTATACCCCTGTTCCTCAAGAACAGATGCGGCTAATAAGTTTCGTCTTAACTTAGGCGAAAACATTACATCAGACAAAACAATATTACTTCTTATGTTCTGAAACTGAACATACATTTTGACCGTGCCGATAGCCTCAACTGGGCTCTCAATATCACCCACTGCCAGCGACATAGATGCACCTTTGCTTTCCTTAAATTTTGAAAATAAATTAATATCATTGCAAAAGTGCCGCGTAGCAGCGGTGTCAATTACCCAGCTGAGTCTATCGCTAGGATCCTGCACAGTATTAGCTTCAACTCTAGCAGATGAATACAATTCAATTATATTTGAGCTAGACTTAAGAATAGGGCAATTCTTCCTTAAATGACCGGCCTTCTTACAAAAATAACATGGTCCTATGACCCTTTTAACTGGTTTAACACTTTTAAACACTTTGTTATTTTTACACTTTACATTTACATTACTCTGAGACAAGAATACAGATGAATTTTGACTTACATTGTTTCTATCACTACGGAGTTGCCGGATACGTCCTTCTTCCGCAGACAATTCATGTTGGATTTTCTCCAAAGTGAAATCTTTGTCCTCCCATCTGTAGATTAGCTGAACTATTCCCTGGAAGTCATCAGAGAGGTATCTTATGGCCTGGAATGCCACATAGACGCTTTCCATCGGGTGCTTGACGTCCTTCAATTTGGCGACCGCCTTCTTCAAACGCGTACAGAAGATATCCACCGGTTCATCTGGCTCCGGACGTAGGCTGAAGAACTCATCCAGTAAACGCACCAGGTTGCCGCGAGTCGGCGCGTCGAAGTGCGTTTTTAACTTATCCCACGCATCTGCCGGATCGTCGTTAATGTCAATTAACTCTTGGTAATCAGATGAAACATTCTGGAACAGGATTGCTAACGCGCGGTCCTTTCTTCGCATGTGATCTTCATAATCACGGCGTGACGTTTTTTCATCCACCGGTAACGCTGTTCGGTCTACAAATCCGAAACAGCCCTCTCCTTTAAGAGCGAATGAAACTTCATTCCTCCAAGTGACGTAATTGTCTCTAGTTAATGCAGTAATTTTATTTGCCTCCATGGCAAGGTGGCCTTTTGGAACTGAGCTGAACAGACCTTTTGTTTACGCTTTCGTCGACATGCAAATGGCGCCGTCCGCGGCCCCCGTCGACAGGATTTGTTGGAACTCTAACACTTCTAAATTTTTAACGTTGTTATGGGGAGCACGGGCCCCTAACCTTTGACGGAAATATGTATCATATCCGTAAGTTATATATTGAAAATTAACGTATAATTAAATTTCTGATGAAGCTGGTGATAGAATAACTATGAGCCACGAAATTCTGGTTCCACAACTTCGTTGAAAATTTAAAACAGAGTGTTGCAGCTATAACAAACGTTAGATAGTAGTTGTAGGAATACAAGTAGCAGTAGAAGTGTTAAATGAGAACAGTTCCAGTTTAAATCAAAATCACTTTTATTGAAGAGTGAATCCATTGTATTTGCTTACAGTATATATCATGAAAACAGGTAAGCCAAATAACCAAAGCATACTATTTACAAAACATGAGCACTACAGCTCATATGAAGGTTTTTCAGTGTAAGTTCCATGCCTAGACACGTTTCTGGTTAACGTATTATTTACACAAGTAAGTGGAATAAAAGCATTTCACACTTACGTGACCACGTGCACTTTCCGACGCCACCACTAGCTGGGCACACGCTATGGCAAAAACTTTAAACTTTCCGGATCAGCACTATAAAGTCCACAACACGGGAAACATGGTCTCCTTAACTGAGAACCATCAAAACTACTAAGTTTAGTTTAAATATCCGCGTTCACCGATAAACACTTTATCGTAACTTTTCGACAACATCGAAACATGACTTTACGAAGATCCGTCTGCCCGATCTAGATCCTTCTAGATCCTTCCATCGATCAGTATAAGCAAGCTATCCAACGAGCTTTCCAAGCGATCTACTGACAAAGCGATCTAACTTAAAACCAGAAAAGTGTCTAGTCTTTATATCCGAAGATGGGTGCGTTCCGGAACATAACCGTTGCCGGCAACGCCCTCTGGATATGCAAAACAGGATGCGTGAGCGGCGAGAAAGGTGATTTGCATGATCAGCCAAGTTTTGTCCACATCGCGATTCGTTCACGAGAACGGAATAATCATTTTAATAATGACGTCACGCTCCCGCGAAACGAGAATCGCGATGTAAACAAAACCAAGTTTCTAACAGTGGGTTCGTGGTTACCGCTTGGCGGAAATTTCACGCCGCACGGTTTTTGGCATAATATCGTGTATTTTTCCGTAATATATGCATGAGCGCTCAGCGCGAAGCGCAGGTTTTCACTCGCCAAATTTAGCGGCTCTTGGGAAGCAAGCGTGTTGCTTGGGAGATTCGTTTACTGACCGGTGTAGTGTGAGGAGCTTTTTCGACAGTTGCTGAGATCCGTGGAACGGGTCCCATGCAAGGGCGCCCGTATCCCGCGGTCGCCAGGAGTATGCTTTAAATTTGTGCAGAATTGCCTGACATCGCAGGGGCGTGCCTCATATTTGGACAACTTCAACGGGGTATACACAGACTGTAAAAAAGTGGTCTGGATCTGTGACCCACGGACTACCCTCTTCAGGAAGCGCTCGTAGTTGCGCTGGCAGCATAAATTGCTCTATCATCTACCTCAGTGTCACCGTTCTATGGTCATCACAGGTTATCACCTATTTTCGTGCCATCGATTGTGAGTGTTCAAGCCTTGGGGGCCCTGTGTGAACAGGGCTAGTGTTCAAAGATTAGTGTGCAAGCCCTCAGTGGTCGGGTACATGCAAGCAGTGCCTTTAATTTTAAGAGTGAATAAAATCAATGAAAACAAAGGTTACATCATGCAAGGAAGTAGAAGGCATCTAATTTTGAATTTCATTTTTAAAAGTTTTGATCTACCATCTTAGTACTATCGATCTGTGAGTGTTCAAGCCTTGGGGGCCCTGAGTGAACCGGGCTAGTGTTCAAAGATAGGTGTGCAAGCACTCAGTGATCAGGGTGCGTGCAAGCAGTGTCATTTAATTTTTAAAGTGATTAAATTCGAAAAAGGGGGGGGGGGGGAGTTATAATATGTGTAAGTGTTCTGCTGTATTGTAATGAAGAAATATGATTTTGAATATTTTCTTTTTATCTCAAATTAAAGTCTTGGTGGACAGCCAGTTCGGGCAGACCAAACTCTGGTCTTCAGACCAGAGTGGATTCTGATTCCTGGGTTTTAAATTTAAATGATTTAATTAAAACGTAATGTACTAACCTTAATTTTTACCACTTTACACTAAATTGAAGCTTGAATTAATCAGATGTTTTTTAATTGTCAATAAAAGTAAATTTTTAATTTAGCATTAATAAGAGTTGTGTTTTTCTTGTTGTTGGCTGTGCTAATTATTTATAATGACAAATTTTTAAAGGTAAGTGGAGTTAGATGTTGAAATGTATTTAAAAGTGTAACATAGTTGAACACAGACCAAGCTGTAGGTAATAGAAAAAAGTAATAAAGAAACAAATAATAATTATAAAAGTAAACTTTATTTAAATCTATACGATCACGGGAAAACATAAATATAAAGAGTAAGTAAATAAAGAGATAAATATAATAAATAGTAAATAAAAATAGAAATAAAAGTAGAAAATTAAATAAAGGTAATACTTAAAAATAAATAAATAAGTATAGAAATTTTTAATAGGAAGGGCTTATTTCTTCCCAACATGTGGTGCCGTTCACCTTTTTGTGGTTCTGCCTGGGTTGTCTGTCCACTGAATAAAATATAATAATATTTAATGGGCTGTCCACCCAGATGATAATTTCTTTTTTAGAGTAACCAATATTGAAATTTTTTTTTATTGTAATATATTTCTATGTGTATAGGGAAGTGCACAGTGTCTTGAATAATTTAATATGTTTTGGGAATAAGGTAATGTTTTAGTTTTTATGAAACTAAATAAACAGTGAGGTAGTATGCAAAAATTTACTTGAGTTTTTTTAAATAGGTGTATAGGGTAGGCTAGCTTTTAGGGGATTTTTTTTTTTTTAATGTCTGTGTCTTGCCCCGTGCTGTTGTTTTTATTTAGGAGTTTTTATTTAAGCCTTTAGTCAGTTGAATTTCTTTTCTGTCACTCCTGGATAAGCTAATCATAGCTTGCTTTTTTTAAAAGAAAGTTTTTGTTTTGTGGAATTTTTTTTTTAAGCTTTGGGAGTTTTTTGACTCAGTGTAATTTTGGATTTAAGTAAGATTTTTTTTGATTTTGAGAAATTTTTTTTTTACTTTAGGATCTTTTGGCTATTGGTGAAATTTTTTTTTAGGTGTTCTGTGGGGTATACACCTTTTCCCTCTGGGGAATGAAATTTCTTGCCCACGATGATTAGTGTTGTGTTTTTTGGGGGGGAAAGGATTCATGACCCTTGCCCACTGCCAGATTTTTTGAGAATTTAGAGAAATGTTGCAACAGTCAATGATAAATGGTTTGGATAGAAAGTTTTAGTGCTAAGTATAGCGAAGTTGTGTAATGGTAGTTTGAAATGTTTTTTTAGTGTATTGTACTTTTTAATGTGTGCAAAAGTAGCTAAATATGCCAAGAAATCTGGGTAGTCTTAAATGTTAGGAAATTTTTTTTATGAGAGGTAAATTTTTTTTCTCTTTTGGAATATGGGTTTGAGTTTCAGTTCAAAATTTGTTTTCAAATTTTTTAACGGGGAGAACAGTGATCAAAAGCTTTTGTTTTGTTTTGAGTAATTAGTCGCAACTCTTGGCTTTGAGTGAAGTTAAAGGTATGGCTAATGGGTTGGTTTTCATGGTCACCCGGGGGAATTTTGAGGTCTGGGAAGCCTTGTTTTTACAGAAATTCTTCTCCACAGAAATGTGTTTGAAAAAGAATTTTTTTTTTTTCATTACGCCATGTTAACTGTCACTTTGGTGCTTTGAAGTCACCTTTAAGGTGCTCAGCTGGGGAATGCACCTCTCCGATTTAGGAGAATTACTTGCCCGCTAAAAATTGTGTTTTTTTATGTTAACGATCCTTCAGCCAAGCGATCGACTTTGGGTAATGTAAATTTTTTTTTGTTAAATTGTGCAAGTTCAGTCTCAGAATGTTTGTTTTAGGGGGAATGGAGATTGTTCTTTGAAATATTCCTGGAGAGAGGTTTTTTAAATTTGAGTTGGTTTTGTAAAAATTTTATTTTGGGTTTTTGTTTAAAAGTGTTTTTGGCTCTTAAAAGTTTTGTTGCTGGGTGATTGTGTATTTCTTCGAATGTGGGAGAGGAAAGTATAAAATTGGGTTTTCAGTTGTTTTGTTAATCTTGGATCCTAAAAAAATTTTATGTTTCGACCCTTTGAATTCTTCGGCTAGTCCAAAGTCTTCATCAAAAATTATGTTTTTTTTTGCAATGACAAGTAATTGGGAGCTCTGTTTTGTTTTTCTTCTTTCCGACTGCTTGGGTGATGCACTTTACAAAAGCAAATTTTTTTTTATTAGAAATTTTTTTTTAGAAATTGAATTTTTTTTTTTACTTGTAACTTGTGATAATTGGGAGTGTAAGGATTTAATTGATGACTGGGAGTGTTAAGATTTAAATGTTAGACTGGAAGGTTGAATTAAATTTTGCTTTTGTTTAAAATTATATTTTGAAAAAATTTTTTTGTTTGTCAGAATTTGAATTCTCTGGGGAGGTTGAGTTAAAACTTTGGTTTGCTTGAAATTTATATTTTTGGGATTCCCTTTTTGTTGAAATTTGTACTTCAGATTTTGTGCAGGGATTTGAATTTTAAAATTTTATCATTTGTGGGAGTTTTTCGAATTTGTAAAATTTTTGTGGACCTTTGAGTTAGTGAAATTTCAGTGGAAGTACACTTGTTTATGAAAGTCACTGCTGCAGAGAAGATATTTTTTTGGGGGAGAATTTCTCGTTTGACAGGATTTGCTTTAGGAAATTTAATGGGACCTCCAGGATGGTGTGCTACAATGGGCCTACAATAGTTTTTCAAATGATCTCGCTGGCTTGAGTTCTTGTTCAAGTTAATTTTTTCTTTTACCTGTATTGGAAGTACATAGTCCTGGCAGTTCTGTTTGCGAAATTTTTATTTCAAATTATTCTTTTCAAAATTTGTATTCAATTTGTTCATTGTGAAGTTTTTGGTTCGATTTATTAAAGCTACGGTTTTAGAGGGACCCGGGACCGTCCCTCTCCTGTTGGAAACACTTGATTTTTTTTGTGTTTTGTCATTGGGATTTTTGTTTTTGGGAAGTCTGGCAGGGTTCGGTTCTGTATCACTTGTGAAACCAGAGGGGTGTGGAACGGTGGTTTGACAGACTGTTTTTAAGTATTTTGAGATTTGTCACCCTGGGCGCAGTGCAATTTAAATTCTAAATATTGGTGACCATTTGCTTTTAAGTAACTAGTGCATGGCAGAGCTGAGGGTGGTGTAAGCATGAGACAGGCTACACTCATGTTGTATGTATATAGGGGAGGCGGACCCAAAAGCGAGGAATGCTTGGGGGCGCCATGAGGATTGTATTTTTATATGTCACATTGCCCAGGCTCTGCTACACACTACTGGGGTTGTTTGGCTTTTGCCTTGATTGGGAGGAATTTGTTTTTTTTTTGTTCTTTGTTTTGTGAGCAGTGTATTTTTCCCTTGTTTGAATTTCAACTTTTATCAAATTTGTTGGGAATTCAGATGATTTTTTTTACTTCTCGGGTTCAGTGGGTTTTTTTTTTTTTTGGAAAATTTTTAATTTTTAAAGTTAGTGAAGTGTTTTATTGTTTTCTTGCCTTTCGGAGGTTTTTCTCCTCTTTTAAAGGGGAGATACAAAATTTTTTTAATGAAAGTTCAGGAGAAGTGTAAGTTTTAAATATTATGGTCATGATCAGTGTGCCTTCCCTGTATGTAAAATATATATTTATTGTAAACATTTTTCAGACGTGTAATCCCAGGAGTTGCTACATGAAGCGAGTGTTCTCGTGTGTTTACAATTTCTCTGCCACCAGGATGGTGTTTACTTTTGGTCATTTTCGGCTCTTTGTTTTGAAAAATTTTATTCTAAAATTTTTTTTCCGGTGGTCGAGAGGAATTATGTTATGCCGGAATTTATAATTATACTTTAAATTAGCAGTTCAAAATTAAATAATAGCTCAAAATTTGTTGTTTTCCCCTTTCCCTTCAAAATTCTAAATTTGTTGTTTCTGAATATTTCGGCGACTTATTCCCCTCTTAACGTTAATTTGTTATAATTTTCTTTGTTTTCATTATTCAAAATTATGTGCAATGCATCTTCAAACGTTAAAATATCCTTTGTAAATCTTTCAGCTACTTTGTTTCGATTTTAAGTTTGCTTCAATTCATTCATGAGTTTGAGAAAAAAGACGCATTTTTAGAGCGAAATTTGGCCCTTCTTAGGTTTTCTTGAACACCTGCGGGTATGGTTGCCTCACGACACCCGGTGACCATGCGTCACCGAGTGGGTTCATGGTTACCGCTTGACGGAAATTTCACACCTCGTGGTTCTTGGCATAACATCGTGTATTTTTCAGTAATATATGCATGAGCACTCGGCGCGAAGAGCAGGTTTTCACTCGCCAAATTTGGTAGCTCTAGGGAAGCAAGCGTGTTGCTTGGGACATTCGTTTGCTGACCGGCGTGGTGTGAGGAGCTTTTTCGACAGCTGCTGAGATCCGTGGAACAGGCCCCATGCAAGGGAGCTCGTATCTCACAGTCGCCAGGAGTATGTTTTAAATTTGTGCAGAATTGCTTGACACCGCAGAGGCGTGCCTCATATTTGGACAACTTCAATGGGGTATCAACAGAATGTAAAAAACTGGTCTGGATCTGTGACCCGCGGACTACCCTCCTCGAGAAGCGCTCGTAGTTGCGCTGGCAGCATAAATTGCCAGGTTATCACCTATTTTCGTGCCATCGATTGTGAGTGTTCAAGCCTTGGGGGCCCTGTGTGAACAGGGCTAGTGTTCAAAGATCAGTGTGCAAGCCCTCAGTGATCGGGTGCATGCAAGCAGTGTCTTTAATTTTAGGAGTGAATAAAATCAATGAAAACAAAGGTTACATCATGCAAGGAAGTAGAAGGCATCTAATTTTGAATTTCATTTTTAAGAGTTTTGATCTACCATCTTAGTACTATTGATCTATGAGTGTTCAAGCCTTGGGGGCCCTAAGTGAACCGGGCTAGTGTTCAAAGATCGGTGTGCAAGCACTCAGTGATCGGGGTGCTTGCAAGCAGTGTCATTTAATTTTTAAAGTGATTAAATTCGAAAAAAAAAGGGGGGGGGGAGTTATAATATGTTTAAGTATTCTGTTGTATTGCTGTAAAGTAATAAAGAAATGTGATTTTGAATATTTTCCTTTTATCTCAAATTCAAGTCTTTGTGGACAGCCAGCTCGGGCAGACCAAACTCTGGTCTTCAGACCAGAGTGGATTCTGATTCCTGGGTTTTAAATTTAAATGATTTAATTAAAACGTAATGTACTAACCTTAACTTTATACTAAATTGAAGCTTGAATTAATCAGATTTTTTTTAATTGTCAATAAAAGTAAATTTTTAATTTAACATTAATAAGAGTTGTGTTTTTCTTGTTGTTGGCTGTGCTAATTACAGTACAACCTCGAAAATCCGGAAACCTCCAAAATCCGGACGTTTTCCAAATTTTCGTTTTTTTTTTCCCCCGGACTGACGAAGTCGCGGATTTAAAAAAGATATAATGAGGTAAAATTATTTATTTTATACATAAGATTATTTATTTTACCGTATTTTCCGGTCGACTTTCTGAACCCGGAAATGAAACGAAAGTTTAGATGGACGGCAGTAGATAGATAGGCTCGTGGTTGGAGCGTGAATTGAGTTGTTAGCGTTAATCCCTCCTCCCCCTTATTCAAGTCACAACTCCTGATGAATTATTTCGCGTAAAATATACATCGTTATTTAAATACGGAATTTTTATTATCAAAATTTCCTTTTCTCATTATTGAAAAAGACATTTTTCTGAAACAGTGTAATTTTTAATATTAAACACTTTAAAACGTTATCGTAACATTTTATCACAGATGTTCAATTAAATCTAAAAATCCCGAGAATTCATATTAACGCTCACGGAAATTTATTTTATTCACTTCGTAGTACGATTTCCATTCTTCAATGTATTCTGTTTTGTCTTTAGAATCCCCTCCCCCTCCCGATATCTGACGATTTTTTCGTTCTCGTCGAACGTGTCAGCTTGAAATCGACTGTATATTTTGCCTTTTTTGTTTAGAAAGCCATATTTACATACTATAAATAGCAAATAGATAACTAAATAATATCGTATCGCACAGAGCCGACAACAAGGTCATTAGCACACAGACCTCTCAAAGGGGTCGGCTTGCTACCGGTGACAGTCGGCTGTGTTTACGATTAGGAACTAAGCAAATTCCTTTCTTCGCTTTCGCTGCCCCACCACGTCCGGGTGCTGCTGTAACCTAGTAATGACTCATCGTAATTTAGAATATTGAGAGGAGAGATATTTTTCTTTTTTGGAAAAGATATTTATTTTATCTTTTCCAATTATTCTTTCCGTTTTTACTTTTTTCAGAGTCATCAGTCTTTTTAAACATAACATTATATAGATGCTAGATAATAAATAAAACTTTTAAGTTATTATTTTTTGTTTTTCGTTCGTTAATAGCGAAAACGGTTTAAACACATTTACACCTTTAAATATATCGTTAAAAGTGCTAATCCTCGATCTTTATTAAATCTCAGCACTGCATTAAATCTTCCGGCGCTTCATTAAATCTCGACAAAGCCGATATAACGGAAGTTCTGTACTTTGATGATGATGATGCGCCAATCGTAAATAAATTGAATGATGGCGAAATTCGCGATATGATATTAAATAAAAAAGATCGAAGTAGTGACGATAAATGTGGAGAAGAAAAAATACCCATTGATAATCTTATGCAAAAAATCGATCATGCAATTAAAGGTCTTGAACAAAGAAGCATTATAACCGATCAGAAGTAATGTCCATCTACAGGATAAAGAAAACTGCTTTCCCATAAACCAAAATTAATGAAATAACAAATGTTAATTCAAATATTTAAATGAAATGACAAAATGGAATTTTATCATTTCGTTTCATTCACACATTCTAAATTATTAATGTGTATATTTTTTCTTAGAAATTTTTTTTTGCCCTATTTTTTAGATTAAATAATATGTTTTAATTGATTAACTTAACTTTTGCCATTATTTTTACTAAAAATAGTGCTTTATAGTGTATTTAGTTAATATCAAATCTGAATTTTATTCAAATTCTATAATCCGGAAAAATCGAAAATCCGGAATCGGCAAAGTCCGGACGAGTCCGGATTTTCGAGGTTGTACTGTATTTATAATGAAAACTTTTTAAAGGTAAGTGGAGTAAATGTTAGATGTTGAAATGTATTTAAAAGTGTAACATAGTTGAGCACAGACCAATCTGTAGGTAATAGAAAAACGTAATAAAGAAACAAATAATAATTATAAAAGTAAACTTTATTTAAATCTTTACGATCATGAGAAAACATAAATATAATGAGTAAGAAAGATAGAAATGAAAATAAAATAAATAATAAGTATACATTTTAAGAGGAAGGGCTTACCCCTTTCCAACAATATGATGACCCAATGTTTAATTGCAACTTCACTGAGCTATTTAGGTCACTTATCGTAAATAGTACTTTCTTCCCCAATGAATACCAAGTGATGTAAACTGGTGAAGGATTCTGGATTCAATAAACATTCAAACTTTGAATTTTGCCGTTTACTCTGGAAAAGACCACACTCAAAATAAACTCTGCAACTTACCGCCAATATTGGAGTAAGGCAATCCGTCAAATTTCTGAGTTTTATCGAGCAAAATGATTGGTTAGTATGGGCATCCATAGAACTTTTCCCAGGAGAGTAACCACTGACATAGGTAGGGAAAACTGTCAACAAATTTAGTTGAGATAAGGAAATTTATCTCAACTAACTTTAACTATTTTTAGGGGTCATTCCACGTGAAAACACCGATTTTAACCCTTTCGCGACGGTTGGCACTCCCGCGTGCTGGCTGCGAACTTGCATTCAAGGACGTACGGCATGCACTCGTGCCAGAGAGAACTTTACCCTAAACGGCGAATGGCACGTATCGGTGTTTCTACATGAAACGTTTTCATTTGAATTTATTTGTCTACTAGATGGCATTAAATGCCCGTGGAAGCAACTTAAATGTATTTTGCAGATGCTTGACCTTGGCACAAGGAGAATCCAATGAATTATTTCTCTATTTGGAGTGGTGAAACATAGTTCTATAAAGTAAACAGACTTCACGCAAAATCAACAATTTTATAATTGAGTTCCGGGTCTCCTTTTGATTTTAGCTTTCAATGATTCCGTTCATGAATTACAGGAATATAAGAGCGTATTTTTTTTTTTTTTTTTTTTGGGGGGGGGGGGGGGTTAAAGGAATGTGCGACAGTGAAATGATTAGGCTATTTCGGATAAAAGTATGGCTGGTTTGAGATGTTTCCTTTCTGTGGAAGAACATACGCGTATGGTAAACAAACCAGACAGTAATGAAAGCAAAGCAGATGGTGAATATTTGTGGAACAGTGTTATTTCTGATGATGAATCTGAAAATGCAATTGATTCTTCAGATTCTGAGCATACTATTATTACAACGCCGCCAGCTTCAGTTGCTGTTTTTTCGAATGATGTTTGGACATGTGATTTGAAAGATCTGAATTCTTTGGAGTTTTTGAACATACCTGGAATAAATCACAATATCATGCCGCCTAATTTAGATAAGGAACTTGATTTTTTTAGCATATTTTTTGATGATGAATTAGTAGAATTTATCGTAAAAGCAACTAATGAGTTTGCAAAGAAAAAATGGGAGAAAAATCTCCTCTCTCTTTCCACATCGAAGACGCCACCTGTTTCAAATGTATTTACACCTGTGACAGGAAACGAATTTCGTGTGTTTCTCGTACTAGTAGTTTTGACGCGCATTGTCAGAAAACCAAATCTTAAAATGTATTTTTCTAAGAATCCAATTATCAGTACTACCTTTTTCAATTCAGTTATGAGTCATGATCGATTTATAGGAATATTACGTTACCTTCATTTTACTCTTGATAGTAATGCCCAAAAACTAGATAAATTGAAACCCGTGTCAGATGCATTAATTTCAAAATTTAAATCTATACACACTCCTAGAAGAAATGTGTTCATTGATGAATCTTTGTTCTCATGGAAAGGAAGGCTGAGATTTCGTCAATATATCCCCTCGAAAAGGTCCAGATATGGAATAAAAATATATAAATCGTCAGAATCGGAATGAGGCTATAAATGGAATTTCCTTGTGTATACTGGAAAGGACACGGGATTATCAAGCTCTGATGGTGGGTATGGAGAACGCGTTGTGAAAACATTTCTAAGTGAACTTTTAGGAAAAGGATATACTTTGTATTTGGATAAATTTTTTACCTCTCCTGTACTCGCAAAGTATTTGTTGTCTAAGAATACGCATATATGTGGTACAGTTTTAAAAATTGGAAGGACATGCTAAAGAATTATCCATCTGTACCTAAAACATATATACACAAAAATTTTAATATTTTGATAAAAGAAAATTTGTATGAAAAATATACATCAAATAGAAAATAAGTACCCCAACAGCACCGAAACATATCTGGGACATCCCAAGAACATCGCAATGGGGCAATGAGATGTCGCAGGGAGATCTCGTAATGCAACGGCGATATCGCTGTAATGTCCCTGTCATAGCCGAATGTCCCCCTAGTGTGACGTCGCATTTTTACATTTTTGGAATGTACCAATGTTGCATTCACGGGACATTGCATTGTGATATTCTTTGGATGTACCAATTTTGCATTTACGGGACATTGCATTGTGATATTCTTGGGATGTACCAATTTTGTATTCACGGGACATCGCATTGCGATATTCTTTGGATGTACCACCCAAGTAGCACGATCTGGATTAAAAACGTTGCAAACTTGTTGCTATCGTTGGTTTTTCGTTTGGTTGCAAATATTGCGATTTAAAAATTATTTTAAAACGAATTATGTGTTACGTTGCAAAATGGATTATATATTTCGTTTTTAAATCATTTTACTTTTGTTGCACTTTTCTAAAATTTTTACACTTATTCATGATAAATATTTTCATATCTGCTCCTCAATCAACTATATTCCTCCAAAAAATAATCGGATGCTAAATTTCTTAATACGTAAATTTAACTCATTAGCGTAACGACCCAATGTGCTATTAGAATTTATGATTTTTAATGGGTATTTTTAATATTAAATTTCTATTTTTTTACATATTTTGTTATTTCTATTTTGTTTAAATTTGTTAAAATTGTAAATTTTAAATTTTCGACAGTTGATAAAATTTAAAAATTTATTTAAACCATTGATATTTGTAGGCATTAAAAGGAAATAGTTGTTTATTTTTATTTTAGTTTTTTTATGATTGAATAAAAATTGCATGAATTCTGCTAAAAATGGTCTCAGGGAGTGTGTGTATGTGTGTGATGATGGTGGTGTGTGTGTGTGTGGGGAGAAGGATACCAATTTATCCTATCCTGCACAACGCTCATAAGTAAAATTACTATGAAATATATAAATATAGAACTTTGGACTAGTTAACATCGGCGTAGCCGAAATGTCGTGAGTGAGGGAGGAGGTTGACGGTCAGATTTTATCGATAGTGACTAAATATGTTTAACTAATGGAGAGTAAATGACCTTGAATCAGTGCATGAGTGTTGAGATGGAGGAATTGGTACTCTTGCTTATACTTTTGTATAGTACACGAAAAGAATATTCAAAATAAATTTAATGACCAAAAATTTATCTGTACATAAACTTTAAGCATACATTCGATATTTCCTTGTGCAATTAGTCAAGTTACTTTTCTCCTGGATTTTAACATATTTATCTGATCTAAATTTAACAATCAATATTCATGTTTAGACATAGGCGTAGCCAGGATTTTGGAAAAATGGAAGGGGGTTGACGATAGAATGTGTTGAATTTAGTTATTCGGTATAGACCATATAAAGAACTAGTATATTTTTAGAGCATTCTGGCATTAACAGGGTAAGGGTAAGTTGCGTCACCCACGCATAGGCGTAGCCAGAATTTTGACAACCTAATAGGGAAGGTAGCAATCCTGAATTTCCTTTCCAAATATTGACTTTATGTATAACTAATGGTTCAGACAAGGAAGGGGGGTGCTTCCAATCAGTAGTTCTTTCAGGCATACCTCTGGGGCCGATGCGCCCCCCTCCACCTCAGAGATGAGTATCGCCCCCCCGGAGACATTTTATATTACCTAGTTTCTATTTATGTGGCATAGCGTTTAGATATTTTCTGTCGAGAAAATAGAAAACTTGCCCCCCCCCCCCACACACACACACAGACACATACACACCAGCCGAAAAGTCCTGAAAGAAATACTGCTTCTAAGCCCCACTCCACACAACTGCACCCTGCTTTAACGGAGGGTGGGGGGGTGGGGGGCGTTTCTTCGTTTTTTCATTTGCTAACCTAACCACGTCATCAGCAAATTCCATTAAACAAATTATTTCACCTTATAGCAATATATGGATAACTTCAATTTCAATACATTCTCTAGCCCCCCACCCCCACCTATAAACTTTTATAGAATTATTGAATTATTTAATTTAATCACGTTATTTAAGGTATATATTTAAAAATTATTATTAATATTATAAATTTATATTAATATTACAATATTATTAATATTTCAAGCAATAATAAAATTGACTGAATAGATTTCTAGAAAATGTGGAAGTTTATTAGACAGAATATTTCCTCGCTAGACTGCACGAAATTTGTGCCAAATCAGCGATAAGTATCCTTTTTCCTTTAATGTATGGTAACTCTCTACAGCAGCGTTTCCTAGCTTGTGACACGTGCTCACACCAACATTGGCGCAAAAGTGTTTGGCAACTTGGCGTGGAACTGTTGAGACACCTCGTGTTTGTTGTCTTCTTTTGTCTAGTTAGGAGTCAGGGTAAGTAAATTGTTTTTACATTTTAAAACTGATTGTTGTATTGTTGATTTTATTGTTTTTTATATTCCATGCATTGTAGATAAAGTAAATTAAGTAGTGCTAATGCTATTAAAATTATAAGACGTTTCAATGTGCATTTGAAATTGCACATAAAACAAAATCCTCAATTAGTGGATAAAAATATCCTTGCCCCGTACTAAGTAATAACAGTTTGTTCTATGAAGAATGCATATGGGTAAATTAGAATCGGATACAAAAATAATTATAATTCCAGATAAGAAATTTAAGGCTTATTTATTTGACGACATTTCAAAGTTCAAATAAAACATTGTTCTTCACAACATTCAAGTTGTTACAGTAACAGAACAAAAAATGTATTTTCGCCTGGATTGCAGCAAGATAAATATACGACGCCCATGTACCAGATGTCATATTTCAGACAGAAGAAATTGAACATCATGTGATCTGTGAATTTAATAGAGAAGAATACATTTTAAATTTATTTTTGAGGAAATGATCATTCAGTTATCATTGATCAAGTGCGAATTGCAATTTGTTATTTTTAAATTTATTGCAAAAAAGTTGAATTACTTTTGCACTATGATTGCTTGATTGATTGTGAAAATTTGAAATTCAATGGGTACTGTTTACTTTAGAATTTAATAATGATATTTTATTTTCAATTTCTCCTGTGGTTTTAATTTCAATTAGGTAGATTCTGAATGTTTCTAAATTATCAAAATTAAATGAATTTTAATAATAAATTAAAATCCAATTTCACCGGTTTCTTTCCGATAACAAATACTTAATGAAAATTTATTTGAGCAAACTGTTATAATTTAAAATTAATATATGATTATACAAAGGAACTTTTTATTTATTTAATTTTTTTTGGGAGGGGGGGGGGGGGGCAATGAACCTCAACCCTCTCCTTTAAATAGATCCCTGGTATGCTTAATTTGTTGCATGGATCCTAATGTACAAAAAATGATTAGTTTCCGAAATTTGCTTCAAATTTTAAGTCAACATATATGTTTGCAGATACTTTTCATTTTTATTTTCCTCTGTGTAAATATTTGAACATTGAGCACAAAACTAATAATAATAATTTACATATATACAAAATAATTCGGTCACTATCTGCTATCTTACCTTTTGTTCCCAGAAAAGTAATTTGATATGTAGTTTGCAGAAGTGGGTAAAAAATGATCCAATTTTAATGATCACATTCCCATTGAAAATTTTTTTTTATTAAAATACAATATATTTATTTTAACATTTTAAAATGCTTTTCAGTTGATAAATTTTAACTTACCAGTTTTATCTGAGCACGAAAACAAACTCCATCATATGCCAAGTACAGGTCGCCACCATAATTTCACATTTTACACTAATAATTCATTCATTAATTTTATTTATATTTTACAACATTTACACAATTCTAAAACTTTATTACGATGCACATAAGTTTGTAATGTACGAAAGTATTATTAATATTGTATCCATGAGAAAATATAGTATAAATTATAGGTATGCTTTTAAAATGAGTAAAACAAGAGCATTAACTTTATATAAAATGGGTGGAAGTTGATTACTTCATACAAATTACATGAATAGGAACGAAATCGGATGGACTACAGGAAAGGGATAGAACATATAGAATAATTATGTGGAACGTAAGATTACAAGATCAGGAAGATGTCACATAACAGAGCACAGTATCAAGCAGGGTTGTGGCGTCAGTACTTCAAACCTTCGACTCTGACTCTTGTATTCTAATGTCAAGTATGATACCAATATAAATAGCAATTAATATTTAATGTTTTATATTAATAGATTTTTTATTGGTGTCTTTTTCTTAAATTTATTTCCAAAAAACTATTAAAAAATTAAATATTCCAATATAAAATTATTTTTAAATAGTTTTATTTAGCATTCTGTATATTTTTACTGACTCTGAATCAAGCAAAATATGATAATAGAACGTGAAGCATAAAGCTGTTTCGAGGAAATGTTGGATCTTCTTCATCAGTGCCAGCAAATCTAAAGTCTAAAAGATCAAAGATCAAATTGACAGAAATAAAAGAGCCAGAGAGGTATCCTATAATTAAAAGATGCGTTCACAATTATAAAACAGAAAACTAAAGAAGGATTCTGGATACTAGAAAGTCAGTCAAGCAACATAGAACTAACACACAAGCTGGATTGTTCAAAGACATTACAAAAATGTCCCAACAAGATGAGACAAGACACAACCTGGTGAAAACAATTCCAAATGTCATTGAAGAGTTCCTTAAGGTATAAAACAAATATAAAGAAAAATGGTACAATTACAAGGCATCTAACAAGACAGTAAAAGGAAAAGTTACTGAACAAATCATTAGCTAAAATACTTAACTATTTCTGAATATGAAAGGTATAGAAAAGTCAAGATTATAAATTAACAAACATTTTTGTATAATACTAGTGGAAGAAAACTTAAAACGATAGACAGAATTTCTACAATGTTGAGCAGTCAGAGATTTATTTTCCCATTTTATGATATAGTTTTCATATTCCTTAATACATAAGTTAAGAGCATATTTAGTTTTGTCAATATATATCAAAGGTCATTCTTGGAAGAAATACTGCAAATACTCTAACTTGGAGACAGCAGTGCGGACCTAGCCTGCCTCTCGGTTTACAGGTTTAGTTCCGCACCCCTGTGGACTTATGGACCCACATGTTTAACATGATCGTACTCCACGTGAACACAGCAGCAGTTTTTTTAGCAGCGGAAGGAATCGAACCCGGGTCTACCGAATGCAATTCCCGTGCGCTAACCAATGGGCTACCATGCCTGCAAATACCCTAACTATTTAAAATATCTGTAGGATTATTTAGATTGAAAAACTCGGGCATACTAGATGGAGAAAATGCTTGTGTTTACTAACAGACATGTAAGAAGAAAAAAAATTTGTGTGGAAGATCCACAATTTCTGGATGAAAACATAGCACATTTTTTAAAATAAAATACATTTATAATTGATCAATATATTTTTGAGATATGTATACATCTCACAATACATTTAAAAATATATTAATTGAAAAAAGCCTGTTCTTTCAAGAAGTGGCTTAAAAAATATATATATAAAGAACCTACATTATTTTTTTAGTGCGGAGGGGGGGGGGGGGGGGGGGAGGGTCTTCTGAACTATATCGCTGGGTATAAGCACAATATTGCTGCAATTAAATTTTCTGTGGATTTTAGTAATCTGCCAGCTCAACTTGAAAAATGATAGTAAAATATTTTTCAGAAACATGTTCATATAAAGATTTAGAAAAATTTTGATTAACTTGAACAACAATTGTAGGAGAGAAACTGTTTTAATAGTAACAGCATTTAGATACTAAGATTGAGCAAATCCATTGTAGAACAAATGTTTAAAATGCAATGTGAAAACATATCAAGAGCCGACAATTTTAGTTTGGCAGAATGGCAGAAATTTTTATTTACAACGGTAATTGATACGATTGTAATTGATTGATTGTTTATGAAAAACCATAGGAAATTATTTTTGCATATAAATTTAAAGATCTTGAGTAGAATATTTATATTTCCTAGCTCAAACGTCTCAATACATTGTTTTCTTCATCATTCTAGGAAAATACTGGAACCATTGTGGGGTTGAACCCCACTTTTGGAGTCAATTTTGTCTTCCTGCATTAATCTACCAAGTATATTGTACCGTGTCAATTAACAAGTCTTGAATTAATTCACTTTTGACAGTCTATGAGGTAAGTCTGTTCCTTATCGTATCAAAAATAAGCTGTTGGGAGTTCTTGAAATATCAGCTTTCCTAGCTGATGTCCTTTGTCTTAGAAACGATAAAACAATAAAATATTTTTAATTAAAACTCATCCGACCATGTTAGTTATACATATGAATAGGTACATTAATTTAAAACCCTAATTCTGGACTGGATAGGAAGTCATGTTTTATACTCCATATTTTTATTACTCGTTATTGACTTAATTCAAATGGCAATGGCTTAAAGGTAGGCTACTCTAAATTCAATTTAAATTGTAAAAGCTATACTCACACTAAATAAAAAAATTTAAGTAATTCAATATTGGTATACCATAGTTACCCCTTTTCTATGGTTTCAGTCAATCACAATCAAAAAATCATAAATGGAAAATTTCGGAAATAAGCAATTCATAAAATGTAAATTACACACCAGTGATTGGAAATCATCAGTATTGTTGACACAATAACATTTACTAAAACTGCAGTGAATGAATTAAAACTAGTAACATTAAATGCTTGCAGGAAGACCTTATGATTTTAAAGGTTTCCCAGGGATCAGTGGAAAAGTTGAGAAAATCATTTATGTAGTCACAAGTTGGTAGAAAAGGTTTTTCTAACATTCTTGATTAAGAAGTGAAAGAATATATTGAAGACCATCAAGATGTGGTAACAAATGCAGAATTGAAAGAACTTGTTAAGTCAAAAGTATCCTGTCTATGAAGGTAAAGAAATTGAAGCATAACTAGCAGTGTCAACATCACTAAAATCAACTATCGAGAATCCTCAACCATTGACAAGGTCTGTTCCTTACATCCAATCACCAACATTGTCATGTCTTGATAATTCAGGATCTCCCAAAGCAAATGATTCTCAATAATAGTCTAACCTTGCATCACAATGCCTACATTATTTTTCTCATTCCATCAAATATGCATTGTATCATTATCACCAGAACAAGGATTAGTCTAAAACTGTACAATAAGCTATATTGGGAGGGGGAGATCACATTCACAACTTTTATTACAGTATATTATTATACTTGTTCTTTTTTATTATTAGTTATTGTTGTTTATCTTATACAGTGTCTAATTTATAAATTTAACTTTCTCATAGAAAATAGAACGGTTTCTCATATTAAACTTTCTCATATGTGAAGGAAAAAATATAGTATAATATTGGGTTTGGTACTATCCATGGTTTCAAGCATCCACTAGGGATCTTGAAACATATTTTCCTGCTGGGGAAACCTACTGTAATTTCGTTTAAAACTTTTAACTATAATTTTTTGTGAAATTGCACATTCTTGTCCCCAAGAATGGGCGACAATATTCGAAGAATAATCTTTTTCTTCCACTCGATTGTGACAGCAGCCACATTAAATTCTAGAATAATATCACAAAGAATTTTGTTTAAAATTTTACCACTTTACAATAGTTAAGGAAAGTGAAAAACACAATTTTGTTCATTTTTGATGCCTATATTTATTATCCCTCAACTGTGTCATGCATTTAATTATTGTTAATATGGATGAAAATTCAAAAGTAATATGTCTTGTGTTAGCATAAGCGTGTTTTGCATGTACATTTTATTTTCAAATGTTTCGATTTCTGTGCAGAATAAAAATATACACAAACATCAACTGTTTCTTGCGGAATGACACACAGCCAATTCGCGGTTACCTTACACCTTTCTGGTAGGTTGGACAGTCTGGGAAGTAATATGGCAACACTGCTTGCTGTTTGGTCTTGCATTTAGTTTCAGTTAGGCATACAAACCCCCTAATGGCAGATTGCCTTTACTTCGCTGACCATTGGGTGAGGGTGAAGCATCATCGTCATAGTTTCAGTTCTATTTAATTAGTTTAGTTAGTTTTTATTTTAAATTAACAATAATTATTTTCGGATAAAGTTAGTGATACTCCAAATATTATGAAGAGTAGACGTCCTCCAACCTGGGGCTTCTAAAAAAATTCAGATTATTATGTAAAAAAAAATCAGTTGTGCTGATAGCAGTGGTTGTGAGAGCATCCTACATTTTTTTTCCCATAAAGCAAGTTCCAAGCAGATTAGAAAAGTAATACTTCCACAATTACAACCAAATTTTCTACAAATCGGAATGCTGATAAAGTAGTAGAGAGCGCATCTGAAACGACAATTTTCATTCAGAAAAGTGACGCCAAATATTATGTAAAGAGGAATGCAGAAAACGGTGCAACTGAATTATCGAATGAAGATGAGGTTGAATTTTTCTATAGGAGAAAATGCAGTGAATTTGAAAAAGAATGCTGAAATTGAAAACGATGTAAAAAGAATGCTGAAAATGATGTAGAAAAGAATACTTAAAATGAAAACGATATAAAAGAAAATATTGACGTTGGACTTGAATTTTCTGATAATGAGGTGATGACAAGGTTCTGATAATGAGGTGATGAAGAAAATATAGATAAGAAAATATCTATATATTTCTGATGAAGAAAATATAGATGATATGTTGTTAACTACAGAAAACAGTAAAAAAAGAAAAGCTTATTTCATAAAAACATATTATGAAAGACAGTATAACTGGTTTTACTAGTCTAGCAGCTTCAGGCTTTTTATGTAAAATATGTTCCATTGGGTACAGTGGTAATAACAAGTGTTGAACAAGTGAACAAGTGTTGGTGTGAGTTTGAAGGGAGGTCATCCTATCAGAACTATAAAGAAGCTTGAAAATAGTAATAGACATAAACAATCTATTGCCTTTCCAAAGGATGCCGACAAACAAGAAATTGCTAAAAAAAATACTGAAGGCACAGAGGCTGTGAAACAATCAAAAACAAATTTCAATAGAAGGTTATTTATTAAGCAAATGTGTCGAAATCTTATACTTCATGGTTAAAAAACAGTGGGCGGTATTTGAAAACTTTGGGTCAGTTGTAAGATTTTTAGGTGAAAATTTAGAGGATAAAGAAATTGCAACTCATTTATTAAGCATATCTGTTGACAATATCTTATATTCCATTTCTACTTACATTGAACAAAAAACCTTAACTGAATTATCATGTTCAGAATTTTATGCAATTTTGGCTGACGAGTCGATTGATGAATCTCAACGTGATCAGCTAGGTATAATAGTACGTTACCAAATGTAGGGTGATGAGAATGTTAAAGAAAAGTACCTTGGACTTGTACACTTAACTACCACCACAACGACCCTACCGTGCAGAAAACACCGGTTCTCGTTAGATCACCGATGTCAAATAGCATTGGGCGCGGTTAGTAATTGGGTGGGTGACCACCTGGGAACACCTTGTGCTGTTGGCACATTTCGGGCACTGTAGCCCGGTGGTTTGCATGCTGCCACACCTGCCTCCGTGTTCATGCGGAGTACGATCACGTTAAACATGTGGGTCCGTAAGTCCTTCCGAGAGGTTGGTGGTAGGGAAGGAGGGTACAGTCCCTGTGGATGCCTCCCCACTGGGTTCCGGTCTAAATTGGGTGGCACTTCCCGGCCGTCCAAACAGTCACCTTACACCTTTCTGGTAGGTCGGACGGTCTGGGTCTCAACAACAACAACTTAACTACTATCAATGCTGAAGAAATTATGAGTGCTATTGAGAAAACAACTGTAGCAAAAAATGTTAAGCTGTTCAATTGTTTATTTATAGTTTTAGAGGGAACCAATGTAATGAGCGGAGAGCTTTCAGGTGTTCAACGTCGAATTAAACTGTTGGAAAAAATCAATATATCGCAATTCACGTTCCCGTGAACGGGCGTTTATGCAAATTTAATATGAACGACTCTTTCCGTTCACCGGCGTGAACCGTGACGTTTTTCAACATGAGGTTTCATGCAAATCAGTTCTTAATGCGTACGCATCTGATTTGCATATCCGGGGGCGTTTCCGGAAGTGTCCATTCTCGGATATATAGGGCAGAGGTTTCTTGAAGCAATCAGACGACTTCAGACGACTCAATCAGAAGACTTAATCCGATCACGACGATCGATTAGACACATATGCTGATAGTCTGATGCAGGCAGACAGAAATGCTTTAGGCAGAAGCACTGCGGGATATCGTTTGACGACGGTTTTTAGTCGAGACGGATGCAGATGTGGTCAGTTTAGACCAGCATGTATTGAACGTTAAATTTACTTACAAACGTTCGGAAGTCACTTTAAATATTTTTCTGATGTCTTATCCTTTGGTTTTCCTTTGCCAAGTGTGATACCTTCGATGGTGGCTGGAAATACACACAAGTGATAGAGGTAGTATAGTTACTTACTACCAATGCTTCAAGGAATCTCTGTCTGATTATTTACAACTGCAAACTTTTTGTACATAGTATATTTTGAAGTTTTGTGGCATGGAAAATTACCTGGAATGTGTAATTTGCCTAGTTATGTTTCTCACGAAATAAAGAGAACAATGTTTTTCTTTGAAACTGGATCTGTGTACTTTTATGACCCAGCCAACACTTATTGACTCTATGCCAGTGCGTACTTTGCTGTTCATCTTCAAATTTTTAAATTTTCCAACAAGAAACAACATTTACTTCATTGTATCTACGTAAATTGTAGAAACCACAGATTAGCTTTAGTATTCGTTCACTTATTAAAGAAATATGACAATCAATCTTCAATCAGTTGACTCACTTTTAGTTTTGTGGGAAATGTTCCATTATAGCCCAAAGAAGGGTGAAATTTTTAAAGAAATTCAAGGAAACGTATACAATTTAAACAGGCTGAAAATCATTAAAGTGTCCACCTCTTGCTGGCTTTCACATGGACGGACTTGTGAAAGAATCTCCTCACGATATGAACAACTAGTTGAAACGTTAGATTCTTTGTTTGTTGAAACAAGGGAACCTGAACTTAGAGGGTTACGCCAAATTCTAATCACTTACATATCTCCTCAAATAATACCTTCATGCCGAGTTTCACGGCTGTAGCTCAATTTCTTATGGGTGCATATATTTTTTGCAACAAAGTGTATTTGTTTATGCAATAATAAAGTAATAAGCATTCACTCTTACATAGTTAGGCATAATTTATAACCTTTAAGCTGCACATGTTGAGATTGTGACATCACATTCATCATTCAATGCTAGCATGTGGTTGGATGTTTCTGGAGGATGGAGGCCTAACTTGAGCGTTCTTTTCCAAATAAGTTTGTGGAATACATGTTACAGCTCGATATGTTATTTTTCTTATTGATCATATTCTGTTGTCTCTTTTTAATGAATTTTATATAATCTTTTTTTTACATAAATTTTGAATTTCGATTTCCAAATAACAAACTCGGTAAAAACTAGGCGAGCCATTATATTGTTGGATTGCGTGGCAAAAATATCAGAAGTTGAAAAGCTGAAAATTTTGGAACTGGTAATTTCAAAAGTGAAGAACAATTTAATAAAAATATTATCTCATACTTACTACAGCACAATGAAACCATTGTTTTGTGGGTGCTATTTTCACAAGTAAATCAGAGGCAATCATATACCAGAACATCTACTGACACAACCTACTGGACGATCTCACACAGCAACCTGAACAGACTATGTCATTATCTTTCATTATCAACAATGCCCTCATAACTATGTGATTTGGTTGGCTGTGATAGTTCGTCGTTCACACATTTGCCGATGCTTCTTATTCTTTTTTTTTTATTATTATTCGACTTATATACAAGTTTACAGTTTTAATCAAATTTCTTACATTACAATTACATATTCGACTTGGCTTATATACTGATTGGATTATATTCAGAAATATACAGTAGTTACTTGGGATACAACAAATAGCTATTTGCCAAATACTGAATTTATTATCTGAAAGAGAACCATAATCAGCAAATCATATGCATTTCTTTTGCATGTCCCATTAAAATATGTATTAATTACTTTTAAAAGCCCAGCATTAATAAATTTTAATTTGTTTTTAACATATGTTTATACTGATCAAAAGTATTCAGTCTAAGAAATAGTCAAATACCTTATTAGAAAGTACTCAGTAGTAAAGCTTTTAAGAATATAATTTATTTCATAAGACATTTTTGTAATTAAAGCTTAATTTTTTTTTCTTTAGTAAATTTAACTTTTTAAAAAAAAATTGTATAAATGTGTGCATCTTTACTGAGGATATTAAAAGAAATAAATGTTATTATAAATGTAATACTACACGAATACAATAACATCAAGATGTAAAAAATAAATACATTTGATCTACACAAAGAAAATAAAAATATAAGCAGAAATTTTTTTTAAAGTAAACATGTAATAATTTCTATATATGTCTTACTTCAACTGTCTAAGAAAGAATTAAAATTGTTTTTCTATTCTACCAAACAAAATTTGAACTTATTTTCAAGCTAAAATACTTTGTCTGACAACTGCGTTATTTTTTTTAAGCTCTACATATGTCTTGAGAAAAATCCTTGATGTTTAAACAAACAATACTCAAACCTATCTGTAACATAAATTAATTGTTTAATAATCTTTAACAAATATAATTGCTTCATTTTTAAAGATATTTATGTCTCTTGTTTTCTTAGAAACACCGTGAAAGTAACATAAAAAGGATGATGGTGGAGCTATGGAACTGATAGAATTATCATATGGAGCCTAGGATACAGCAAAGTGCGCTGATGGTGGATCCTGTGAGCTGTCAGTAGTAATCAGAGGCCCTACTGTATAGCAGTTTGTCTGCAACACTTGCTGAGTTTCAACATGGAAAGCAACACAGTCTTGGAGTTCATTGTAGCTGGTGATGAAATCTGGTGCATAGTATGGTTACAAATCCATAGCATGGTTACAAATCATGCAATGACAGCATTTGACCTCTCCATGTCCAAAGAAATTCAATAGGCTATGATAGCATATATTCAATATGGTGGCAGTTTGACCACAATGGTGTTGTAAAGAACATGTGCTGAACACCCACTTCTTGTGCAGAACAGATTGCAAGCCTTTAAAACTGAGACTGAAGCAACCGTAGATCTCTCTTCAGAACTCTCTCCTTGCAATTTTTACTTCTTCAGTCTATTGAAAAAGACATGAAAAGGACATTGCTTCTAGTTGAATAATGATATGAAGCATGCTGTATTGGATTTTTGAATACAGCAAATTTCTACCGCAATGACGTCTCCAACCTTGCTCGTCAATAAAACAATTGTCTTAAAATCTATGGAAATTACTTCTAAATATCTTTAACCGATATCAACTTACAGATTCCAAACAGAAACTCATTGATCATGCTTTAAAAATAAAAAATATATGGTTTGCTATTCATCTTAAAGTATATTTTTGAATAAAAGTTATTTCTCTTTTTTAAGCATATTTTAGATGTTTTTCAATTTTAGTATAAAGTTTTGTGATATTTTTAAATAAAATATCTGTTTCAGAGTCTTGTGTGCAGTTCGAAACCTTATTATTATTTTTAACTTATACCTTAAATCTTGCTATAATTTTCATGTACACTGCTATAATTTTCATGTACACTGCATGTATACAAGAGTGAAAAATTACAGTCATTAATGTCTGAAGAATTACTTTAATAAAAATTTTAATTTTGTTTATTCCAAGAAACATTATTTGTTTTTGTTGAAGCTGTTTCGTGATGGAAATAGAATACATAAATTGCTTCTTAAATTAGGGTAGTCTTTTAATATATCTATGTCTCATATACAAACATTGTTCTTTAATTATTGAGAATAATATGTTCTTACAAAATATCACAAAAATATGAGCCTAACAATTTATGGTTCCCAAAATGGTAGCAGTACAGTTAAGGTGTTTGAATAAAAAAAAGTTGGGAATATCTTATGATGTTGACTTCTCCAAAAGCTCCATTGAGCTAACACGCTCAACAAAAATGGCATCATTCCAAAATACAATTTATATATGGAAAATAAATCCCCAAATCCAAAATTGGTTTTATGCAATTATCACCTTATGTCATTTTGAATAAACTTTCCACAAGTACGCACTTTAAGCAGAGAACGAATGTTTAATTTTATTTCAGAGTATATTGTTTTTTCTCATTTTATATTCAAAGTAAATATAACAAGAGATTTGATTTTATGTTACTCTATTATAAACTGAAAAATTAAAGTAAATTAATTTCTGATAAAACTTGTTCCATTTAAATGGTGTCGAAAGCCCAGAACTATCGACTCGTCTGAAGTCATGAGCAGCAGAATGGTAGTTCGGGCCATTTAAATGGTGTATAAAGTGTATGTGCGATAACAGGATTCTTAGTTGAGTCTTGTTAGTGGACAAATCTAAATATACTGTATTGTTTAAAATAGACAATTAACAGTTATCAAAAATTTCAGTTACATGTAAATAAAGAATATATATATAATTTGTAAAATATTTTTAAAACTACTACTCTCATTTCTTTTTAAAAAGCTGTTATAATGTCTTTATTTGTTAATTACTCAAAATTTTATGAAATACAACTTAAAATTATTTTATTTACAAAGTTAAAATGAAACTGATATTTTTTTATTTAGCCTTCTGTTGTCAGGATTATAAAATCTATATCTGATCACATGGCTAAATACAGATCAAACATTGAAATAAATTTTCAATAGCATCGATAGCTAAAACATCTCGCCTCAATCTATCTAGTTCAGAAGTAGATTTTAAAATGGAACTAGAGAAAGAAGAAAAACATTTATATACTGTTGCAGGTTTTTTTTTTTTTTTTTTTTTGTGGAGGAGGGGGGGGGGGGGATCAAATCTTTACACCTGTGCTTAAGAAAAATGTAGACAACAAAGAGGAATGATTATTTAACTTTTAAAGTTTTCCATTTTACCTGAAGTGATTTTATTTAGGTAAATGCAATCTAATAAGATTGGAAGGTCCACACTCCTAAAGGTATACACTTTTAAAATCTTAAATTTGGAAAAAAAAGATATGTTAATTTTTCTTTATATGAAAAAGTCAACAGTGTTAACACTAGTATATTAATTAAATTGCATGTGAATAATGTTCTAATTTGAAACTTGGAACATATGCTCCTACAAGGTAAAGCTTGAAATCACCAGGAAGCAAATCAACGAAACTGAAAAATAATGTGCAGAATTCAGTAACAAACATGTAATAGAATATGTAAATATTTTCCAACGAAAAAACACAAGATGTGTTTCGTAAATAACATTTAAAATGTAATTTTTAGTGGATTTTTCTTCTAGAATTTGAAATGCTATTTAACAGAGCATAAAAGTTATTTAAAATGGTTTGTTTTGCATAAAAATATTTGCTTATTCGTTACATTACTCAGTTTAGCATGCTACTCGTACATTAAGAGGATAGTTTCCTTTCAACTGTTGGTTTCAGTTTTTCCATGGTAACATATGGAATATAGTACTAAATATCATTTAGTTTTTAGGATATGTCCTGTTGTTTTTTGCAAGGCATAAATTTTAAAAAGAGGAAAATTTGTGCTTTATTAAAACATTGATAAAATAATTAGAGAAGTGTTTCTAAAATTTTTGTAAAATTAATGCTGCTCAGAAATATTAGAAATACATCTAGTTACTCTATCGAATTTCTCAACATCTGTCCTTGCAAATAATAGCAGCGAAAAATCCCCAAAACTGACATAGCCCGAGGTTTAATCCCCCCCCCCATATTCTAGCATGGAAAAACTGAAACAAAAGATTGAAGGAAATATATCCTTTTAATGCATTCTCTATGTTACGATTCATAATCGTTTCTTTTGAGTTATATTTCGTTACATATTCGCTTTATTTTCGTTAGCATTCGTTACATACTCGTTTTTTTTGCATAAACTTTCAATACATTTTCGTTTGTTTTGCGTCCATTTCGTTATATTTTCGTTTGTTTTGCGTCCATTTCGTTATATTTTCGTTTGTTTTGCGTCCGTTTCGTTACATTTCCGTTTCTATATTTCGTTACATATTCGCTCTATTTGCGTTAACTTTCGTTATATTTTCTTTTTTTTTCCGTCCGCTCCGTTACATTTTCGTTTCTTTTGCGATACATATCGTTATCATATAAATCTCCATGCAAAAGTAATGTGTGAAAAACGAAAAAGTAACGTTTTAAAAATTGGTTGCAAAATAGTGGAAGCGCCGAGACATCTTTTCGTTTTTATTTCGTTACATATTCAACGAAATAAAAACGAAACTGGGTTCCGATTTTTCAACGAATTAAAAACGGAAGTGTGCTAGTTGGGCAATTTTGCATTCACGGGATATTGCATTGTAATATTCTTGGGACGTACCAATTTTATACTCATGGGACATCGCATTGCAATATTCTTTGGATGTACCAATTTTGCATTCACGGGACATTGCATCGTGATATTCTTGGGATGTATCAATTTCGCATTCGCGGAACATCGCATTGTTAAATTCTTGGGATGTACCAAATTTATATCGCCAGAACATCGTATTGTTTTATGCTTGGTACATACCAAAGTTATATCGCCAGAACATAACTTTGTTACACTCGTAGGACGTACGAAAGTTATATCGCCAGAATATCGCATTGTAATGTTCGTGGGATATACCAAAGAAATATCGCAAGAACATCGTATTGTTATTGTACTTGGATGTATAGGAGTTACATCGCCAGGATATAATATGTTTACATTATTGGAATGTACTTAAGCTACATCACCAGGACAAAGTATTATTACATTCTTGGAATGTACCAAAGTTACATCCATGTTACATGGTTGGAACGCAGACGGGACAGAAAAAAAAGACCTTGAATATCTCGCGTTATAAAAGTTGAGTATCGTCCGATCGATACTCAACTTTTTTTCCCAGCTGAAAAGCATCTACTTGGCCAGCACTCACTTGGTCCCATCACCTAATCATGCTGAGTTTTTTCGTGTATCAATCCATTTGTCGCATCAAAATCCTCTAGAAAGAAGTTTTTTTGGTAACAAACATTTTAACAGTTGACAACAAAAGTTTCAATCATCTAATGTTAATTTTCAGAATCTTTTAAAACTCCCGAAAATCAACATAGTAATCGACAAAGTAAATTTTTCATTGTATATAGCTTTCAGTTATATCCAAAGAAAAATTTACTTTTTTTTAAATCATTTCTGCCTTAAAATGTATAATTTAATAACTTAAAATGTTGTAATGAAAAATTTTTAAACATATAATTTTAATTTAGAAAAGAAAAAATAAGCAAAAAGAGCCATGACAAAAAATTAACTGCAACATACCAATATCTTTAAAGAACATTAATCTATGCATTTTTAAACCTTTAAATATAAAATTTTAACTTAAAAGCCTACACATTTGAAATTCAATGAAATTTCATATAGAGGTTACTGTTACGTCACACTTCACTTTTCCAATTTTTTGCTAAATAAAATAAAAAATGAGTTTAAAATCTTTTAATACAGCAACTATTTTAGGTTATCAAATTACACATTTTAAGCTACAAATGATTTTAATAGGTGAAGCCAAGATATGGATGAAAATCTTAATCTGATAAAACTTACGAACAATTAAACAACAAGACAAATTAACATTAGAGGAACAAAACTTTTGTTGCCAATTGCTAATGTAGCAAAAACATGGACATTTTCTTGAGACAAATTGATTGAGACACAAAAAATGCTAGTGTTTTTTCTTTTGTCTGAATGGTGACAGGACAGAGTGGATCAGGTATTAAGTAAACTATAAGTAGTCAAATAGACACCTTTGAGCTACATATAATACAAGTTGAATGTTTCAACCAGACAATTAGAATGTGAAATATTAAAGATATCTTACTTTTTCTCAAATGTATCAAAGCTGCATTGCACCGAGATGTGTCAGTGAAATATTGCTCATTTACATCATTAGAATTTTTTTTAACTTATTCCCCCCCCCCCCCTCACCATATAACTTAAGAAATTTTTTTTTAAATATTTTTAATTTTCATAAATATTTTGAACCTGAAATTAATAAAGACATTAACACACTTCTAGATCTGGAACTTCCTTCGAAATGCTTCTTTATTGTTTTCTTAACTTTAACAAAAACATTAGTTCAAGGTTAAGAGCAAGGACGTCACATAAAATTTTCAACCCAGGCATCATGTACACCATTTCAGTATCTTACCCTCATAATCCTCAAATGGAGAATGAGATAGTCATGATACTGCATTAGTACTGTCCTTCTGGCAGCAAACTTCATGCATTTTTTAATCATTGATATATATCGATTTTCAGAAACCTGATTGTGAACTAACTTATGCAGAACTTTTGTTACTTATTTGGATTATGTACTAATACGTACTAGAAATTAAAAAAAAATTTACAGATAAATTATTTTAAATGAAAAAAAAAAATCATATTTTTAGTTAAATATTTACTTTGGAAATGTTGTGCATACAAAGATTCATGCCGAAGTAATACAAATCAGACACCACATCTGAAACCATCAGTCTTATATTTATCATGTCTAAAGGTAATTAAAGGGACATAACGTACTTCAATAGTGCTATTCTTACTATTTTAAAAAGCTATGCATTTATTCTGAAAACTAATTTACAGATGAACAAAATATTTCAATTACTCTATAATTGTATTCTATTTCTAATTAAACAAAAATTAATTTAAATCATATTTCGTATTACTCCCAGTTGCTCTATAAATATATATTTCGAATTTAAAAATATTAAAGCATTTTAACTGTTTGCATAAAACTGTTGCATAGCATTGTTTAACGATAAACTATAAAAACTTTTCATTATTATGAAAACCAATAGCTTGAGAAAAAGATTAATAATAAATTTACCATGTAAGTAAAATCAGTTTTTCACAAATTTCAAAAGAAAAATAATGTTAATAAAATATTAATACTACACATTAAAGACCAGGATGTTCACCATTTAAATATAATATAAAATTTGCATTAAAACAATAAATTCTTTTTATAAATCTTTAATGGGAAAATAAAAGTTATGTACTAGTAAATAAAGCAAGGCAAAATACAAAAATAACAGAAAATGTCTAAAGACTTTATTTCTGAAGTTATAAATAGTTCTATTTTTGTTAAATATCACAAATCCAGTCCAGTTATCTTTGGAAATTCATCAGGAAAATATCTAAAACAAAAAAAGAAAAGAGCAATAATAAGCATTTGGGTTTTTTAAATAACTTAAATATGACATTTCAAAGATTTTTGCAAATCATCAAATTATAAAATATTTAGTTGGCATTAGAATTTAAACAGGCAAATAAAAAATCTTTAGCTTTTTAACTAAAATTTTTGAAATTTTCAGATTTTCTTTAGACAAAGTGCCAATACTGCATTGTTTTAAATATCAGTGTGAAATAAATATAAGATGTTTGTATGAAAAAGAAGTATATGTTTTACTGTTACTACAAATTTTCCATTCTAATGTTATTTGAGATACAAACTGAACTGAAATGTAAACTGCAAAATCGTACTACAATGGTAAAATTGTTTCAATCATGAATGGTAGACCACTATTTATGACCGTTGGCATTGACAGATAACAAATAAAATCATGAACAAACTTGATACTGTTGCTGTAACTTTGCTGTGCTGCTGTAGGACAGGAACTTTATTTTTAATGCTTTTTGTCCTAAAATAAGAGTATTGTCTGGAACAAGGTATATCTTTCTTGTAGTTTAAACATATGGTCCAGCTGCTTCACCCATTTGCCAAAAATATGTGCAGCTATCTATGCCTTTTTAGTAGTCATACATCACTGGTAATGTTTTAACAGATTTAAAACACCTTGTCTTTGCTGATTTTTCAATGACTAATGTACATAACTTTTCTGTCTCATCCACATCACATGCAACTAAAGTAGTCAATCACTGTTCTTTGTCACCAGAACATTAAACACCTTTTATGGATAAAGTATAATGTTTGAATAAGAAGAAATTCCCTGCCTAATTAGCATTAAATATGTCAGACGCTTGCATAATTCTGTAATATCTAAGGCAATGTCTTTATGATTACAACAGTTTCCTCAAACTTTTTTAAAAATTATTTCATGTCTGTCACTTATGCAACAATTTAATCTACATAAACATTACAAAAGGCCTTGGCATCCTAGTGCATTAGTGATTTTTTTTTTTTGTTTTTGTAAGGTAGCTCCGGTACGGTTATCCCTTCTGGCTTCAGTTATCCACAGCAGTAATACTACTTCTACCTCTTCATTATTTGTAACTCTGATAAGTAGAGCCCAGATTGTGCCGTATTTGTCTATTTTTCTGACTACAGAATTGAAGGATTCCAACACATACCATTAAGGGGTCCACTATCCAAATCTCATAGTGCGTAACTATAAATGCCTATTTCATGGATTAGTGCTTTTAAAAGTTTAACTTTTTTTGTTATTTACTTTCTGTGATTTTCTTGGAGGTAAAAATTTTGCCATACAATTGTTTTAACTAAATTTATTTTGAAACATTCATTTTTCAGGATCTAATACAGAGTTTAGTAATGACTGATATGGATTCAGTATCAAATTTTGAAGGTGGTAGGGGGGGGGGGTTTCGTTAAAGATTTTCACATACAGTTTTTTTGCCATTTTCTGTTCAAAAAAATTTGTTTCACTTGAAATGTAATTTCTGGAGATTGACTACATATAGAGCTTTGATGGTAACTGATATAAATTTAATATCAAATTCTGGAGGAGGTGTAAGTGGGTCCACTAAAAACATCCACTTCTAGAGATGACACTTCCAACTTTAAATACTATGGCATCATCATGTGATGTGGAGTGACGCTCAAAGTATAAGAACACTTTAACAATATAAACATGCTTTTACACCTGCAAATATAAAAATGTATATGGTAGTAAATTACCATAAATAAATGAGAATAAAGAATAATTATGCATCAGGTGTTTTATCTTTGTAAGGTCAGTATGTTTTCAGATTTATAAATTTTCAGTAAAGATTGTATGTTAGTGTGAAGATTTGTAAGTAAGCTGTTTTATTATCTTCTTTAACAGAACAATATATGAAAATGATTTTATGAACATATGATTGGATTATTTCAGTGTCCATTTTTACTTTAGAGTAGGACCTATTTTACCATCTATTTTGCGAATATTTAAATTGGTTCACTGCACAAGCTGTTTCTAATTTAGTGACATGAATATTGGATGGGACAGTGCTTTGAAACTTGAAGTAATAAGTTTTTGTTACATGTTAAGGCGACGCTTCAGTTAACTTTCATGCTTATGTTAACCTATTGGGGAAGTTCTCCGCAAATTACACATTAGCAAATGAATAATTTAAAATTCTCTTTTTTGAACATGATTGTAGACAGTTTAATACACTAATCTTGTTCATTAATTTTTTAAATTTTATGTTGAATATATCTTGAAATGGCATTAATCTGTCAAAATTTCTTAGATAGAAACATCACCTTCTTAATTGCTCTATAAAAAATTAAATATCAAACATTTCAAAATTTGAAACACAACCATCGATAACTTATACTTCTGGCTTCTAATCAAGATTTTTTAAGTTTTAAATTAATTTAGGATTAGTATATTTGAAGAAACAACAAGATCACAACTATAATAGAAGGTCTTTATTTCACTTCTTTAAGACGTACAAAACTTTAAAGGCCAGAGCGCTTTCGAGCGTAAATATGCTCTTCATCAGTGGCCACTGATGATATTTATTTACAAACTTGTGGTGCCCCTATGGGTAGCCCTTTATCTGGTATTTTGGCATAGGTGGTTTTGCAGGCGCTCGAGAATGAAATTTTGCCTTTTTTGCCCATCCCTCCCTCTCTTTGGTGCAGTTTGGTTGATGATGTTTTTATTATTTGGGATGGTGATTTAAATGATCTCCTTCTTCTTTTGTCCAAGGTTAATGATTTTTACCCTTCGATTAATTTTACCATTGAGCACGAAAATAATTGTTCCTTGCCTTTTCTTGATGTTCTGTTTACCCGTTCTGCTGTTGGTTTTCACACTTCTGTTTACCGTAAACCGTCTTTTACTAATTCCTGTATTTCTGCTAATTCTTACCATCCTATTTCCTCTAAAAAAGCTTCTTTTAACGCTTATTTTAATCGTGCTTTTAATGTGTGTTCTTCTTTTTCTTCTTTAAGTGACGAAATTGATTTTATTTTCAATCTTGACTATGAGGCTGCCTATTCCTTTGAATTTATACATAAGGTTTTTTCCCATGTTCACCGTAAATTTTCTCAAATTGATACTAAACTTATTTCTTTAAAAGATTGTTTGAATCATAAATCTAGTTTCCCGTACCTTCCTAGGATTTTCCGTCCCTTTATTCAGTTCTGCTCTGAATTTGGTTTCAGGCCTGCTCACTCTAATGTTTCTTCTTTATTTAACCGGATTCGGTCTGATAAGCTGGGTGATAAGGATGACTTTAAAAGCTTTGCTGGGGTGTATGTGGTTCCCCTGTTGTCCATTGATGGTAATTTTAAATTTTATATTAGCAGTACAAAATGTACTACTGGTATCCGTTTGGTAGAACAAGCTAGGGATGTCAAAGGTGGTAAACTTTCTACGGCCCTTGCTCATTTTGTTGTTAAAGAAAATTTCCGGCCCATTTTTGAAAGAACTTTCCTTCTTATGCGTTGTAATAACCCTCGTAATATTCTCCTTTTTGAGTCCCTCTTTATTTATGTTTACCGCAAGTCGATTTGTAATTTTGACCCCGTTCAGATTTTAAGTTATGCTTGGCGACTCATTCTCGACTCCATGCAATTCAAGTCTCTTCATAGTTATCTTTGACGTCATCCTCTTGGGGATTAGACCTGATTGTCCCCATTTTTTAAAATTTTTTGAATTTGAAAATTCTGTAATAAAATTGTAAATTTTTACTGTTCTTTTCGTGATTTATGCTCGATTTTTTGAATCTGTGCAAAATGTTTTGTATTTTTGGATTCTCCTTAGATAAACGTAAGTTTATTGATAATTGTATTTATGCAAATTTGTCACCTTTTCTGGTCTATATATGAACAATCATTCCTATTTCCAGTAGCCACTGATGAAGAGCATATTTACGCTCGAAAGCGCTCTGGCCTTTTAAAGTTTTGTACGTCTTAAAGAAGTGAAATAAAGACCTTCTATTATAGTTGTGATCTTGTTGTTTCTGCTGGTTGAAATCAGACGTGATGCCAATTTTATTTATTTATTTAGTATATTTGAATAGTAAATCGTGTTTCAACTGCTAAAACTTCCAACTAGCCACACCTCTTATCCATCCAGGGAAAAAACGGGGGTGAAATTTCTTGGTGTAGTGATTTAGGGATGGCAATTGACCTCTTGGTATAGGGGAAATGAACAAAGAGCATACTTGCGTTCAGCGGATATCTTTTGACTTGGCTCCAGAGAGAAAAAAGAAAGTGTGCTGCATTCTTGTTGTTTGTCGTTTCAGTACAGATAATTCAACTCGCGTTGTTTTGCTGTACTTATTTATATTAAATAAGTATGGCAAATATTACATATTACATAAGTGTTTCATTGTGGCTACCTTTCGAATGTTATTTGAACAATTTATGAGTGTGTAAAGATTAGTCTTTTAGGTCAAGGGCTTCAGGATTGTAAATAATTATGTTTTACTTTTATAGAATGTTCTACTTTTAAATTTGTCACAAAAAAGTTTAATCTCTTCTATACTGTGATTGTTTGGCTGGTGGTGAAAATATGAAATCCAATAAACAAGAAAAAGATCAATCATGCATAAAGCATTGATTATGAAACACTTTCCAACTGAAATACAATTTAATTTAAACATCTCTAAAATGCAATACATTCAGTGCTGATACATTTTAAATTATCACAGTACTACAATAATTTTTTATAATTGAAAACTTAGACTTCATGGAATAAATTAACTTTATTCAAATGACATCATCGAAATATAAATTGTCTAGCTCTATGTAAAAGCAATGAATATCACTTTTATTCCAGACTCCAGAGCTAAATCATTTTGGGTCGAAAGCCCAGACCATCCGGCTCGTCCGAAGACTTAGAGCAGAAATCATTTTGGGTGAAAAAATTCAGCATTTCTTATAGAACTCATCTTACAATCACTTCTTTACATTCTGCATCCATTAAAATTTGACTTTGTTGTAGAAATAATCAAAGTTTGATGATCATTTAAACTCAAAAATATTGTAATGGCATTAGCACAGAATATATGCAAAAATAAAGCAGTTTTAAGGCAGATGCAGCACTGAATATGAGTTAAAAAGAACTTTAAAAAAATCATGATTTTGACACTGGGAAAAAAATATAGACACCATATTTTATTTTGAAGTGGTTTACATGATATCTTCATATAATATAGGTTGTTGTTGCGATCCAGACCATCCGACCTACCAGAAAGGTGTAAGATAACTGTTTGGACAGCCGGGAAGTGCCACCCAATTTAGACCGGAATCAAGTGGGGGAGGCATCCACAGGGACCGTACCCTCCTTCTCCTACCACCAACCTCTCGGAAGGACTTACGGACCCACATGTTAAAAGTGATTGTACTCCGCATGAACATGGCGGCCGTTGTGGCAGCGTGCAAATCCAGTCATATAATATAGGTGTAATTATTATCTTAATTTTTATTAAAAAAAACCCAAACATATTTTGCTGAAATTTTTTTTATATATTTTATGGGATAGTTTGAATATTTAAAAAAATTTCGCAGCAATTTGTAAATTTTTAACTTTGCTTAAAAAATATTTGAAAAATGAGGTCCCATATAGTTCAATGTATTTCACTTTTTCAACCCGGGTTCAATCCAAAACTAATTGGATGATATTATTCATTTACATTCCCATATGCCCCACAGACTGTCTCAACAACATACTAAATTTTCATTTTGATTAAGCGATTTTTATGGCAGTTATCGTGTGAATGGACAAAGAGACAAAATGAACAAAGTCATAAACACTTTTCAACTACTGTATTGGAAAATAAGAAATCGATCCAAGGTACTGTTTACTTTAAAATTTATCACTGATATTTTATTTTCAATTTCTTCTGTGATTTTAATTGCAGTTCTTAGATTCTGAATGCTTCTAAATTATTAAAATTAAGGAAATTTTATTCTTAAATTAAAACACAGTTCCGGTGATTTCTTTTCGATAACAAATATTGAATAAAATTTTATCTGTTATAATTTGAAATTAATAAATTAATAAGACGAACTATTGTCCTTGAATGTATTTATATTTGTACTCTGAACATTTTACACTTTTACTAAAATAATTAAATTTTAAAAATATTCTTAATTAAGGAAAATATTATTTATGTATATGTATATAGTTTAATCACATTGAAATGTTTTTAATAACACTAACAATTGTAGCATATGACATGTTTGTTTTGCTACTACTGCAATGCATATTTAATGCTGATAAGTTATAACTTGAGAAACATTGCACTTGTTCACTGATAAATGAGAGAAAAAAGCATTTTTAACACTTTACAACATAGTTGAACAAATAATTGAAATAATTTATAAGAAAAATCTCAAGAACTTTTAATGCCTATTTTAAATAATAACGTTTTAAATAGGACATACATTATTCATGGTTTAGCCTTAATTGATTGCTTTGTGTACCCTTTGGTTTTGATTTTTAACACTTTCCAACTTAGTTGAAAAGTGTACACTTAAAAAAGTACAAAGTAATAAACTTATTACTTTGTTCATTCTGTCTGTCTGTTAGTTCGAATGATAACTGCCGGTAAATGAATAATATCACCCAATTAGTTTTGAATTGAACCTGGATTGAAAAAATGAAATACATAAAACCCTATGGGACCTCATTTTTCAAACATTTTTTAAGCGAAGTTAAAATTCGTAAATTGCTTCGAAAATGTTAGGAAATATTCAAATTATGCCATAGACTATATAAAAAAAAAAAAATTAAGCACAATATGTTCAGAAGTTTTTAAAATAAAATTTAAAATAATAATTACACCCATATAATAGAAGAAATCATGTGACCCACTTCAAAATAAAATAGGGCATCCATCTTTTTTCCCAGTATCAAAATCAGAATTGTTTTTTCCTTCTTTGACCCAGATCGTCCGACCTATCATACGATGTAAAGTAGCTGGTTTGGATGGTCAGCAAGTGCCACTCAATTTAGACCGGAACCTAGTGGGAGTAGTATCCACAGGGACCGTACCCTCCTTCCCCCACCACCAACCTCTCAGAAAGACTTACGGACCCACATGTGTAATGTGATCGTACTCCGCATAAACACAGAGTTTGGGGCACAGGCAGGAATCGAACTCGGGTGGTCTGAGTGCAATCCCCGAACAAACACTGGTCTGTCGTATCCCCCCCAAATCATTATTTTTAAAGTTCTATTAAATTTATATTTAATCTTGCATCTGTTTTAAAATGACTTCATTTTTGTATATTTTCTATGCATCTTATTCACAAAACGAATATTTTTGAGGTGATGTCTGTGTGTGTGTGTATGAAAGTGTATGTCAGTGAGTCTGTGGAGACGATATCTCACGAACAAATGGAGTGATTCGAAAGAAATTTGGTACAAAAATTACAATCCATGAATACTGGAAGCAGTTTATCAAAAAATGCCATAAATTAAAAACAAATATTAACTGTTGAAATACATGTTTACTTTTCATATGTAATATCATGCTATAAATTTGGTGACATCATTCTCATGGATCTAACTCGTTCCATTCAGGAGAAAAGATACTTTGAGTAATACTTTGCATTTGAACGCCAATAATCATTTATCTGCTATAACTTATTTCTCCATCCATAACACTTGGCGAGATTTTGGCAATGAATTTGGCGGAATGTCGCCAACTTCGAGACTTGCCAAATTAACGAAAATCTCGCCAAATGGATAAAAATGATGCTAAATCAATGACAATAACGACTAATTGATGAAAATTCAATATCTTGGAAAGAATATAAGTATCTACTATAAGAATAAAAATAAATAAAAAACACTAATAAAACTATTTTTTTTAGTGTAAAAGTAGTAAATTCATAGCATTATATAAGGAAAGTCATCTGTTGCCCACATAAGATTTTTATTTTTGCGTATTTGCTTTTATTGTCCATTACAATTTCCTTATGTCTTCTGGGAAGCCAAGAAAATATTATTATGTAAGAAAATATTATTACATATTACGTAAGCCATGCAAATACGCACATACACTTTGTAAATTAAGCAATGCTAATTTTTATGTTTTTTTTTTCAAGATTCATACAATATACTGCTTGTAAAAATTGTAACTCCATGAAGGAATTATCAAAATTGAATGAAATTTATTGCATAAATGACCTGTATTGATACAAACAAAACTATTGATTTTAGAAAGCAAAAAAATATGTATGTCAAAAATCAGTATTTGGTGAAGCCAGCATGTGCTGCTATAAGTGCTTTTATATGATGTGGCATCAAATCAAACAAATTTTGAATTTGTACCTGAGGAAGAACATACCAGGTTGCTTCTATCCGAACCCAAAGTCAGCTGTATTAGCTATGGGACAAATATGACGCCAACAGACAAAATCCCAGATACGTTCAATAGCTGACATATCCAGTGAATAGGCAGGCCAAGGAAGAGGCTCTAACTGTTGTGCTGAAAAGAAATCTTGGAACATTCCTAGCAACATGTGGACGGCATTGCCCTGTCGAATTACAGCTCCAGGAATTCGCTGAAGGAAGGGTATGGCTTCGGGCTCCCGACCTTTTCTGATGTACTGGTTGCTGTTGAGATTATCCACAATTCTTAGCAGCTGACATTGTCCAAGATATCCAATGGCACCCCAGACTATCACACTTGGCATTCGCTCAGTATGACGCACTAACTCCTTAAGGTGGTGTTCACTGCTATAGTGTCTAATATGTATGTGGCCATCACTGCACCCCAAATTAAAGCAATATTCATCGGAAAAGACGACTTGTTGCCAATCGGCATGCCAGTGTCTATATTGATGAGCCCATTGTAGCCATAGGTATCAATGGTGTTGCATCAGGAGAATTCTGTACAAAGGAATTCTTGTCCACAGTCCACTGTACAGTAGATGTCGACGAATTGTTGGAGCAGACAAAGACACATCTGTAGCAATGCTCAAACGTTCTGCCAACTGTCAAGATAAAGCTGTATGGTCCATCACTGCCACGAGGATGAGGTGTCTATCATCCTCTGCTGACGTAACATTTCATCATCCACTGTTGGATTTGTGACGTGTCTGGTGCTCTTTCGTTCACTGCTTCTACACTCACATCTCTGTCATGGCATTGCACTGCATACAAGCTGCTATTGTATGATAAAAATAACTCTTCATGAAGGCCAAATATTTGTCCTGATTCAAACTCCGGAACTTGCTCATATGGCACTCTCTGTCGTCATAGAGACATAGTAACTTCTCATGAAACGTTTACCGCTGGCAGACTATATTATCAACGTCCCGCTACAGCTCTATTTATACGGCAGTTCAGCCCACACATGCACGGTGACTCTAAAATTCGGATCATTTGCATAGTACACCCTAATTTGCATTTGCTGAAGGTTTCAGCTTAATCGCATTCTTCATAGTGTTGCAATTTTTACAAATAAGAATATGGTGCTTCATAAGATTATGAAATCTTACCTTTAGTTGGAGGAGATCCATGGCCTCTAGCTGCTGTGGTTGGTGCACCTCCAGATTACGTTAAAATTCCTCCACCAACAGAGAAACCAATTTGGATATCTAAATAAAATATTAAAAATAAAAAATATTCAACAACATTTCATGTCAAATAAATGTTTAGTTTACATGTTACCTTTATATGTTACAGTTACACAACAGTCAAACTAATTTAATGGCTAATTGTAACTTGAACTTTAACAACTGTATTGCTGAAATATTGCTAAATAATTTTTAAAAGTAGAGTATTTTTTTTTATTATGCTTATTTCAAATATCCCAATACTATTAAAACATGTTCAACTATACCTATGCAAATGGGTCCTGCGGTTTAAAACAAATTATCAGCTGAGAATGTCTAAGTTTGTCTTAAATGTGAAGTATATATCTATATAAAATTTTAATATTAAAAAAATATTAAATTTGCAGAATTCTTTAAAATTTCAATAAAGTTTTAAAGATACATTTGGAGTTAATTAGGCTTAATTAGGAGTAAAATAGCTGGGATTGTACATAAACTATTCCAGAAACTGTAAAATTAATAGATTTGCAAATGTTCAACAAGATTTCTTCCCGATACTAAAGAAGATGAGATCTCAAATTGGGATTTGAATATTAAAATTTTAAATTTGCCAATTTCTGACTTTCGGATTTGGGGTGGGGTGGGGTGGGGGTTTTCAATACAGCCACAACTTAGGAAATTAAAATCTGCTTGAAAGGAAAGGTATTCTTGTCAGGCAGGGGTAAATCTAGGTATTTCGGGCCCTAGGGCTTATTGAAGTCCAATGGAACCCCAGTTTTTGTTAGATTATGAATCTTTAAATTGGGGTTTAAAATTCATTTTTAATAATATCAAAATCAGAGTTGAAATATACTTATTTATGAAATGGTGTTGAATGACAAGCATTATATCTTATATAAGAAAACATAAGAAATAAAGAATATTATTAACAAAAATGTATAAACAAATAAAATTTTTAATAAAATAAAATAAATATACCATCGCACCATTTACCCATTGCTGGGTATGGCATTCTGACAATTTTTAATTAATATTTAATTTTTCTACATTTTTTACTTGCATATGCGTAGTCTTTTATAACATCGTCGTATGTGAGTGATCTGGTAATATCATTTTCTATTGATAATATGCATAAGTCTGCCAATCTTTCATTATGCGTAGTGTTACGATATTTGTTTTTTATGTAGCTCATCCTGGAGAAAGATCTTTCCACCTCACAATTTGCAATTGGGAAGATTAGGAAATTTTTTTAAATTGTGTATAAATTTGAAAATGTATCTATTAACAGTTTTTCATATATTATGTTTAGCGTTTTGGCGCAGTCTAGATATTGTACGTGTACCTCTAAATGACCAGTAGTGATTCATCCAATTGGGATCCTTATATAACGTTATATTCATTTTCTGGAAATGATTCGATTGGGATACCATGGCTGTCAAGATCGCACACAGCTATGGAGATATACTAACTAAAAAATCAGATTATATTTAAAAAATAGTTTTACTTACTTGCTTACAGATCTTCATGCAGCTGCATCCAAGACATCTTTTTCCCGCTCAATCTAAACAAACGCGGGAACTGGAAGCAGCCATTCACAGTCTGTGCAGCCATTCTTCGTCCAAGATTCCTTCGCAGCGTTGCCAGATATTTTTGACGCTTATAATTATGTTCCTTATTTTAATAATTATTAAAAGCTTGATTAAAATCTTCTAAAATATACTAAATTCTACATACTGAAATTTAGAAATTACTGTAGAAAGTATTAATTATTTTAATTGTTATACGTACGATCAGCGACAAAGTTAGTAACATATTTTGGGCTATGGGGACACCACGATTATTTTTCAGACGGCGTCAGAAATCCAAAATAAAATAGTAAAAAAATGGTACATTTATCATAGAAGGTGCATTTATCACAGAAGATAGGTAGTAGGGTTTCGCAGAACACCAAAATTTGCCTACTTTGCTTATGGTAAAAAGCGGCCTTGCATTAGACAAATAGAGTAGTAGGTCTCGATCCTAATTGTTGCTTTTCTACACAGGCACGCTTGACAAATATATAGAATTACATGAATAAATGCCTAAAAATACTTATAAATTAGTAACAAAATTTATCAGCTAGTATGTTCCCGTGTAATTTTACTCGGAGCACCAGGTATTTGGTGCAAAAGCTAATACCCGGTAATTTCCAAATTAACTAGAATGCTGAAAATTGCATGCTATACATCTAGGTCCAAGTACTATCAAGAAAATTCTGATATGATATGCCCACATATATATTTTTTCACGTGGAGGATTTTAGGAGTCGTTGTATATCCGGAAAATCTAAGTAACAGCCAAATAATCTAGAATTCTAAAAATTGCTACAAATATAGCTTGTGTACTGAAACCACAGAGAAAAATAGAAATCCATCAAATTCCTTGAGGTGTTTTGTTCTTTTAGGTACAATCAAGCCAGGATGCCAAAAATTACTACACATATAATTCAGGTCCGGCCACTCAAACTGCTACTGATGCCTTATAGAGTAAATCGGGCGGTCTGAATATTCAGCATCAATTTCAGACTTGTCACTAATTTGCTTATATCTCAACTTCTAATTGTGCGAGCTTAGCCTGAGCTACCAAAAGCAACCTTTGACAGATTTCATGCTTCACCCGAGCACGGGGACAGAGCTGTGTGACAGAGAAGAGGTCGAAGGCGTGTTTATGCATTTTTGTTAGACTAAGAGATTGTCAACATATTTCTTTCAGTTTTTAATGTATGTGTTCCTTTGCCAAATGTGTAGAATTTACATTCACCTATTTCTATTTAAACCGTGCGAAAAGCGAATATTCGCCTCTAGTTTATAATAAAATAAATCATATTTTATTTTTCAAAAGATTAATTTTGAAATTAAGGGAGTTACATGCATGTATATTTTGAAAATCAATGGGGAAAACTAATACATAACTTTTATATAAATTGCATAAACCAATTTACATAAATTGTTAAAAATATCAAACTTTGTGATTGATGATTAAGAATAGCATGGAATGTAATCTGCGTTAATTTATTCCGTGTCTTGCAAAAGAATTCTCAAGTAAAAATTTAAACTGGTATAGAGTAAACTAACTTAGATTCAGAATTATTGATAAGTTGTTGAAAGGAACAGATCCCATTGTGAAGTACTAAAATGAAAAGAGCATTTAAACAATAAATTTATTTTGACAAGGTCCAATAATTATGATCATGACTTGATAAAAATTCAAAATTATATTCATGGTTTTCCACATTTCAATAAAAAAGTATTCTAAATTCAAAGTAAATTCTGTTACTATAAAACCATCTAGTAATTATACACATAATATGCGTATGAAGACAAAATAGACTAAATAGTTACTCAGTTACTCTAACCGAAGTATCATAATTTTATTATTATAAAAAATATATGAAAATTAAATATATATATATATATATATATATATATAATTTTAAATTTTTGTCAATTTAATATTTTGGGCCTCCAGCATTTACTATACCTTTGACGCACGTGCTTAGATTGTATGTATCATTCTTGTAAACTGTTAATTTAATTCTCATATTTTATTACTTAAATTACTTTTGAGTATAAAATTAATCAATTTTAATTCTCTGGTATCAATGTTTACCTTTTGTTAGATATTATATTTCAAATCCTCTTTGGAAGATATCTTCAATCCTTAAACTTTACTGCCTTAACTTTATCCTTGCGCATGATAGACACATTTAGATGGACGTTAAGATTAGTTCTGTATTTGGACAAAGTTGATATTGGCTAAAATCCACGTTATAACGGATTTTTCTCGTTCTGTCTTATATGTTGAAAGTAATATAAAACCAGGCATTAAATTTCAATTCATCTTTTGAGCATTCATTTTTAACTAATTATAAATTTATAATTTAGCCGAATTAAATTTATACATTTTCAATAGATATTTTGTTGGAGACATAACTATAATTTATAATTTTGAAAAACTTTAAAACTTTATATGAAATGTAAAAATTTTTAATTATTAACCACCGTTTACTGCAAGAACATACAGAAATGCGCATCGATCAATGATCTTAAATTTTTTAGCCTTCCACATCCAGAAAAATTCAAGCAATTCATAGGCGTGCGCACGGGGTGTGCTGGGTGTGCTACAGCACACTCTAATGCTCGAATTTGTTTTTGTTTTTTAGACTCCCCAATGGTAGGGGTAGACTCCCCAATGAAAAAAAAATTCGCCAACAAGCGTTCTAAAAAAAAAAAAAAAAATAGAAAACAAAACCGCCTAATTTTTTGTTGTATCTAAAACATTTGCCTGTTTTTAAATCCTATTCGAATAAACGGGGACACTACTGAGCTGACGATTCTTTATTTCACATATGGTGATTAGGCAGTCAAGAAACGAAAGAAATAAGAATAAAGAAATAATCGTCGAACTCTCTTTAAAAAACTAAGTATCGCCGGAGGACCCCAGAAGTTCGGACATCCCTGCTGCAGAGCTGAAACAGAATAATGGTTTTCCTGTTCATTATATTGATAACAAAATTAAAAGACTTTATAATTCAAAATAACATTTAAATTTCCACTTAATAAAATTTAATAAGTAAAGTTCACATTGCTTCCTATTCCTACATGTAGATGACGTTTATTACACACTTCCTTCTAGTAGCCATAACAAAAAATTCAGTTTGATTTTAAAAACACACAAAGTAGTCATACATAATGTTTTAGTGCTCTGTTGTTTTTTCTGCGCAATATGGATACAAAATTACTTGATGGGGTTGAGTGAGTTATGCTTTACTTATTTTTTATAATGTGATGCATTTTAACTTGAGTATTTAACCAAATTGTTGTAAATTCTAAAAAATTTATATAACTAACTGTATGTATTGTTGCATACTAATTAGGGTGTTATTAACATAACTTGATTTTACTATATCTTTTTTATGCATCAGTGTAATTTTATTTATAATCTTGACTTATAATTTTGACTTTTAATTAGATAATTAAAACTCAATTTGAAACATAAAAAATAAAAAAACACACAAAAAAACTAAATTAATCTCTTTAGCTCACAAATTCTCCCTTAGATGTATAATATACACATAATTTAATCACTTCAAGTCTGTTGCTGTGTACAGACACTGATAATTTTTTTTTTGTTCGAAGTTCGAGGAGAGGCGCAAAATTGTAGCTTGGCATCAGGGCGCCAATACACCTCAAGCCGGCTCTGCCAGTACTCGGATCAAATAAAAAGTATCTATACCAAAATACTTGGTATCGAAACCAAAATACTTGGTATCGGAAATAAAGTATCGATACCATACTCATCGATGGCTAGCCCACAACCCTAAATGTAGTAAATCCCAAGAGTAGGTTTTTTTCCCCGATACCATTTCCGAAGTTTTCAAACCTATTGGTATGAAAAGTACAAGTGGCTAGAATATAGTCCATCAGAAGACGCAGCTTTTTGTTTCTACTGTAGGTTTTTTGACAGTAAAGTCTCTACCAAAGGCTACTCAGATGCTGCGATTATTGAGAAGGGATTTAAAAATTGGCACAGAGCTATTGAATGTTTTAACACCCATCAGTTATCAAAATCCCATGAGTGGAACTTTACTTCGTGGACACGTTTTAAAGAAGATAAACTCATTGATGTATTGTTAGACAAAGGAAAACAGGCATATCTATCAAAACAAGAACAACAACGGCTTCCTAATCGACGTATAATGGAGCGATTAATTGACATTGTTTTGTTCTTGGCAAAAGGTGGCAGACCATTCAAGGGTCACAATGACAAAGCTGACAGTTCTGAACAAGGCTTATTTTTAGATCTTGTTAAAATGCTGCAAAAGCATGATCCTGTAATGACAAAGCATATGCAAGAATCTCCTCGAAATGCTACGTATGTAAGTAATCACATTCAAAATGATATAATTGCTTCATTGTACAATGTTGTTCAACGAAACATTGTTTTTTCGCTAAATGGAAAGTTAATCTCAGTAAGCGCAGACGATACTACTGACTGCGGGCACCAAGAACAGATGTCCATTATAGTGCGGTATTTCCACGATGGGGAAAACAGTCCAGTAGAACATTTCTTATCCATTCAAAGACTTATAAAAGTTGATGCACAGTCTATTTTTGATAAGTTAAACGACGTTCTTATCACTCTTAAACTTGATTGGTCCTCGGTGTTATCTGTATGTTTTGATGGAGCAGCCACCATGTCTGGATGCACTTCTGGTGTTCAAATGAAGTGTAAAGAAAAAAACAGTGCAATACACTATGTACATTGTTACGCGCATTGTTTAAACCTGGTTCTGGTTGATGCATGTGCTTCAAGCAAAGACAATAGAAGTGTTTTTGATTTTTTTGGTGTCATTCAAACTCTGTATTGTTTTATGGAGGGAAGTGCTACACGACATGCAGTATTGGAAAATATATCACACGAAGTGGGATTCCAATTGAAGACATTAAAGTCCCTTTCAAACACGAGATGGGCCTGCAGAGCAGAAGCAGTCTCAGCAGTGAAACATAACTACTCTGCAATTTTACAAGCTTTGCAGGAAATAATTGAAACAACTCGCCTTTCCGACGTCAAGATAAAGCAAGGGGGTCTTGTCCATGAGCTAAATTCGTTCAAGTTTATTTTTTCCTTAAACATGTTGCACCCTATTTTGCACATGTTACTGAAAGTTAGTAAAACTCTGCAAAGTCCGCGTCTGAACTTACTTACTGCATTCACTGGAGTTAAAAATTTACGAAATTCTTTATCTGCAATGAGAGATAATCCAAACGATTTTAAACTCATTTTGATGAAACTATGGAATTTTGTGAAGAGAAGGGAATACTAATCCCTCCTCTGAAGAACAGAAAACTGTCCACACGTATTGACGACAACATCCAAACCCAGCATCATTTCAGTTTCAGTACACGAGAAAATTATGAGAGAATAACTTCTTTCTACCCAGACCTTGATTCAATGATCTGCGGAATCGATCAGCGTTTTGAACAGGAGACGTGTCAACTTGTCATAGCAATGGAAGAATTGTTGAATTTAAATGTTGATAGAAACAACTTGAAATTAATTTCCGACCAATTTAAAATATCTTTTGATGAGTTAGAAGCTGAAATAAGATTGCTGCGAACTAATAATTGTCCTTTTCTAAAAGGAAGTACGACAAACATCATCTGAGAGTGGTTGGATTAGTTTAAACTATCGGAACGTTCGTCAATGTATGGTTCAGTTTACAACTCTATCAAGTGCTTTGCCACCTTGCCAGTTACCAGTTGTTCCTGTGAGAGAGCATTCTCAAAATTGTCTCAGGTGAAGAGTAAATTAAGAAGTACAATGTCACAACAACGCTTAGATTCCCTAATGATTTTGTACATTGAACAGGAGTTGGCTTCATCAGTTAGTTATTCCGAAGTAATTGAAGAATTCAAATCTATTATACCAGGTGAACAGCGTCTTATTTTATAACATATGCTAAGAGGCACAACTATATTAAAGGAATTTATCCAGCAGTATGTATTGTTTCTTTTTCATTTCTCAAATTGTCTATGATTTTAGTCATTTTAAAATCCCCATCTGAACCTGGAGCATTGGTCACCACATTAATTTTTATATTTTCTGGAAAATCTATGCCCGTCAATATATCCTTCGGGTAACAAGAAAAGATTGTACTATGTTGAGCTGCTAAAATTCCAGGCCATTAATTCAAATACCTTCTTTTCAAATAGCGGATCCACACATGGACTTCCATTAGCTTTTAAAGTTACTCCGCCTGCACAACCTATAAGTACTTAAAATAGCTGTTGAATAAACTATTAAGTTCTTGAATCACAGCTTCAAGAGGTGAAAGCCAAAATGTTTTTTTATTTTTTCCCCAATTCATCTTGATCTTGTTATCACTGGAATTTTGAAATTATACTTCATAATTCTTATTTGTGCTCGGAAATTTCTTTATTGCGACAATCTTTGACATTCTCTTTAATTTTTGCAGTTAGTCGCTGAAATTTTACGGTCATTTCATCTTGCAATCTGCGATTTTCAGTACCAAGATGTTTTAATTCACTGTGGTAGATAAATAAATCCAGATTGATTATTATGAATAATGTGCTCGCTTTCACTATTATATTATCTTGGGTTGTGAATAGGGTCAATCCATCTCAAGTGGTGCAATTACAAAATTTCTGGTTCGGTGACAAAATTTCAGTTGGCGGCTCGACAATTTAATAAAAAAAAATAATTTGTCTGTTGTTACTCCTATGCACCAATAGTTCAAAACCACTAATATTTTTTTTTACTTGCTTTCTTTTAAAAATTACGGCCGTCTTTAAATTAATGTTTTTCTATAATTTATTCTATATTTATTTTCTATAATTATATATATATATATATATATACATATATATAAATTTTTTAATTAACTATCAAACAACTTCGGTTAACTTGTAAGGGAACGTCCATTTATTACGTCATCATTTTGGGGGTGGGTGGGGTGGAATTATGACTGTCTGATGACTGAGGGGGAGGAGGGGGTTCTGTTAATGATGACGTAATCAAGGGTATTGTGTACACAATTACCAAAAAAAAATATTAATTAAGGTCTGATGACGGGAGGGGGGGGGGGGGGAATAGGCCGATGATGACGGTTGATGACACAGGGGGAGGGGAGTCAAAAAATCTTTAAAAACTGATGACGTAATATATGGACGTTCCCTAATATATGCATACATTTTTATTTTTTTTATGTGCAGCACACCCTAATAAAAATGTCTGCGCACGCCTATGAAGCAATTTAGTTAAGGACATGTCCAGAAATTCATTTTTGCCCCGCGGTCTGGCGGAATACCAAATATGAAAAAAAAATTAAATAAAATTATCTTTCTTTTTCCTATTTCTTTGTGGCTTTTGTGTGTCTTTTCAACCTCTTGTTTGTCTTTTGGGTGGGTTTCAGATATTGATGACGTTCATAATTGTACTTCCATCTAAATGTGTTTATCATTCGCACACATAAAGTTGTGGAAAATATAATAAATACATGTTTTCGCATATAAAATAACATATATATATATATATATATATATATGGTGATGTTAATTACTTGAATTGTATTTTTATTTTTTTATTTTTACATAATTCTTATTATTACATTTCAAATATATATATATATATATATATATATAAGGAAGCTAATATATAGAACATGAAATAAATGGCATACCCTAGTTCAGTAACATTAAGAGGTTAAATAATATCTTCCAAAGAGGATTTGAAATATAATAATTAACAAAAGGGAAACAGTGATACGAGAGAATTAAAATTGATTTTGATTTGTCTTGTCGAGATATTTGTATTATGTTTTGAAAAACGTCAATCTTGTGTCGTTACATTTCGTTTCTGATTGACAGATCTGTTCTTTTTGCTGCTTTCTGATTAGCTCACTCTTAATCCAGGTGTTGGATATATAATTCCCAATGCCTCTTTCATCTGCGCCCATTCCCCTTTTGGAATTCGGGATTATTTGTTCTCTTGCACTGACGAAAGGAATCCAGCTTATCCTCTAAACAACTGTATGCTGCACTATCTTGTTATTTGTGCTTATTTACGTTGCTTTGGTCTTCCTTAACAATCGTTTATTTCGTTACTAAGAAACAGTTTGTCAATAAAATCGGCGCAATCAGTTTATTTCTAGGAAAGCAAATTATTCGACAAGGAGAAACAGATAATTAAAGTATTCTGTGCATAATTTTGTTTTAAATACCAGATATTGCAAAGAAAATACTCCTCTAAAAATAATTTTTAAAAATTTTCTCTTTATTGTACTTTGCAAAATATTATCAAAATTTTCTGGATAAAAACCAGCTCTCTGCCATGGAAAAAACCGAAAGAGTTCAATTCCATTTGTAAATCAAAGATGATCAACATATGGTACATTAAACGAATATGGCGACAAATTAGGATAAAGGAGTTTATTTCTGTGATTGACTAGGGGTCATTGTTATATTGATCCCTAGTCAATCACAGAATGCGGTTCCAATGCAATAAAACGCGATTGAAAATGAAAATTTCGACCATAATAATTAAAAAAATGAAGTACATAAATTTGTTCTACATATCAGATCTTGCAAAGAAAAGCAACCTCTCGAATACTTTTAAAACATTTCTCGTTTCGCACTCTGACAAATCTTCAAAATTTTCTGTACAAGATATGGAATTTTGGTGCCTGTCATGGGAAAAATAAAAAGAGCCCAATCGTATTTGTAAATCAATAATGAACAACATATTTTTTACTAAAAGAATAAGTCGGCAAATTAGGATATTGCACTTTATTTCTGGGATTGACTAAGGGTCTATGAAGAATTCGACAATAATAATAAAAAAAAATTAATAAAATGATGTACATATATTTGTTCTACATATCTGATGTTGCAAAGAAATGCAGCCTCTCAAATACTTTTAAAAAAATTTCTCTTCTTCACACTTTGACAAAAAATCGTCATATTTTTCCGGATGAGAACAGGAATTTCACTCCCTGCCATGGGAAAAATAAAAATAATCCAATCCCATTTGTAAATTAAGGATGAACAACGTATTGTGTACTAAAAGAATAAGTCGGCAAATTAGGATAAAGTAGTTTATTTCTGGGATTGACTAGGGGTCTAAAATGCGATAAAACGCGATTGAAAAAAAAAAATTCGACAATAATAAAAAACAATTAAAAAAAAAAAAAAATGAAGTACATGCGAATTTGTTCTACTTATCGGATCTTGCAAGGAGAAGCATCATATACTTTTAAGAAATAAATTTTCTCTTTGTCGCACTTCGTCAAAAAATCGTCACAAATTGTCATAATTTTTCGGATTAACTCTATAGTAATTATTTTGGGATGTCGCATGAATGTTTCTGTGATTTTTGAAAGAAGAAACTTGTCTTTGTGAATATCTTTAAAAGGTTCTTATGCAGAGCGATCTGGTAATATCATTTTCTATTGATAATATGCATAAGTCTGCCAATCTTTCATTATTCGTAGTGTTACGATATTTGTGTTTTATGTAGCTCATCCTGGAGAAAGTTCGTTCCACCTCACAATTTGCAATTGGGAGGGTTAGGAAAATTTTTAAATTGTGTGCAGTGCGGTAGTCTGAAAGTGTGTTGGGGAAGGGGGCGATGGATATAACCCCTCCATTGACTTCACAATAAGCCCTCCATACAATCCATACTGGAATTTCTCTTCCAGTCATCGCCCCCTCCCCCCCCCCCTCCACACACACACACACCACCACGACCACTTTGGCAGATCCACTTTACGTTATTGTTTAGGTGACTTGAGAAAATAATTGAATTTTAGCTGTCTATAACTGACGACTTTACTCTTAAAAATACTAATAGCGAGTGATAGAATAAAAACAAAGCACAAATATTTAATGACATTCTGTCTAAATGAAATATGTTTTGTCTAATATTCCAAAAGAAGAAGAATTCCATATTTTGACCCCGGTAGCAGAAATTGCTAGAGTGGAGACGGACGTCGCCTTTTTCAGCAGCCTACAGATTATTTTACATAAAAAAAAACGATCTTCTAATCCGATTTGCCAAGAACAAAGAAAAGAAGCCTGTTTGTGAGAGACATTTTTCTGTGACTCTTCTTTCGACTTTTCGTTCACACTCCTTTCTTTTCCCACTCTCACCCGTCACCTACTATCGGAGGTGACTTCCCACCTCCCCCTAAAAACCACGAACGTTGCAAAGTGGGCGGTTCCGATGGTACGGGGAGAATTCCATTTTATTATCCTTTATCTTTACCGGTCATCAACCGAAGTAAACATGTTTCTAGTCGAGTAAAATTAGCATTTTCACTGTTCCATCGAAATGGTGGCGCAGCCAGGGGCGACAGCAGCGTAGGCTGGAGTAGGCTGTAGCCTACTCGGACTTTTTGGGTGTTAGTACTCAATTATACCACAAATGCGCCACAAAATCCCCAAAATTGTGTTATAATAATCTATCATTAAAAATCGTGAATTAATTTAAAAAAAACTTTAATTAGAATTCCCATTTCGGTAGAAATGGGAATTCTAATACGGCTGCTTCCACATACGGCTGCTTTTCCCGGCTAGCTACATCGGCTAGATTTACAGCTAGTTCTAAAGCGTTCCATCTGCGTCGCACAGCTGGAAAAAGTTTCTTGTTTGGAGTGTAAAATGTTGCCAAACCATATCTGCAGAACAAATACCTATCAACTATCCCATCCCCAGATAATCTGTAAAATAAATAATTAACTATTGTACTTTTTGTTTGCCTCCCCCAACTTTTATGCTTTTCCTTTTGACCCATAGTTTAGGAAGCGACCTCCCCCTCACTTCGCGGAAACAGGATCTCTCTTCAAAAGCTCTTATTAGTTCGGAATTTCTTCTCAATGTTTTCCTCTCCTTAGTGAAATCTCTTTAGCATCTACAAACTTAGATTTCATTAAAAAGTTCACGATCTTCAATTAAAATATCAGGAGAAATCATACAAGTTCGCAGATTGATAAACGTGCAGATGCACACTGATTGCAGATGACATAGGCGCAGGGCCCCCACATCCAATTTTGGGCCCGGGAACCAAGTCGAGTCGCGGGCCCTAGATAAAAAAATAAAAGGGGGGAGGGTATCCTTTTTTCTGTATTATTTAGGGGTAGAGTTGAATTGCATAAAATATATCTAGTACAAGGTTTTCAACAATATAACACTGGTTTTACAAAATATAACACTGCTGGCCGCCCACCTTGCTGCTTCATGTCTTCGGACGAGCCGGACGATCTGGGCTTTCGACAATATAACACTGTGACAAAATTGCCGCCATATTCACGAGGAGTACGATCAGGTTAAACATGTGGGTCCGTAAGTCATTTCCCGTAAGTCCTTTGGGTGATAGGGGAAGGAGGGTACGGTCCCTGTGGATGGCTCCCGCACTGGTTTCCGGTCTAAATTGGGTGGCACTTCTCGGCCGTTCAAACAGTTACCTTACATCATTCTGGTAGGTCGGACGGTCTGGGTCTCAGCAACAACAATATAACACTGAAAAATAAGAAATTCGTGAAGGATATTTCATATGATGGCAAGTGGTGTTAGCCCAGACCGTTCGACCTACCATAAAAGGTGTAAGGTAACTGTTTGGACAGCCGGGAAGTGCCACCCAATTTAGACCGGAACACAGTGTGGGAGGCATCCACAGGGACCGTACCCTCCTTTCCTTTCCACTAACCTCTTGGAAGAACTTACGGACTCACATATTTAACGTGATCGTACTCCGCGTGAACACGGCGGCAGTTTTGGCAGTGTCGGATGGCAAGTGGTGTGTACATTTAATTTTAGAAGAAATATTTTTATACTTTTTTGCTTGATAATTTCGCATGTTTGGAACAATCGGAGATGACATTTCCAGAACTACAAGTGTAAATCATTAGTGACCACCTCCAAAGTTCGATGCTGAATCAGTCATTATATAAGCTATTCCTATAGCCAACCCTGAGAAATAGATATTGTAAAAAACTAATTTTTTAACCGAAAGTGACATCTATAGAACCAGAAGTAGAAATTCTTAATGAATTTTTAACCTCTATAATATTTGATACTTAATCTATAATATATCAGTCATCATAAGCTCTATCTATAATCGATTCTAAGAAATAAATGTTTAAAGGAAAATGAGTTTTTCTTATCTATAATTGGAAAAAGAACTGAAAGTAGAATTCCTTTGTGAATCCCCACTCTCCCTGAAATTCGATGCTAAATTCATATCAGTCATCACCTAAACTATATCTATAGTCAATCGAAATATACATTTAATGGAAATGTTTTGAACCATAAAATACAAATCCGCAAGTAGAAATCCTTAGAAAACCAAATTCCAGAGGAGGTTCCCTACTTCCTTTGGAATTTGATGCTGAATCCATATCAGTAATTATCTAAGGTCATAAAAATAATATTAATAATAATAAAAGATGTTGCAAGGAAAATGGAAATTTGTTAAATGAAAGTCACATTTCCACAATCGGAAGTTGAAATTCTTAGTGATTTCCTCTAACCTCTTTGAAATGTGACTGCATCAATCATCGTCTAAACTTTATCTGTAGCCAAATTCCAAGAAATAGATACTGCAAGGGAAATTTTTTGAACCAGAAATAGAAAAAAATACAAATTAAAAATTTTTCCTCAATCCCTCTACTTTCCACCCAAAGCTCTATTTACAGCCAATCTTAAAAATTGGATGCTTCAAGGAAAAAGGAAAATTTTGAACTAGAAAGGTAAAAAGAAGCAGATATGAAAATCTTTAGTGAACCATTCTCTACTTCATTCAGAATTTAATGCTCGATCCCTATCAAGCCTTGTCTAAGCATAATCTATAATATATCCTGAGAAATTCATACTTCAAAAATTTTTTTTGTAAAAACAATGACATTGCACCATTTCTGTGGCCAACAACCACACATACAAAAAAATATATAGTGTTATAGTCGAATTATCCCCAATCAACATGCATATGCAGCATTTAAATAAAATAAAATATGTCCGAAATATCTCGGGATTTTATCAGACAATCAACTTTCATTTGTTTCGTAACGTTTTAGATGGAAACAGCACATGTTCAGGTACATGCCATTTTTGTGCCTCAATCGTTTTGACCCACTGAAAAATCCCAAGAAGCAATGTTCTCTGTTTTTGACAAAAACCGTTTTTTAACAATTAGCAGTAAATGTTTGTATCTTCCAAATGCTCTACTAAAATTATCCTAAGAGATTTTAATCGGCATATTTTTGAAAACTTTACCGACGAAATTCATTTTTGATTTAATGCATTATATCAGTCTATTACAAAATTAAATTTTCTAAATTATTTGAATACCAATTCGCCAAGTATTGACACAATTGAAAAAATGACATTGTTGAGAACAGTTTATACCAGCATAGCGGGAGCAGTAACATTTTATTTTATTTTGTAGCACTACAACTACTTTACAGAGTACATAGTTTAATAGAACCTTTTTATTTTTCGGATTTTTAAGTACCACTATTATTATTTGATTTTCTCCAAAAATCAAATCAGCATCAGGGTAATGCCTAACCAACATAGCTACTAAATTTCAAGCAAATTTAGTGAATATCTTTTGAATTACAGTGCCTAGTGCATTTAGCTGCCGCCTAGATACTTCCACATTTGGATAATCTGCCAATATAACGTTAATAAAATGAAGATCATCGAAAATGTTTTTGTTTCATAACTAATTATTTTATTCTAATTCATTTTTATAATTGCATTAAGAGAATGGAAACATGAAGTTATTTCAAAATTATATTGCCATGTGTTCTCTAAACTCATTTATTATGTTCATAAAATATTTCTTCCAAAATGTATCAATTCTGATACTTATGAGATAAAATCTCAAATGAGTATGTACAAAAGAATCCATATAATAAAAAAATCCTTTTCCAATTAGGATTTCGGGAGAGGGGGTAGACCCCCAAATCTTCCCCCTCCTCCCCAGGATACGTCTTGGCAAAATGTAATATATAATAAAGAAAATGTGAACTTTTTCTTTCAATGGTTTTTCTCTACTAATTACAAAATTCAACATAAAATCATATAATATAAAGTGAAAGTTTAAAAACGCATTATTATAAACACCAAAGCATTCATATTCCTTTAATAATGCAGTATTTTGATTGATGTTATGTACATATTTAACTATAGTTATTTTAAAGCAATACATTTACAAAGCAGTATAGAAATGTGATATAATAAATTTAATTTATTCTAAGTTTAACTTTGTTTCAAGATTAAGATATCTAAAAATAATGACGCATTAGCGCTGATTACAAAACTTGCTTCTTAAAGTAATATAGACTATTACATCAATGTGGGAAGCAAGTTCATACCTTCAAGGAAAGAGCGATTTAATCTACTTTGGTTCGTGCCATGCCAAACTAAACCAGTAGCAAGAACCTAGAATTTTTCCTTTCTACAGCTCTGCATTCAGTCATTCTTTGATTCAGTGGGACCACAGAGACGGTTAGAAATTCTTTGAAAGAGAGTCCCACACCTTCTTTAAAGTATCTTGGGGCACCGTATGGATACCCCGTCGCATTAATTGGTTTACGAGGAGGGCGCCCCCTTCCCATCCCTATCATTTCATAAAAGAAACCTGTTGACAAGGGTCGCTTTAGTAATGGATGGATACATTTCGCTAGGATGTGATTGACATGAGCTGTAAACTTGAATGAATGAAACTTACCCACTAGTGTTATGAACGTAGCTATTTTAGCAGTGCAATTCTAGAAAATTGCTCCCTGCTTCCCTGTAGGGATCCGTTTTTTTTTGTTTTTTTTTTGCCTTGTCGACATCGCCTTTCTTAACAACAAATCATGACAAATTCTGCCATTAAACAAAAAGACATTATGAAGCTATCGTTACCCAGACGACTTGTATTAAACCAAGGAGACCTTCTTTCAGCCTTTTTTTTTTACTATTTTGGAAATCGGACAATCTTCAAGTAATTTAGGAAAAAAAAATTATAAATTCATACACAGATGTTCTATAATATTTTATCTTCACCAATGTTCACGGGCCACTTCACCAATGTCAACAGTCACCGGGCTCCAGTAACGTGGTCCTAACTGACCCCCCCCCCTTTGTGGGGGCCCTATAGGCGTACAAAGAAAAAACATATATCATGCATGATTTACACGATGCAAAGAAATAGGATTAAAAACTCATTACATGCGTTTTGTTTAGTTATAGACCGGAGTTTCAGATTGCGTGCGCATTTCGAACAAACTGAATGCATATCGCGTACAAAAATTTTCGGATTGCCAAAGTAGTTTTATTTGTTTAGATATGCATAATAACATATTTTGTTTCGTAATAAACAAAAAAATAAGAATAAATCGTATACAAGGAAGAATTTCTGGAATATGTTGCGAATATGAGGTGAGCGAGCCCGCAACTTATTCGAAAAGTACCACATACCGTGTTCGCTGAGAAGAGGGCATCGGAGACTAAACTTTTGCGAGTTAAAGGCCCAACATCATTACATTATGCATTGTTATTCCATTTTGACCTTGAGAAACAATAACTTACGAAACTATATTCATAATGTCTGATAAAATGATGAGAGAAAAGTGATAGGAATATCTCGATCGCAATGATTGAAAAAGTTATGCAATATGTAATAAAAAAATATAAATTTTAAAAAATCGAGAATTATTAGCAGTAAATATTAATTTAAACAGAAATTTTAGTAGTCAAAAACTGACGGTTTTACTCTTAAAAATACTAATAGCGAATGATAGAATAAAAATTAAACACCAATATGTAATGGCATTCTGTCTAAATGAAATATGTTTTGTGTAATGTTCCAAAAGAAGAAGAATTCCATATTTTGACAATGTATAAAATAATTTTTTCCGTGATTGTAACAGAGCGATGTCCTGACAATGACATTATGTGATGTTCTATGGATGCATCAATGCGATGTGTAGTCAAAAACTGACGGTTTTACTCTTAAAAATACTAATAGCGAATGATAGAATAAAAATTAAACACCAATATGTAATGGCATTCTGTCTAAATGAAATATGTTTTGTGTAATGTTCCAAAAGAAGAAGAATTCCATATTTTGACAATGTATAAAATAATTTTTTCCGTGATTGTAACAGAGCGATGTCCTGACAATGACATTATGTGATGTTCTATGGATGCATCAATGCGATGTGCAAAGAACATCACATGCGACGTCTCGAAAGGCGGACATTCGGCTGTTGCTGGAACATATGTAGAACATCGCCGTACCATAATGCGACATTCCTGGGATATGATCAATAAACTGCATTGTAATTGATTTGGGATGTCGTATGCATGTGTCTTTTATTTTTGAAAGAAGAAACTTGTCTTTGTGAATATCTTTAAAAGATTGGTATGCAGTGGCGTAGTCTGAAAGTGTGTTGAGGAGAGGGAGCATGGCCATAACTTCGCCATTGTCTAGCAATAAGCTCTCCATACAATCCCTCTTACGGTCATCGCTCCCCCCTCCCCTTTTCGAGATCCATTTCACTTTATTGTTTCGGTGACCTGAGGAAATAATTCAATTTTAGTAGTTTATAACTGACGATTTTACTCTTAAAAATATTGATAGGGAATGATAGAATAAAAATTAAACACGAATATGTAATGACATTCTGTCTAAATGAAATATGTTTTGTGTAATGTTCCAAAAGAAGAAGAATTCCATATTTTGACAATGCATAAAATAATTTTTTCCGTTAATGTAACAGAGCGATGTCATGGCAATGACGTTTTGTGATGTTCTATGGATGCATCAATGCGATGTGCAAAGAACATCACATGCGACGTCTCGAAAGGCGGACATTCGGCTGTTGCTGGGACATACATAGAACATCGCCGTACCATAATGCGACATTCCTGGGACATGATCAATAAACTGTATTGTAATTGGTTTGGGATGTCGTATGAATGTTTCTTTTATTTTTGAAAGAAGAAACTTGAATATATTTAAAAGGTTCATATGCATTGGCGTAGTCTGAAAGTGTGTTGAGGAGGGGAGAATGACCATAACTCCTCCATTGTCTCACAATAAGCTCTCCATACAATCCCTCTTTCGGTCATCCCCCCCCCCCCCCCCCCCCCCCGCTTTTCAAGATCCATTTCACTTTATTGTTTCGGTCACCTGAGGATATAATTCAATTTTAGTAGTTAATAACTGGCGATTTTACTCTTAAAAATACTGATAGGGAATGATAGAATAAAAATTAAACACGAATATGTAATGACATTCTGTCTAAATGAAATATGTTTTGTGTAATGTTCCAAAAGAAGAAGAATTCCATATTTTGACAATGTATAAAATAATTTTTTCCGTGAATGTAACAGAGGGATGTCCTGGCAATGACGTTTTGTGATGTTCTATGGATGCATCAATGCGATGTGCAAAGAACATCACATGCGACGTCTCGAAAGGCGGACATTCGGCTGTTGCTGGGACATACATAGAACATCGCCGTACCATAACGCGACATGCCTGGGACATGACCAATAAACTGTATTGTAATTGTTTTGGGATGTCGTATGCATGTTTCTTTTATTTTTGAAAGAAGAAACTTGAATATATTTAAAAGGTTCATATGCATTGGCGTAGTCTGAAAGTGTGTTGAGGAGGGGAGAATGACCATAACTCCTCCATTGTCTCACAATACGCTCTCCATACAATCCCTCTTTCGGTCATCGCCCCCCCCCCCCTTTCCAGATCCATTTCACTTTATTGTTTCGGTGACCTGAGGAAATAATTCAATTTTAGTAGTTTATAACTGGCGATTTTACTCTTAAAAATACTGATAGGGAATGATAGAATAAAAATTAAACACGAATATGTAATGACAATCTGTCTTAATGAAATATGTTTTGTGTACTGTTCCTAAAGAAGAAGAGTTTCATATTTTGACAATGTATAAAATAATGTAACAAAAAGACAAACATGCAATATCGCAGCAGCACGAAAAAAATGTACGTCTCAATGGGACTATACTGCGACAGCCCATAAACGTTCCAAATGTGACCGCCCTTTAATGTAACAAAGAGACAAACATGCGATATCGCAGCAGCACGAAAAAAATGTATGTCTCAATGGGACTATACTGCGACAGCCCATAAACGTTCCAAATGTGACCGCCCTTTAATGTAACAAAGAGACAAACATGCGATATCACAGCAGCACGAAAAAAATGTACGTCTCAATGGGACTATACTGCGACAGCCCATAAACGTTCCAAATGTGACCGCCCTTTAATGTAACAAAGAGACAAACATGTGATATCGCAGCAGCACGAAAAAAATGTACGGCTCAATGGGACTATACTGCGATAGCCCATAAACGTTCCAAATGTGACCGCCCTTTAATGTAACAAAGAGACAAACATGCGATATCGCAGCAGCACGAAAAAAAGAACGTCTCAATGGGACTATACCGCCACAGCCCATAAACGTTCCAAATGTGACGGGACGTTAATGGATCATTGCGATGTCCACAGAACATTTGTGGTACCATGTGTGCTGTATGGGTATTTCCTTCCTTCCGGTAAAAAGTAGAATGCTGTGTTGAGCGGGTGATTTTTAGTGAATTTTTTTCGAGAGTTAGGCTTAGCGCAAAAAATTAACTGTGTTTTCCTTTGGGGCACGGCAGTTTCGGAATGCCGCCGTCCCGAAAGGGTTAAGGAAAACTTGTTGCTCCATAGTCACGGATTTTTTTTTTTAAATTTTACCATGGATACACAAGGTAATAAAACCCCCAAATCTGAATTTGTAATGTATATATCGCAATAATTGCCAAGATACAGGCATTTGAAAAATGGTCATTTTTGCCGAATGGCGGCCATCTTGGATTTTGCACCAATGTTAATAAATGTAATAGCTTGAGAACTAATGGCTCAAATTAAATAATTCTGGTACCAATTTGAAGCTATTGATATCAGGAATATAAGTACTATATCAAAAAATAAAGGAAAATATATTTTAATATCGTTATTACATGAAAATTACAAAAATCACCTTCGGATGGATAGTCAACTTTAATAGGCTGTAAAAAAAATGGCCCCTAATATTTTTTCTGAAACTTGGTACAAATACTAACTAATGTGCGCTTTAAGTACAAAAAAAATTAGAAAGGTAATATTTCTTATTACAGAGAAAAATAGCTATAAAACATATATACATTTAGTTAACATTTGACATGGAATGGTTTAATCATTTAAAAAAATATATTTTTAAAAACAAAATAATGAGCAAAAGCAAAATATAGGAATTTTTTTATACACTAACTAGTATGTGTGTTTTAAGCACAAAAAAAAATAGGATGGTAATATTTAATTTAATGACTAAAGAAATACTGTTATATGTGTAGGAAATGTTGTGATGAAAGAGGGAAACTTATTTATTATTTTTCCATATTTTACTTTAAAGTCAATATAAGTTAATTTTAATTTAATTTTAATATATGTCACTAAAGTTTCTTTTGAATGTATTAATATTGTTTGTTTCTTTTTTACTATTTAATATTACCTTGCTTATTACACTTCAATATTAAAGTTCCTAATTTATTTTAATAATGTTTCTTTTACTAATTGCTTTTCCTACAGTTTGGCCTGTGCATATTTCTTGGTTGTTTATCTTTTATAATTATCATCAACAATCAACAAATTCTCTAAAACTTCACTTGCTTTTAACCCAGAATTAAATAGACCACAGCCAACAAAGAAACACAAAAGAAAAACTCAACTCAATTATATGTTAAACTAAAACTTTCTTTATTAACACTTTAAATTACTAACACTTAAATTATTAACACTTTAAATTTACGAACAAAAACATCTTCCAAATTGTTAATACTAAATAAAAGATCGTATAGTGTATGATTGAAAGTACATTGCGATGATTAGAAAAGAACATTTAAAACCCAAATTAAATAGCCCAGTTATCAATTTTAATTCCCAGTTATTAATTTAATCCCCCGGCTCAGATTCCACTCTGGTCTGAAGACCAGAGTTTGGTCTGCCTGAGCTGTCCACCACTAAAAATGCTAAATGAATATCTCAAAATAATAAAAACAAACACAATTGGTGAATGATAAAATTACAAATGATTAAAATTCAGAATAATAAAAACAAACACTAAATAGTAAAATGTAAACTCCCAATTGGTACATGTATCAAAATTATAATTCTCAAAGGTACAAAAAAAGGAAAACGAAGCTGCCAGTATCAAAAAGATTAAAATGCCGAACAGATTCTCAGTCGCAGCTCCTTCTATAACAATAATTATCATTTGAGCAGCGAAGATTCTAGTTGGTGAATATAGATGGCAGCACCAAACCCGATAACAGTGTGCAAACAAGTTGCATTTGCACAACACACACATTTAAAACCAAAGAAGACTGGTTGCATGGAAAAAGCACTTATGAAGGAGGCAAGGAAACACCTAGGTTCCAATCCCTCCAGGAACCTGAAAGCTGTACGTAAACACGCTGATGAATTGTAGTCTGGCACATAGATGGCAGTCGAATACCACTTTTGATCAATGCTGGCAGTAGGACGGAATTTCACTTTTGATCAATGCCGGCAGTAGAACGGAATTTCACTTTTGAGCAAGAATTTTACTTTTGGTACAATACTTTTTTTTTGAAAATCAAACACCATCTTTAACACCGGCAATATAACAGAATTGCCAGTTTGAAGAAGATCACGGTTGGGAGGAAAAGGCCTGCCTTGAACAAGGCTACACTCTGATGAAAAATGAAGATATTCAAACTCAAAGGTAGCTGAATCTGCATCGACTTGAGCTTGGATAGTCACAACGTCATCATTGGAAGCTCATTTCAAGATCTTAGTCAAGGTTCATTCCCATCGAAGATTTCCGTTGCATCGGAATTTATTCAAGCCATCACTTCGTAAATTCAAAGAAACTAAGCTTACGTGAGGATTGACCATGATCTCCAAAACACCCTTTTGGAGAGCGTCCCAGGTGCTCAGCATGAGCCCTGGACGCGGGACTTAAAAATCCTTCAACCTCCCTGCTCTGCTGCTCAGAATCGAACTCAAAGCATTCTTACGGCGACCGCGGCCCCTCAGCGTTGCTGGAAATAATCAATACATCGCGATTCACATTCCCGTTAACGGGCATTTATGCAAATTTAATATGAACGACTCTTCCCGTTCACCGGCGTGAACCGTGATGTTTTTCAACATGAGGTTTCATGCAAATCAGTTCTCAATGCGTACGCATCTGATTTGCATATCTGGGGGCATTTCCGGAACTGTCCATTCTCGGATATATAGGGCAGAGGTTTCTTGAAGCAATCAGATCGGAAGATCGAGTTAAGACGATCAGACGAAGTCCGACGAGTCAGACGGACGAGAGATAGACACTGCCCATACAGCAAAGATCGTCACAAGTGTGACAGTGACGTTGTAATCACGTGACATATGAGTCACAATGTGATATCACAGTTGTGATTTCTATGTGACGTTGCACATTGGTAATATTGTGACCTTATTGTAACTATACTTTGTGAAGTTTCTGCACCTTTATTAACACGTCACAATGTGACGTCGCATTTGTGATTTGTATACAACATCGCTAATTGGTGACACCATGACATTACTGTGACTATATTTTGTCACGTATCTGCAACTAAACATAAATGTCACAATGTGACGTCACATTTGTGATTTATATTTAACATCGCTAATTGGTGACACCATGACATTACTGTGACTATATTTTGTCACGTATCTGCCACTGAACATAAATGTCACAATGTGACGTCACATTTGTGATTTATATTGAACATCGCTAATTGGTGACACCATAGCATCACTGTGACTATATTTTGCCACGTATCTGCAACTGAACATAAATGTCACAATATGACGTCACATTTGTGATTTATATTTAACATCGCTAATTGGTGACACCATGACATTACTGTGACTATATTTTGCCACGTATCTGCAACTAAGCATAAATGTCACATTGTGACGTCACATTTGTGATTTATATTCAACATCGCTAATTGGTGACACCACGACATTACTGTGATTATATTTTGTGACGTATCTGCAACTAAACATAAATGCTACAATGCGACGTCACAGTTGTTACTTCTAGGCGACGATGCGTATTAGTAACATTGGGACTCTATTGGGACTATATTTAGTGACGTTTCAACCACTTGATAAACACATAACAATGCAACGTCACATACGCGACTTATATGCAGCATCGATAATTAGTGACACTGTGAGATTACTGTGACTATATTTTGTAACTTTTCTGCAAATAAACATAAATGTCACAATATGACGTCATTGTTGTGACTTGTATGCAATATTGCATATTGGCTACATTATGCCATTGATGTAACTATATTTTGTAACTTTTATGCAACTGAATATTATTGTTACAATGAGGCGTAACAGTTGGGATTTCTATATAACATCGCTCATTGATGACACTGTAACATTGTCGTAACTATATTTTGTGTTGTTTTCGGCCCTAACTATAAATGTTACAATGCAACGTAGCAGTGGTATTGGCAAAACTATGACGGCACTGTAATAATTTATTATACTTCTGCTGCTTAAATCAGAGCACAATAGCTATATAAACGTCACTGTTGTGTCTTGTATTTCACATCATGTATTGGTGTTACCTTACACCTTTCTGGTAGGTCGGACGCATCTGGGTTTCAACATCATGTATTGATAACACTGTGAAATGTACGATTAAGAACTTATATATTTTTTTCTTTTTCAAGACAAAGCATTTTGTAAACCCACTATGTATTTACCTTCAGCTATAACTGCTTTCCTTTAACTGTCGTTTTTCTAAGCGATACATAAAACAGTGATCACTAGCTGCGGGACTCGCACCGAACCACAACATGTCCAGTATAGTTTACGGGCAACGTAAATATAAGGTAATAACTGTGTATAACTATTTTTAAGAATGAAAACTGTCCAGTAATATGTATGGCTAACTTCAATTTATGGTCAATGACCGTATTTTTATAAAAAAAAATATCTTATTGTGCAGTTTGACAATTTACAAAATTGTATTGAACTTTAAAATCAAAAAGCAGCTGGTTGTGGGTGCCACATTTAACGTACTTTATATGTAACAAAGAAAATCCAATATTGAAATATGATGATGCACACAAAATAGTCTGACATAGATACTTTACAATTTTGTACATACAAATCAATCGAAGCACATTCCATATTTCTTAAAATTTTGAAAGAAAAAAAAATATATATAGGCATGTTGTCCAAGTTGTCAGTGTTTATAGATATATAGATATAATCTATCCCTGATATTCGAAACATGCATTTTGTGTTCATTTTTTTAAAATGCTTGGACTTGATAAAGAGTTTTATAGAAATGATCCATTCATTATTAGGCATAGGGCTTGTCCACGTGTAAAGCGTCCATGCTTGGTCTTCAGCTTGATGACTAGAGGTTTGCATTTTATTTTCTACTTGATTGATGATTCTCTGTTTGATACTTTTATTTGTAAGGCATTTTTTTAATGTTGGGTTCTTTTGAGTTAAAACTTCTCTCTACTCTTTCATTGGATTTTCAAAATTTATTTTCTATATATATATATAATATGAAAATTCAAAGATTGAATAGAGAGAAGTTGTAACTCAAAGTACCTTAATTTAAAACAAGCCTACAAATTAAAAAAAAGTATTATAAATAGAATTTTCAATCATGAGGGAAAATATAATGACGTAATCACATGTAAATATAAAAGTATAAGTTCCGGAGATGAATCAAGCCGGGTAAAAGTTTATGATACTGTAATAGTGGTTCAATAAATATAACCCCAAAGGTTCGCCTTCCCTGATGATGAGTGACAGAACTCACCAATGGCTGGCTACGAAGTTAATAAAATGGCAGAGACATGTATACACAATAATTTTCATCATAATATAGAAAAAAATCTTTAATTTATGTTTTAAGATATAATAACATTCCAATCATCATAAAACAGCTATTAGATGTTATATCACATCGTTTCAAATATTTTTCAACACAATATGTACTTGATTCACATAAATGTTAAATGTATTACACAACATAATTTTTTCAGCATTCTTTATATTTATTCATAGACACTTGAAGTCATTATTTTATATCGATGAGATTTCTGTTATATATTTTTTCAACCACTACTAAATCTGATGCCACAACAAATATCACGCCATCCAGCACTCGCTTTCACAGGCGCTCCGAAAAAGAAAGAATTAAAAAAAATATTAAATAATAAAATATTAAAATACATCTACATAAACGGACACCCTCAAAACCGGAAGTCACAGCCACGAAAAACGCAAGTACATGAAAAGTGCGGTTTCTTTACAGACGAACATTTAACACAGAATATATTACATTTACATTCAGCATGAAAACACATTTAAAACAGTAAAATTAAGAGTTTATAAAATACCGATACACAATATATATAACCCCTGCAGTTATTTTTTATGTATCTATTATTTTTACTTTCCTTATATATATGGTAAAATGTATAAGGAAAGTTTTGTGACACGGTCGAAAATTCGAATTCGAGTTTTCGACGGGAAAGCACGCTTCAAGCATCCCTGAACACGAATCAAACGTTTTTGAGGTAATGTATGTGTATGTGTGTGTGTGTATGTGTGTGTGTGTGTGTGTGTATGTGTGTGAAAGTGTGTGTCAGTTAGTCTGTGGAGACGATATCTCACGAACGAATAGAGAAATTCGAAAGAAATTTGGTACAAAAATTACAATCCGTGAATACTGGAAACCTATTGTTTTTTAACACAATCGAATGTTCAGAACCCTTCCCTCTAAATTTTAAGATGAAATTTTGAAAACATCATTAAACAAATCAAAACAGTTAATAAAGTTACGCAAATAGACAATTCTTATGTAATTTTTTCTTAGAAAACGATTGACATACATTTTGGAGCGCTAGCATAAACCGTTCTCAAGATATTGCACATTTTTCAAATAAATTTATCAAAAAATCGCATAAATTGAAAAAAATATTAACTGTTGACAAACATGTTCATTTTTCATATATAATATCATGCGATAAATTGGGTGACATCATTCTCGTGGATCTAGCTCGTTTCATTCTTGAGAAAAGATACTCTGAGAAATACTTTTGTATTTGAAAGCCAATAGTGATTTATCTGCTATAAGAATAACTTATTTCTCCTCCATAACGCTTGGCGAGATTTTGACAACGAATTTAGCTATATGTCGCCAACCTTTTTTAATGTTGCCAAATTAAAGAAAATCTCGTCAAATGGATAAAAATGACGCTAAATCAATAAAAATGACGACTCATTGACGAAAATTCAATATCTTGGAAAAAATATAAGTATCTACTGTAAAAATAACCTATTTTATTTTTACTCTAAACGTGGTAAATTGATTGCAATATAAGGAAAGTCATGTGCTGCTCGCATCAGATTTTTTTTATCGGGTTTTAATTCATGAATATGAATACATCTACTATTTCCAGGTTCAAAGTTCTTGTTTTTATCAATTTGATCATTTTCAATACCCTGTATTTATACTAGCGTGCCAATTTTTATGTCAATCGTTTTATAATGAAAAATAACATAGAAAATTATTATTTACGTAATTTCATTGAAAATTTTGATTTTTTTACAATTTTTCCAAATTTCATTCGAAAATTTGGGAGTGTTCTGAACATTCGAATGTGTCTAAGACCAATATAGTTTCAGTGTTCACAGATGGTAATTTTTGTACTAAATTTCTTTCAAATCTCTCCATTCGTTCGTGAGATGTCGTCTTCACAGACTCACGGTCACACACACACACATACACACACGCAGACATCACCTCAAAAACGTCTGATTCATGTTCAGAGATGCTTGAAACGTGATCTCCCGTCGAAAACTCGAACTCGAATGTTCAAGCCCGTCTCAATACTTTTCTTATACATTATATTACTTATGTATAAGGAAAGTAATAAGCTTACCAAATTTCGTGAAATTCACTTGATTATTTTGAGATATCGCCTTTTTTTTTTTGGAAAACCAAAATTACAAATATAGAGAACTATTTATAAAACTACTCATTCATAAAGCAATATTATTCATACTACTTTTAAAAGTAAAAAAATAAGTAATAAATAGGACTTTCTTAGGACTTCAAACACATTTTAACTTGTATTAAAATAATAAAATATATCTGCTTATTCGCGATATATCTGGCGAAGTACTCACTCACATTCACAATATTTTGAGAAAAAACATTAAAATTCATTTATTTTGAGTAATTTTCTAAAATTCACAATTTTAAAGGAAAGCGTTAACATTTGCAATTTAAGAAAATGCTCAAATGTATCTTTTTATTTAAAATCGCTAAAAGTACCAATTCTATTTAAAAACTTTAAAACTTGTAATTTTAATAAAAGCTATAAATACGAATGTCACAGAGAATCGCGATAATACTAATATTTCATGAAAAAAGAAAGAACATATTATGTCTGGCCTTATATTACCATATTTTACAGTGACTTTACATCTACAACAAAAATGCAGCTGCTCGATAGTTTTGAGGAAGCTGTTCTAGTATTTATCAACAATCTTAGTGGCGGGAAATTAAAGAATGCCGTGTATCATTGCGTATGCCGTAGATGTAATTTCCCACATTCGTGTTTTTAACACATTTGAATACAAATCATATCGGGCTGAGACTTATTAACCTTCGGGTCGAGTCGGATCGTGCATTTATATATTTCTTTGGATTCGGGCTGGGTTTAAAGACTAGCATTTCGGGTCTGTCCGAGTGGAAATCTGGATTTCGGCCTTGCAGACCTCTTATGTGCGGGCACGGATAAATAAATATGGATGAGCACCGAAAGCCTAAAATAGACTGAAAAAATCTCGAGATGACTTCTGAACAATGTTGTTCATTAATTTCAGATTAAATATATTTACGAAACATTCATTCATTTGACAATAGTGAGTTATTCAATGTTTTATGAATTTTGTTATTTTGGATCAAAAACCTGATATATCGAATAACATTTTTATCGATTTTCGGAATGAAAAGTTCGTTATGTCGTGAACCTATACCGACGCATCTCATTCTCAATTTATATATATAACACCTGGACTTATTTTTTATGTATCTATTATTTTTACTTTCCTTATATACAGGGTGTAAAGTGGAATTCAAATTCGAGTTTTCGACGGGAGAGCAGGTTTCAAACATACCTGAACACGAATCAAACGTTTTTGAGGTGATGGCTGTGTGAGTGTGTGAAAGTGTGTGTCATTGAGTCTTTGAAGACAATATCTCACGAACGGAGAAATTCGAATGAATTGGTAAAAAAATTACAATCCTTGAATACTGTAAATCTATTGTTTTTCAACACAATCGAATGTTTGGACCTCTCCCCCCCCCCCCCCTAAATTTTTCGGTGAAATTTTGAAAAAATCATCAAAAAATCAAAATATTTAATAAAGTTACGCAAATAGACAAATCTTGTGTAATTTTTTCTTAGAAAACGATTTACATAAACTTTGGAACGCTAGCATAAACTGTTCTCGAGATATTACACATTTTTCAAATAAATTTATCATAAAATCGCGTAAATTGAAAAAAAATATTAACTTTTGAGAAACATGTTCACTTTTCATATGTAATATCATACGATAAATTGGGTGACTGGGTAATATCATTCTCGTGGATCTAACTCGTTCCATTCTTGAGAAAAGATACTTTGAGTAATACTTTTGAATTTGAACGCCATTATTTCTCCGTCCATAACGCTTGGCGAGATTTTGGCAACGAATGGTTTGGCAACGATAGATTTGGCAACGATAGCTGAATGTTGCCAACTTTTTTAATGTTGCCAAATTAACGAAAATCTCGTCAAATGGATAAAAATGACGACTCATTGACGAAAATTCAATATCATGAAAAAAATATAAGTATCTACTGTAAGAATAATCTATTTTATTTTTACTGTAAACGTAGTAAATTCATTGCAATATAAGGAAAGTCATGTGCTGCTCGCATCAGATTTTTTTATCGGGTTTTAATTCATGAATGTGAATACACCTACTATTTCGAGGTTCAAAGTTCTTGTTTTTATCAATTTGATCATTTTCAGTACCCTGTATTAGTTCAATCAAATAATGGTACAAATACTGCTGCAATATTAACACGGTAAATTTAAGTTTCTTAATATATAGCGTATATACAAAAATAAACTGTTCAAAGGGTTTCGAAAGCTATGTTCAAACACACATCTAGTCAATTCAAAAAATCTTGAAAAAACCACTTTAAAATACCAAGGAATAAAAGACTGCTGAATTTAAAAGAATTGCGGAATTTAATCAAGCGAAGGAATCAACTGGTTTTGGAAATTATATGAGCTACCTTTATCAACTAAATTCAAATAACATTTGATTAAACTAGATTGAAAATGAAAGGAAAAAAAAGCTGAACAATTAAAAAGAATGTTCCAAGAACTGAAGTAGACAGCCATAGTATTTTTTATATATTTTTTTAATTTTACAATTTTTAATTCTCTGGTATTATTAAATTGAATTTAGTTAAAATATCTCATGTAGTTTTTGAAATCTGTTTTTCTTTCGTAGTATTTTATGACTTGGCAATTTTACAATAATTTGAACGAATGCTTTGAAATTTTTTTATGCTGGTTCCTCATTTAACTCTCGAAGCAGCTTGTTTCCATCGTTTTCGATATACTACATAATTTGGCAACATTTATTCACATACATTTTTGAAAGTGTTTGAAAATCTAACGAAAAACTACTAAATCAGAATAAAAAGTTTTGACACTAAAGCTATTTATTTCTAAAATTAAGTTAACTTATATTTTGATGTGAATAACATACATCTATGTTTGAAGTATCAGTAGAGAAACTCGGAGCATTACGAAAATGTAAACAATTTGGAGGTTTATGTTTGCCGAATCTAATAGAAATTTAAAGGCTCAACTCGACTTTCGTATACACGAAATCAGAATATAAAGTTTCATAAAAATCCATTAATACTTTTAGCAGCTATAGAGTACACAAAAAGAATCGAGCACAGACAGACATCACTTCAAACATAATTAAAGCGTGCTCAGGGGCCCAAAAACATAGATTGGCATCACAATCTCGAAATATAAATTTTAGTGAAACAATACTTTCTCAATACTACGTATGAGAAAGTAAAAATGTAAATAATTTTTCTTATTTTGGGGGAAATATGGTCCAGATTAAGAATATATAAATATAATTCGAATATTTTAATATTTTGAAAAAAAAAATTTTTTCGAAGGAAAATTAAAAAGTATCTATCTGCTCGAGCAGATTTTTTTCTTCTCCTGACTTTCATTAATATCTTCGAAACTATGAAAGATCGATGTAAAGAATAAGTGGCAAAAATATATATTAGGAAATTAAGTTTCTCTCTCTCTCTCTCTCTTTATATATATATATATATATATATATATATATATATATATATATATATATATAAATTTTTTGGAAGTATAGTGGATATAGTTTCAATATTTAATGAAATTATCTAAATAAAAATTCCAATATAAAATATCCGATAATTAGAAAATAATAATAATAATATCAATGGTTCTTGTGGATTACAATAAGAATTTTGAACATAAGTAAAAAAATGACAATAGCTTTGAATTTTATCATAAATGATTGATTTTCAGCATCTTATTGAAATGTTATTTTCAATACAATTTATATTCTCTAAAGTATTAAATAAATATAAAACTTTCTTACTTTTTCCTCTCTAAAAAAAGAAAATAAAAGAAACTGATAGTGTAATAAGTGGTAACTGAGATGTCACAATAAAGTTTATTATAGTTAATTGCTTGCACTAAATTAAGATTACACAATTCTTGCTCAACAAAAAATTTACCAAATTTTTTTATCATCTGCAAAAAAAAAGTTTAGAGAGAACGCGTTTTAATAGATATATTTGATTGAAAAGTTATTATAGGAATTCTCCAATACTTTTAAAATGTCTTCGAAAATTTCTTCGCTTTAAGAATTCTTAAAAATGTATTTCTGGAAAAAGAAAGTAAGTTTACAATCAAAATGACACATTTACTATAAATATTTTCAAAAACCCGGTTAAAATATATCCCGGTTGGAACATATTTATTCAATTTAATTCAATTCAATTTAAGTGGCAACTGCATATAAAATCCAATTAGAGTTATCTGAAAGAACATAAAATACTAGAATACTAAACAATAAAAAGCTAAGAGCATTAAAACTGGCATTTTAAAAAAATGGCAGGCGTCAAAATAAAAATATCAATATCCGCGCAATATGTATCAAAGAGGTTAACAAATTTATATACAAAATAATCTCTTAATATAATTGTTGTTTTATTTGTTTGCTTGTTTTCATGTCTAATATTAACAGGTCATATGAAACTCCAAGAACGCAAGAAAGTATAGTAGGACAATGAATAATATTATTTAAAACTTCATAGTAAAGCAAGAGGCAAAACTATTTACTTTTTCCTAAGGCGACAAAATCATGGATAATAACTATAAATTCTGTAATAGCACATAGCACGTTACAATGATTACAAATATTTTTTATTATTTGTTATCTCTGGAACAAAACTCATAATGCAGATATATATATATATATACAGTACAACCTCGAAAATCCGGACATCCAAAATCCGGAAACCTCCAAAATCCGGACGTTTTCCAAATTTTCGGGTTTTTTTTTTTTTCCCCGGACTGACGAAGTCGCGGATTTAAAAAAGATATAATAAGGTAAGATTATTTATTTTATACATAAGATTATTTATTTTACCGTATTTTCCGGTCGACTTTCTGAACCCGGAAATGAAACGAAAGTTTAGATGGACGGCAGTAGATAGATAGGCTCGTGGTTGGAGCGTGAATTGAGTTGTTAGCGTTAATCCCTCCTCCCCCTTATTCAAGTCACAACTCCTGATGAATTATTTCGCGTAAAATATACATCGTTATTTAAATATGGAATTTTTATTATCAAAATTTCCTTTTCTCATTATTGAAAAAGACATTTTTCTGAAACAATGTAATTTTTAATATTAAACACTTTAAAACGTTATCGTAACATTTTATCACAGATGTTCAATTAAATCTAAAAATCCCGAGAATTCATATTAACGCTCACGGAAATTTATTTTATTCACTTCGTACTACGATTACCATTCTTCAATGTATTCTGTTTTGTCTTTAGAATCTCCTCCCCCTCCCGATATCTGACGATTTTTTCGTTCTCGTCGAACGTGTCAACTTGAAATCGACTGTATATTTTGCCTTTTTTGTTTAAAAAGCCATATTTACATACTATAAATAGCAAATAAATAACTAAATAATATCGTATGGCACAGAACTGAGCAACAAGGTCATTAACACACAGACCTCTCAAAGGGGTCGGCTTGCCACCGGTGACAGTCGGCTGTGTTTACGATTAGGAACTAAGCAAATTCCTTTCTTCGCTTTCCCTGCCCCACCACGTCCGGGTGCTGCTGTAACCCTGTAACCTAGTAATGACTCATCGTAATTTAGAATAATCATTGAGAGGAGAGATATTTTTCTTTTTTGGAAAAGATATTTATTTTATCTACTGCGATATTTTTTATACATTTGACTATTACTAATAAAGTTTTTACTTTTTTCAGAGTCATCAGTCTTTTTAAACATAACATTATATAGATGCTAGATAATAAATAAAACTTTTAAGTTATTATTTTTTGTTTTTCGTTCATTAATAGCGAAAATGGCTTAAACACATTTACACCTTTAAATATATCGTTAAAAGTGCTAATCCTCGATCTTTATTAAATCTCAGCACTGCATTAAATCTTCCAGCGCTTCATTAAATCTCGACAAAGCCGATATAACGGAAGTTCTGCACTTTGGTGATGATGCGCCAATCGTAAATAAAGTGAATGATGGCGAAATTCGCGATATGATATTAAATAAAAAAGATCGAAGTAGTGACGATAAATGTGGAGAAGAAAAAATACCCATTGATAATCTTATGCAAAAAATCGATCATGCAATTAAAGGTCTTGAACAAAGAAGCATTATAACCGAGCAGAAGTAATGTCCATCTACAGGATAAAGAAAACTGCTTTTCCATAAACCAAAATTAATGAAATAACAAATGTTAATTCAAATATTTAAATGAAATGATAAAATGGAATTTTATCATTTCGTTTCATTCACACATTCTAAATTATTAATGTGTATATTTTTTCTTAGAAATTTCTTTTGCCCTATTTTTTAGATTAAATAATATGTTTTAATTGATTAACTTAACTTTTGCCATTATTTTTACTAAAAATAGTGCTTTATAGTGTATTTAGTTAATATCAAATCTGAATTTTATTCAAATTCTATAATCCGGAAAAATCGAAAATCCGGAATCGGCAAAGTCCGGACGAGTCCGGATTTTCGAGGTTGTACTGTATATATATAATCTATCTCTAATATCAGAAACATGCATTTTGTGTTCATTTCGATTACATACTTGTACTTGACAAAGAGTTTTTTCGAAATGAACAATTCATTTAGGCCTAGTGCTTATTCACGTGTAAAGCTTTAAAGCTTGAATTTTATTTGATTTTCTATTATCGGAAGCACTCCATTGATATTTGTTGATTATTTTTGGCTTGGTTACTAGAACTTTGCATTGCAACTTCTCTCTATTCTATCATTGGGCTGGGGGCGTAGTAACCAAAAGTGTTGTTTTCCATTTCTCCATACATAATTTCTCCGAACTTAAATGGGTTCAGATATGTTGTTCCTGAGGGGAATGGCACCTTCTGTGCAATGTTATTGGGCCCAGGTTTCGAGGCGGCCCTGACTCAGATTTGTTTGTTGGCGAGGGGACTTTGAGGATAACGCGGGCGTTTCAAAACTCAGCCGTGCGTATTTATAAAGTCAATGTTATTCCAGAATAAGAAAAAAATTTGTAAATATTGGTGGTGACTACGGTAAAAGGAAAGTACTCCACGAACTTGCTCTTTTCTTTTATTTTATGTTACAATCCTCTTTGTACAAGAAATATTGTTAGCGTTAGTAAATCGAATTTGAGTTTTGCATGATTTTATTTATTGCATTTTTTCATTCAAAATTAAATACTTTTTATTCAATTTATTGTTTCTTATTATTGATGAAAATAATAATTTAAAATAATCATGAATGTGGAAAATAATGTGAAATTGTTAGGTTGAAAGTGAGCAGAGCAATAATTTCTGTGTCGTGGAATGGCAACATCTGTTGGCTCCCACGTTTATTTGCGGCAGTTTGTTGGCAGTTTGTTTATTTGCGGGAACGCGCGGCAAGATGTTATTGTTAACGGATCATTGGATATCTTTGTTAAAAGGTAATTTCATTTATTTTGTAATCTATTGATCTTATAATTCAGTATTTTGTAAATAAGTATATTGCATATTCCTTTCTAATTTTATGAGTTTCTTTAGCGATTGAGATTAATTTATAACACTCTTTTCTTTGTTGCGCATTCGACGTGTATTCGATTCTTGACCATCTGCCAAGCGTGATTAGATTAGCTTCATTCTTGTTATGTTTTGAAAGTGGGAAGTAAGTAAATATCAGAATAGTATAACTATAATAAACTTGTAATACTGTGACATTTTCCTAACCAATTGTTTTAATTTCATAGTGCAGCTACTTGTCGATTCTGCCTTTTCACTGAAAATGTGATCTTATCTTTTAAATCTGATATACTATATTTGTGTATTTTATATGCAAAATCAAACTTTTCTATATCCTCCTTTTTTATTATTATGGTTATTTTCAATCGCGGTTAGAAATTGATAGCAGAAAATGAAGCGTTAATGGGTCCCAAGCATTTTTACTCAGTTACCAAAAGGTTCTATACTTAAACAGGGAAGTTAGACATAAAAAATTACAGCTGGGTTTAGAATCTCGTTGTCAAAATGAAATTTAAAGGTGGAAAATGCAACTAACAAATAATTTCGAATACTGTTTTTAATGTAGTTTAAAATTCTAAAATTGTGCAGTTAGATTTGGATATTTGTACAGAAAAATTGTATTTAATTAAAATTTATTCTGGCTTGTACATACTTTTGCAGAAAGAATGAGAATTACCTGTTGCATGTATAAAACATTTTATTACCTAAAATAAAAATGTTTTTTACAATCATATGTATACGTAGAATTTAATACTTATCATATGTATACAGTCATATCTATACTGTTGGAAATAATCAATACATCGCGATTCACGTTCCCGTGAACGGGCGTTTATGCAAATTTAATATGAACGACTCTTCCCGTTCACCGGCGTGAATCGTGACGTTTTTCAACATGAGGTTTCATGCAAATCAGTTCTCAATGCGTACGCATCTGATTTGCATATCCGGGGGCGTTTCCGGAACTGTCCATTCTCGGATATATAGGGCAGAGGTTTCTTGAAGCAAATTAGTAGAAGGTCGAGAGAAGGAGTCGATCGAGATCAGACAGATCGGATCAGACGTCTGAAGAAGTCAGACGAGATAGACACTGATGGTCTGATGCAGGCAGACAGAAATGTTTTTGACAGAAGCACTGCGGAATATCTTTTGACGACGGTTAATAGTCGAAACGGATGCAGATGTGGTCAGTTTGGACCAGCATGTATTGAACGTTAAATTTACTTACAAACGTTCGGAAGCCGCTTTAAATATTTTCCTGATGTTATATCCTTTGGTTTCCCTTTGCCAAGTGTGATATCTTCGATGGTGGCTGAAATATACGCAACTGATAGAGGTAGTATAGTAACTTACTACCAAATGCTTCAAGGAATCTCTGTCTAGTCATTTATAACTGAAAATCTTTTGTACATAGTATATTTTTGATGTTTTACGGCATGGAAAATTACCAGGTACGTGTAATATGCCGAGTTGTGTTTTTCACCAAATAAAGTGAACGAAGTTTTTCTTTAAAACTGGACTTGTGTACTTTCATAACCCAGCCAACACTTATTGACTCTGACAGTGCGTGCTTTGCTATCTTCAAATTTTAAATTTTCCAAGATATACAATCATATGTATACATAAATTTGTCACTTACTGTAATATTATTGTTAAATTTCTAAACAATCCATATAAATGAAATTGAAAATCTGTCTGTCTGTATGTAAGTTTGTCTCTTTATCACAGGAAAACGGGTGAACCGAATTTAATGAAATTTTGTGGGTAGGCTTAACTTAGCCCCACTTAAAATTTAGTTTAAGTTTTTAAGACCAGGGGTTATCTAGATATTAATTAAAAATGAACAATTGAGCCTTCCATAGAGATCGCATTATGCAGATCGCTTCAATGGATTTAAATCCAATGCGTTTATGTAACAGAAGGATTTTTATTAAATTTTTTCCGATTTAAATAATATAGTATGTATATAAAATAAATTTGAACGATATTGCATTTTTGACTGGATTATATCAATTAATGATGTGTTCATGTTTAAACATTATTATTGATATTTTCGGGGATTAATGATATTTTCAATTTATTACATCTTTGTTTTATTTTGGCAGAAATTGTTGAAACTCATATATGTTCATAGCACTGATCTTCTACAACTGCACTGGTATATCTTCTAATCTACGAGAATATAAGTAGTACATGTATATCGTCATATATTAGAGTGAATTACGGCCTAATTACGGCCTAGAGAAATCTAATTTTAAATTCGTAGTTTGGGCATGACACATTTGTATTATTTTAACTATTATTCAATAGCTTATATCAAGTTATTTAAAAATGCTTAAATTGGAGTAAATCGAAAAATTAGGTTATCAAAATCATGATCAATCAAGATGGAAATTGTACTCTTCGGCAAAAAAATATTTTAAAAATGAACTGCATATTTATGTTGTATGTACATGATTTTGCAAAAAAAATGCACCATACCAGGATATTTTTTTAGGTTGTGTGAAAAATTAACGATGGACATGTTTCTAACTTACATGCAAATCGCGCAATGTGGGATTTTGCAGAATAGCAAAATCCTGTTTCCCTATACTCAGTTATCTCTCGACTTATCTCAATTATTTTGCACATCTATTAAAAATACTAGAGACAATCTGACTTATATAGCATAACAACCTATTTATATATCAAATTTGGTATCATGTAGTTGAATATTTTGGGAAATATTGCATTAAAATGTGAAACTCCCGTGCCTATTCCGCGCACTGTTGTGAATAATACTGGTAAAACTGTACCTTTAGAAACTAGTGAAACTGCACCAAAAGAAAATTGCACCTTAAATTTCACATTCATCGGTAGCTTTGCAGAAAATTGGTTATAGAATTTCGTAGTGAAAAGGATGTTTGCGCACAATAGGGAAATGAATGGACTGCCATAAGTTTTTTTTTTTTACATAAACAGCACCGTTGAAAATGTATAGGTATCCTATTTGGCTAATAAGTGTTTTGGACATGAAAACAATACTTTCCTATAGTGAGATAAGTATAAAAGGAACACATTTAATGAAATCAATGGTAATGTCAAACGATTCGAAGTAATTTTTTTTATATATATAAAAAGATTTCTATTAAATATACGGGGTGTCCCATCAAGACTGCTCCTTGCTCGGAGTACATAAAAAGTGACCCAAGAACCATATTTCCACGACCCATAGTTTTCAAGAAAAATGCGAAAGAAAAATATGACATCGCATCCGGTGCACGTAAAATAAGCTTTACTGGAAACATGAACATCAGTACTTGCATATGACATTATATTTACATAGGAAGATGCTCAAAATAACCACTGCCAATAACGAGGCATCCATGCGCGCACTGTAGAATGGCTGATTGCATACGATATTGCATCGTGCTTCAGCATCCACTTAGTTGCTTGCCTTCATGCTGCGCTCACTGTGAACAACAACACGATCCTAGATCATATGCAGTGATCCATTCTACAGCGCTCGCATGCATATCTCGATATGCACAAAGATCATTTTGAGAATATTCCTACGTACACATGTAATATAGATGTACCGATGTTCATGTTTCCAATAAAAATTATTTTCCGTGCACCGGATCATACATACCGGATCATCATACTTTTTCTTTCGCATTTTTCGCAAAATTATGGGTCATAGAGGTATGGTTCTTGGGTTATTGTTCATGTACACCGAGCGAGGATTTTCACTCTGCAGAGTTTATGCTATCTTAACGGGACACCTTATATATTCGTTTTTCACAGTTAGTCCTAAATTACACCATTATTATACTAGACAGTATTTAGCACTAAACATCTTATAATTTATCGTATTCATTCAATGCTGGACATAAGAAAAAAATATATACCATATTTCTTCAATTTTAAGATGCACCTTTTCCAATATAAATGTAACTGAAAACAGGGTGTGTCTTAGAACCGATGGTGTCTTGCAATTCTTTTTTTTATGAAGATAAATATAGCTCAAAGTCATTAGACTCTGCATGGTTCGCTCTTCTGATATTGATTCAGAAGAAAGTGATGAATAACACACTTACTGATAAATACTATTTCTGTTAATAAATTGAATTCTATTAAAATAAAAGAAATTTTTAGTTTTACTTTTTTATTTATTTTTAAATCAAAGCTTTTTCTCTATTGGTATTACGGAAATTAAGGTGGTGTCTTACAACCTTAGAATGTAAGAAATACAATACATAAATTATAAAATATTATTTAAAAATATTTGTATGTAATTTTATAATGGGATAATTAATTCAAATTAGAACAAAATTGAATTGTATATTTTAGACATTCTTTACTTTTGCAAAGTAATATTTAATTTTTTGATTTATGTAGGATTTTGTGACAAGCATCTCATTCAAGTGTTTCCTGACTATCCAGTCACTTGCTCGCACAATTGATGGGAGTGCAAGCTGAAATTGAGCATCTGTGCTGTGATAATGATGTAGTTTATCTCTGTTTAGTGCTTAGCCATTTTAAGAACCTTTTTTATCATTTTAGTATAAATAATAAAAAGACAAGAAAATATAGTGATAAAATATTTTAATTGTTATGTACTATACAGTATATTATAAAGTGTCGTATTCTTGTATATTTTATTTTAAGAACAGACATAAGGATTTTCATGAAATGAGGTGAACGTATAATGGAAGCGAGAAGGTGATTTAACTATATTTCTACTTTGGAAAATCTTATATTGTAAATATTTAAATGGTTAATTTCCTAACCATCTATTATCCTTTAGCAGTAAATAAGAAGTCAGTAATATCCATGAGTTTAATTATTGGTTGTAAAATGATTAAAAAAGAGTGCAATATTCAGCTTCACCTCATTTATGTAAGATAAAGGGAGTTTAGTCATTGTAAGATAGTTACAAAAATAATCCAATATTCAACTATGCCTCACTTACATAGGGATCCAGATGAATTGAGATCAATAATTAAAAATTTATCAGATATGTGTAAAAGAGCACTTTGTGGTGTAACTCAATCTGCTTAGCAAATCAGTTGCTAGCAATTGTGATATTTATATTTTAACGGTTGAAAAGAGAACTTATACCAGGACTCATGATAATGCGAAATAGTGCAATGTTTATGTTTTTAAGTAAAATGGTGTATTTTTATAAATATTTATAAAATGTTATATCTTAAACGGGCCTAAAGATGTCCTATGAAACTAGGAAATGTCAGAATTTCAACTTTAATAAAGAGAACATGACACCGTTGGCAGAAGACTGATTGGATTATAATCTCAAAAGCTATCCTTTGGATGAAGAAGATAGGCCTACAACAGAGTTTCCCCCAGGATAAAAAAGGGCAGGGTGCTGTTACCAAGAAAAGGACACTTGTTAAAAAAAGGGGCACATTTTTTTATGTGAATAATATTTATTCTTGGGGTTTCTGTGACGAAAATGAGTATTGCAAAGTATCTGTCTGAACAAATGTTTTTTTCTTTCATTTTGCTTACTTTCACTTGAAATATCTTCGAAACCATATAAGATAGATATACATAGTAAACGACAAAAATATGCATTAGGAAATTTAGTTACTAAATCTATATTTATACTTTAAATAAGAAAGATTAATCTTGCATAAGGCATTGATTATGAAACACTTTTCAACTGAAATGCAGTTTTATTTAAACATCTCTAAAATGCTATACATTCAGCAGTGATATTCTTAAAATTATCATAGTACAATAATTTATTTTACTTGGAAACTTAAAACATTAAAAAGGCAATGCTATAAAATCGCTTGCTTCTCTATCTAAGTAAATCGATGAATATTCCATTCATATCACTTATATTCCAGACTCCGGAGCTAAGTAATTTCGCTTTGAAAAATTCAGCAATTCTTATACAACTCATCTTACAATCTCTTATTTTGTTTACATTTTGAAAAACTGCTTTGCCTACAATGACTACAAGACCTAGGAAAGAGGCATGGAAAGAACCTCTGATTTTAACATGATACATAATGTTCAGCAATTAGAAGATATGTGACAACATGCAACTCAATGACTAACTGACGAAATAAAGTAACAACATAACCAATGTTTAGAAGAACATCGAATCTCAACCAAAACTACCGAAGAACATATTCAGCAGCTGCACGACATGCGACAATGTGCAACTCAATGAACAACATAACCGCCGCTTGGAAGAACAATGACGTTGATTGTTGAATGTTACAGCGAATTTCAACCGAAACCTTCAAATATAACACCTATAGAACTCGAATATGAGAATTGAAAATAGACAAAACGGCATTTTAATTCAAATATTTTAATATACTGCAAACAACAACGACAACAAAAATACTTATTTTTTGTTTCGATGTTCATTCATAATTTGCCTCTGATTTGATTTACATTATTAATTTTGATTTAATATTACAATCTTTGAAAATAACATTTCAAATTTTAAAATTTTTTATGCACAGCAAGTTTATAACTGCATAGGGGAAACTCTTGTACCTAGGGCCATTCAGCTTCATTTTAATTATTATTTTACATTATTACTCCTTGAGGTAAGTAGCTACATGATTTGAAATCTTAGCAACCATTTTGAATGAAAGAAGGTAAATATAGCAGTTAAGAAGAAGGAAAAGTTTTAATCTGATGGCCAAAAGTAAAATTCTTAACATTATTTTGATATTGATATTTAGAAGGTAAGTGCAAAGTTTTATTTTTATGTATAACAGTTAGTTTCGGTCATAAACTAAGGGAAAAGATGGAATATTAACAAATCGGAATATTTATAGAGTTATGGCTGTGGAAGTCCTTTTAAATGGCTATACCTTGTACCTAGAGCCATGGTCCTAGGTACAATATTATCATTTGTATAGTTTAAAAAATATTTATAAAGGGATGAAAAGATTTTTTATATTGTAATAATAATAGATTTATAATGCAAGTTTAGAACTTTCGTATAACATTATTTGGCTTACTGTATTAGTGTTGGTGCTTTTATTTATTCAGACTGGTTTTCGGGTATCGGGCTTATGACCAGTAAATGAAAATATATGCAATGTGATGAATATTTGAGTTCTCTAATAGATAGACCCTATTCAACTGAAAATGATTTCAACTGTGGGAATTTGATGGTGAATAGGCCAATTAATAGTCATCAAGTGACAAAAAAAAAGGATACCTCTGCTGGAATTTGTCAGTCTTCTACATCAAACACTGAATCAATGTAATGTATAGCACCGAAACACGTGTCCCATTTCCTTAAATCTAAAACTTATATTGTACAAAATGATGGGCAAAAATCTGGTAAATGTAGAATCCTTACTAATACTCTAGAGAAAGCTGAAATTGAAGCAGCAAAATTAAAGAAAATGATCGCCAAAAAGATAATTGTTAAGAGACCTACATTTAAAGCAGAGAAGCAATATATGTGAATTGAGTAAATGGAAAGGGACAGTTCTGAATGAATATGCATTAGGAAATGATTATGGTGATGAGACATCTAAGGAATCACCACATATGATGGAAGCTTCAGTTTCTGCAAGTGATATGGATTCTGCAATAACTTATGGGAGGGATCAAATTCAAAAAGGAAACTATTGCTTGATAAAATTAGACGGGAAGAAAACAAAAAAAATTATGTTGCAGACCAACAATAAAATACCTATAACGAATGAGTATCCGAAAAGTTTCTACACCAGAATGCTACAACGTCTGCGATTAGCACAAATGATGTTGTTACCTGAACCCAAAGCTATTGGAGGCTCAGAATAGCTATGTTTACTACTTACTTTTGGTATCAGTTTTACAAATTACACTGTGGAATAATACAAATATTTTCTTTTATTATTATTATCGTGATTTGAGTAATCAAATTTTGTTTAATTTGTATTGTTTATATATAAAAAATATTCTTTTCCAGGCGTAGACGAGTGTGCAAGAATATTAGTGTTTAGCGACGATTCTGGATTCTGTTTGTCGAATGACAGTCGCCGTGTGAGAGTCTGGAGACGACGTGGAAACCAATCCAATCCTACTGCGAATGTTGAACGCAATACTGCTCGACAGCGCGGCATCATGGTTTGGGGTGCTATCGGTTTCGATAGCCGGTCACTTCTGGTTCATATCAGAGGCAAATTAATGGCACGACGATATGTAAATGAGGTGCTGCGGCCAGTTGCACTGCTGTACTTTCAGCTGTAAGATAACGCATGACGGCATATGGTAACCATCAGCAGATAAGCCTTGCAAGGTATCCAGGTGCTTCCTTGGCCTCCGCTGTCTCAAGAACTGTCTCGTCTGTCTGTCGTTTGACTGCCCTACCTCTCAGATCTGTCTGTCGTTTGACTACCCTGCACCCGCCTCAAACAGCGGATGACCTGTGGAAGATTGCTGAAGGCATATAGTCATATATACCTCAGGAAACCCTCCTCACTCTATTTGCATATGTTATTTGAAGGATTGCTGCTTGTATCACCGAAAGATGTGAACCTACTGCCTACTAATTACCCTGTCTATGCCACTAGTATATTTCATTATTCTTCTGGAATTAACATCATTTATTTATATATGCCATCTCTGTCTGCTCTTTAACTTCAAACTCTATTCGTTCTTTCATGCTGTTGCATTTTCTGTGTTGGGTAGTGTATTTCCAGTGAAAGTAAGAAAATAAAAAACACTCACTTGGACAGATGTTAAAGTTTTTTCGAAAAGAAAAGTTTAAAATACTGAAGTTTTTCTATTACATTTATATTAAGTTAATTCTATTATATTTTTATACATTTACTAGAAAATGTACCCCACGTTACCCGAGATTAAAAACAGACTTCTGATAAAAATTATACCGGAACTCGCAGCGAATTCCCGAAAACCAAATACAATTTTAACAGCTCACTTATAACAAAAGCAAAGTAAAATAAACTGTTGCTTGGGTGCACACCAACGAGTTAGAATATATTCTAACTCGTTGGTGCACACACGGCTATTAAATTATTGCTCATTTTGGGCAACATCGAGTACATTTTCTAGAAAATGTGCCTGGCGTTGCTTGGGATATGAAATTCAATCCTTTGATTAAAATCATGAACTCGCATCGATTTATCGAAAAAAAAAAATAACGTGTCAACAATATACCCGCTTATGATAACACAACTATAAAAAAAAAACCATCTGCTCTGATTGTGGAGGGAAGAAATGAATCTCCGCGAAAATATCGCAGGTGCGTCATTTCGTTTTAACATACGAATATATATATATATATATTTTAAATTCTTTTAATTCTATGGATTCCTTTCAAAGTTTATTTGAAAGATAATGTTTTGATCTTTCCTATGGTGTCAAGTTCGAAAGTCTGAAATAATGTGTTTGGTCTCTAAGGAAGTCTGCATTCGTATGAAAATAGTACTAAAACATAAATAACTAAAAAAATTTCGAATAAAAAAACAAACAAAAACCCGCCAAGGTGCAACTTTTCGTGTTCTGAAGTAACTGTGTATCAAATTTCATGACCGTACGTTGATTAGAATTTACTCTACAGCCGAAAAAACGGACAAATCGATATCTTCTTTTATTATTACAGATAGTCTGGACTATATTTCCGACAAAACATGAAAAATTATTTACATTTTTATCCACTGGGTTCGGAGATATAAACGTCCAAAACGTTTACATTTTTCGTAACTCTCCGATTTCCGCCACAGATACCCCAATCATAAATATTTTTCACATAAAAGAACCTGATGTGGATCGCACAACGATCTTCCCTTATATAGTACAATGAATTTACTTCTTTCATGCTGAGAAAATTATGTATAAGATCCACGACACAATGTTTTTTATTTTGATTTATACATTTGGAGCTTTTTTGGATGACAACATATAAAACTATTTCTTACTCAATTAACTTATATTTCTCACAGTTCCAAATTGACAATTATCAATATTGATAGCATCTGCAATAAGCTGTATATTAAAATATTTAAAAAATTCATCAATATTACGCCACTTTCGTTAATGCAGAGTCATTTTTGCAATTTTGACGGTAATTTCGTCAATCTGGAACGAAACAGTGTCAAGCTGGCGTTATTTCTCTAAATTAAGACCAAATTTATCGCCAAATGTTGCAGATGAATAAGGAACAGCTTTTCTTATGTATTACGTATTAACTTGTTTGTGATGTCACATTGTAATGTCTCTGAACTAAAGCTCCTATATATACAGCCTGACATAAGAGCGGCCATCTTGACTCCCAGTTGAAGCGATGGCAGTACCTGACGAAACGAAGATTAGTTTCTCTTCTTTTTCTTAGGATATCGAGAAAATTAAAGTATTCTAGACTACTTTCTTAAATGAGTGGTACAATTTTTTGAAAGCAGAAGCACCTATTTTACAGCAAAATTACGTATCAAATATCAGTCATATAACATGCGCGTGCCATTGAAATAGCACAGGCAGACGATAACTAACTGAACCGGTTGCAAATAAAATGGCGATTGTGTCAGAGGAGCCTTACTCTGAACCGTGATTTCGTAACATTGCTGTTACATCAAGTTACGTTTCAGCAATGTATTCATGTCACAGCGAAGCTACTTTGGTCATTTCCGAGGTACTTTTGTGACGTCACATTTTGATGTTTCTGCGAAGTGAATTTTTGACATTGCAGTTACATCAAATTGTGTTACTATAGTGTCGCATTCATGTGACAGTGAAGCCAGAATCTCCATTTTAGGAGTATATTTGTGAAGTCATATTAACACACGATCCATTAAGCTGCGCAGGTTCTGCTCCCAGTAGGAGCTAACTGACACTACTTCGAATTGTCGAGGAAAGAGCAGGTTTCAAGTATGACTATTGGCTAATTGTTAAGCTTCAAAATGCAAAACTGTTACCCAAAGTGTCTTTTCTTGTGAATGGAACAAACTAGATCCACGAGAATGATATTAACAAATTTATCGCTTAATATAACATATGAAAAATGAATATGTTTCAAAATAGCTAATACTTACATTATTAATTTTATGAGGGTTATTTTTATTTTAACATATGCAATATCTCCAGAACGGTTCTAAAGTTTGTCATTCGTTTGCTAATGAAAATGCACACAAATCATGATCATTCACGTAACATTGAAGATTCTGATAGTTTCAAAATTTAATTTGATTTCATAAAATATAATTTTGGGTGTCTTTCGAACATTTGATTACATTTAAAATCGACATAGTTTCAGTATTCACTGATTGTAATGTATTTACCAAATTTCATTCAAACCACACCAATCGTTCGTGAGATATCACATCCAGACACTCATGGACACATACAGACATCACCTCAAAAACGTTTTATTCGAGTTCCGGGATGCTTGAAACCTGCTCTTCCCTCGACAATTCGAAGTAGTCAGCTAGCCCCTATAGGCAACAGAAGAACCTGTCCAGATAGGACTTCGCAAAACTATACTCCTAAAATGGAGATTCTGGCTTCACTGTCACATGAATGTGACATTGTAGTAACGCAATTTGATGTAACTCCAATGTCAAAATTTCACTTCGCAGAAACATCAGTATGTGACGTCACAAAAGTACCTTGAAAATGACCAAAATAACTTCGCTGTGACGTGAATGTCACATTGCTGAAACGTACCTTGACGTAACAGCAATGTTACGAAATCACGGTACAGAGCCATTACAATGTGACGTTACACATAGGTTGGTATGCGACGTCACAAACGACCATGAAAATGACCAAAATGACTTCGCTGTGACGTCGATGTGAAATTGCCGAGACGTACTGTGACGTCCTGTAACATCCCAAATTCACAGTGTGACGTCGCAAAAGTACTCTTAGAATGAAAAAAATAACTTCGCTGTGACGTGAATATCACATTGCAGAAATGTAACGTGACGTTACAGCAAAGTTACAAAATCACGGTCTAACGACATTGCAATGTGACGTCACAAACAAGTTAATATGCGACGTCACAAACGACCATGAAAATGACCAAAATGACCTCACTGTGACGTTACTGTGACATCGCCAAGACGTACTGTGACGTCCCTTGACGACCCAAATTCACAGTGTGACGTCACAAACGTACCCTGAGAATGAACAAAGTAACTTCGCTGTGACGTGAATATCACATTGCAGAAATGTAACGTGACGTAACAGCAAAGTTACGAAATCACGGTCGAACGACATTACAATGCGACGTCACAAACAAGTTAATATGCGACGTCACAAACGACCATGAAAATGACCAAAATGACCTCGCTGTGACGTTACTGTGAAATTGCCAAGAAATACTGTGACGTCCCGTGACGACCCAAATTCACAGTGTGCCGTCACAAACGTACCCTGAGAATGAACAAAGTAACTTCGCTGTGACGTGAATATCACATTGCAGAAATGTAACGTGACGTAACAGCAAAGTTACGAAATCACGGTCAAACGACATTACAATGTGACGTCACAAACAAGTTAATATGCGACGTCACAAACGACCATGAAAATGACCAAAATGACCTCGCTGTGACGTTACTGTGAAATTTCCAAGACGTACTGTGACGTCCCAAAGTCACAGTGTGACGTAAATCTTACGTCACTGTGAAAAAAAATGCTGTGTGGGTGATGGTCTGATGCAGGCAGACAGAAATGTTTTTGACAGAAGCACTGCGGAATATCGTTTGACGACGGTTAATAGTCGAAATGGATGCAGATGTGGTCAGTTTGGACCAGCATGTATTGAACGTTAAATTTACTTACAAACGTTCGGAAGCCACTTTAAATATTTTCCTGATATTCTATCCTTTGGTTTCCCTTTGCCGCAAGTGATAGAGGTAGTATAGTAACTTACTACTAAATGCTTCAAGGAATCTCTGTCTAGTCATTTACAACTGAAAATCTTTTGTACATAGTATATTTTGATGTTTTACGGCATGGAAAATTACCAGGTACGTGTAATATGCCTAGTTGTGTTTTTCACCAAATAAAGTGAACGAAGTTTTCCTTTAAAACTGGACTTGTGTACTTTCATGACCCAGCCAACACTTATTGACTCTGACAGTGCGTGCTTTGCTATCTTCAAATTTTTTAAATTTCGTCAATATCTGACAAGCGTGAGGCCTGGCCGCGGCCCCAAAATTTTCTTCCAACCTCTCTGATCTGCAGTTAGAATTGAACTCCAAACTTGCCAACCAAATTTTCGCTTCCCAGGAGACGATAATCTTGGCGAGTGAAAAAACTTGCACCACACACAGAGCGCCTCACATGCTCCGGGGAATTAAAAAAAAGGGACACTTCGCAACGAACCGCGCGGCACGAAAATGCCGCCAAGCTAGCTACCACGTTTTCCCGCCAAAGTTCATTGCTCCGTTGCGCCAACCCTACGGAATGCCTGGCACCCCACAAACATGTGGTATAAGCATCAACACCACTGATAAACCACGAAATGGTCAAAAAGGAGTGTTATTTTTCGCTTTCACAGGAATATAATTGCTGCTCGAAAGTGAAGGCGCAAGGCCGAAAAGGAAAATTACAGGGGCACAGGAATCCAGTGAATCCAGTGAGGAATCCAGTGAGGAAATCTGAATCCAGTGAGGAAACGGACTCTCCTGCTGACTCCAGTATGACTCCTTGCTCGGATATTGCTTGGCAGCGAAAGACGGTTCCAAGACCCGATGGGAGTAGAACCGATGTGTATTATTACGCTCAAGGAGATAATAAAAGGCTGAGGTCGCACAATGATGTTAAGAAATATTGTGAGAAAAGGAATATACAGTTTGATCAGCAACTGTTTAATTTTCGGGAAAATAAAAGTCTTAAAAGGGTCAGAGGCAGACCAGAAGCAAGCAATATTGAAATAAATATAGCAAAAGGGAGAATCATACGATGAAGTTTTTAGCCCTGTTGTTAACTTCAACTTAATTAGAGCATTCTTCTCAATTTTCGTATGCATGCTTGGCTGGATGCATTTCCAATTAGATATCAAATCTGCCTATCTCTATGCTAAATTGAGTCAAAAAGTATATATGAAACAGCCTCAAGGTTATGTCAATCAGGAACAGCCTGATTATGTTTGTTTGTTGAAGAAAGCCATTTACAGTCTTCATCAAAGTGGAAGAGAATGGTTTAATGAACTTGACACCAAATTAAAAGAATTAAATTTTTTAAAACTTCAATGGTGTAATTGTGCATATATTTACAATAGCAAAGTTCTTATGCTAGTCTATGTGGATGACATAATTCTCTTCTCAAAGTATCAAAGGGACATAGACCACATTGTTTCATTGCTTAGCATAGAATTTGATATCAAGGTATTAGGAAAAATTAGAAAACTGTTAGGCGTGGAATTTAAAGAGTGTGACAATAAATTTTTTATACATCAAAGTCAGTATATAGATAAAGTATGTCAAATGTTTCAACAGTATAAATATCCAGTTACTTCACTTCCCATTTCTAAAGGGAATATTCTAAGTAAAATAGATTGTCCAAAGACAAGTGAAGAAATAAAGCAAATGCAAAGTTTTCTTTACAGGAGCTTAATTGGGTGTTTGGCTTTTATATCTAGTAGGACTAGACCTGATATTTGTTACGCCATCAATATATTATCTCAATTTCAAGAAAACCCTGGAATTAAGCATTGGGATGCATTGTTAAGACTTTTAGGATATGTTGAAAAGACTAAAAACTATATGTTGAATTTATCTAACATTCAGGAGTTAAAATTGAATTGTTATTCAGATTCTGACTTTGCTGCAAACCGAGATGACCGTGTTTCACTTGGAGGCATGATACTCTTTATTGATAATGTACCTATTTCTTGGCGTACCTTTAAACATAAGTGTGTCAGCTTGTCAACCATGGAAGCTGAGTATGTATCACTAACAGAAGCCGCTAAGGAAATGGTATGGGTACAAAACATAATTGAAGAATGTCATTTACTTGGGTTAAATTTTAATAAAAGTAACAGTGTTATTTTTAGCGACAACCAAGCAGCCATTAATATTTCTAACTCTCCAATTGAAAACAATAGAACTAAGCATATTGATGTTAGATATCATTTCCTAAGAAATTTAATAATCAATGAATCTTTTAATGTTAAATTTGTAAATAGTAAAGATAACTTAGCAGATCACTTTACTAAACCAATGACTAAGGAAATAATACTTAAATTTTGTAATAAAATTTTTAAAAACTAAATCAAAACTTTTTGAGATTAAATGTTTAGTCTAAAGAAAATTTTAAATACTAAATTGAATTTACAACTTGGGAATTTTTTTAAAGATGTCATATATATACATTATTGTTTATCTTAAACCTCATTGATATAAGATAGTATATCTTGAGTATAAATTTTTGTGATATTGAATCTTTTTCACTTTACACCTTTGTATATACATCCATTTTCCATGACCCGCATGATGCTAAATAATAGCTTATGTGTATAAAATTTTGTATTTTTCAACTTGGTAAAAAGTATGTGTTGAAAGTTTTGATAAAGGACTTTTATTATCTAATTACTTGCATCATGTATTTTTAAAAATTTGGTATATCAATGCAGTCTAATAGTATTAATTATGTATACTTATATTGTGTTAATAGACTAAATTTTTTTTTAAGCTTTTTGAATTATAGTGTTTATACTCAAATTTAAAGTAAACTTAAATTCTATGCTTATACAAAATCTTAATCTTTTAAAGTTGACTTGTTTAATATGATAATGTGCTTATACTTAAATTTTGGATACTTATAATTAAATTTAAACCAAAATTTAAATTTTTGAATGCTGATACTTAAGCATTGAAGTTGTGTTGTATATAAATTTCTACTTGATGTGAAATGTTGTTGTTACAATATTGTCGACAATACTTAACTATTTTTCAGATGCTATAAGTACTTATGCATTTTATTTTAAATTTAATAATGATATAATACTTTAAATTTTTCCTTCATTATATGTTTGATAGGATACTGGGGGCCTTAGTGTTTATTGATATACCTTGGTTTCTCAGAGTAAGTTTTCTTTTGCATATGCATTGAGACTTAAGGATTTGCATGAGGGGGCCGATTGTTGGAAATAATCAATACATCGCGATTCACGTTCCCGTGAACGGGCGTTTATGCAAATTTAATATGAACGACTCTTTCCGTTCACCGGCGTGAACCGTGATGTTTTTCAACATGAGGTTTCATGCAAATCAGTTCTCAATGCGTACGCATCTGATTTGCATATCCGGGGGCGTTTCCGGAACTTCTCGGATATATAGGGCAGAGGTTTCTTGAAGCAATCAGATCGGAAGATCGAGTTAAGATGATCAGACGACGTCCGACGAGTCAGACGGACGAGAGATAGACACTGATGGTCTGATGCAGGCAGACAGAAATGTTTTTGACAGAAGCACTGCGGAATATCGTTTGACGACGGTTAATAGTCGAAACGGATGCAGATGTGGTCAGTTTGGACCAGCATGTATTGAACGTTAAATTTACTTACAAACGTTCGGAAGTCGCTTTAAATATTTTCCTGGTATTCTATCTTTTGGTTTCCCTTTGCCGCAAGTGATAGAGGTAGTATAGTAACTTACTACTAAATGCTTCAAGGAATCTCTGTCTAGTGATTTACAACTGCAAACCTTTTTGTACATAGTATATTTTGATGTTTTACGGCATGGAAAATTACCAGGTACGTGTAATATGCCTAGTTGTGTTTTTCACCAAATAAAGTGAACGAAGTTTTCCTTTAAAACTGGACTTGTGTACTTTCATGACCCAGCCAACACTTATTGACTCTGACAGTGCGTGCTTTGCTATCTTCAAATGTTTTAAATTTTGTCAATATCTGACAAGCGTGAGGCCTGGCCGCGGCCCCAAAATTTTCTTCCAACCTCTCTGATCTGCAGTTAGAATTGAACTCCAAACTTGCCAACCAAATTTTTGTTGGAAATAATCAATACATCGCGATTCACGTTCCTGTGAACGGGCGTTTATGCAAATTTAATATGAACGACTCTTCCCGTTCACCGGCGTGAACCGTGACGTTTTTCAACATGAGGTTTCATGCAAATCAGTTCTCAATGCATACGCATCTGATTTGCATATCCGGGGGCGTTTCCGGAACTTCTCGGATATATAGGGCAGAGGTTTCTTGAAGCAATCAGATCGGAAGATCGAGTTAAGATGATCAGACGACGTCCGACGAGTCAGACGGACGAGAGATAGACACTGATGGTCTGATGCAGGCAGACAGAAATGTTTTTGACAGAAGCACTGCGGAATATCGTTTGACGACGGTTAATAGTCGAAACGGATGCAGATGTGGTCAGTTTGGACCAGCATGTATTGAACGTTAAATTTACTTACAAACGTTCGGAAGTCGCTTTAAATATTTTCCTGGTATTCTATCTTTTGGTTTCCCTTTGCCGCAAGTGATAGAGGTAGTATAGTAACTTACTACTAAATGCTTCAAGGAATCTCTGTCTAGTGATTTACAACTGCAAACCTTTTTGTACATAGTATATTTTGATGTTTTACGGCATGGAAAATTACCAGGTACGTGTAATATGCCTAGTTGTGTTTTTCACCAAATAAAGTGAACGAAGTTTTCCTTTAAAACTGGACTTGTGTACTTTCATGACCCAGCCAACACTTATTGACTCTGACAGTGCGTGCTTTGCTATCTTCAAATGTTTTAAATTTTGTCAATATCTGACAAGAGTGAGGCCTGGCCGCGGCCCCAAAATTTTCTTCCAACCTCTCTGATCTGCAGTTAGAATTGAACTCCAAACTTGCCAACCAAATTTTTGTTGGAAATAATCAATACATCGCGATTCACGTTCCTGTGAACGGGCGTTTATGCAAATTTAATATGAACGACTCTTCCCGTTCACCGGCGTGAACCGTGACGTTTTTCAACATGAGGTTTCATGCAAATCAGTTCTCAATGCATACGCATCTGATTTGCATATCCGGGGGCGTTTCCGGAACTTCTCGGATATATAGGGCAGAGGTTTCTTGAAGCAATCAGATCGGAAGATCGAGTTAAGATGATCAGACGACGTCCGACGAGTCAGACGGACGAGAGATAGACACTGATGGTCTGATGCAGGCAGACAGAAATGTTTTTGACAGAAGCACTGCGGAATATCGTTTGACGACGGTTAATAGTCGAAACGGATGCAGATGTGGTCAGTTTGGACCAGCATGTATTGAACGTTAAATTTACTTACAAACGTTCGGAAGTCGCTTTAAATATTTTCCTGGTATTCTATCTTTTGGTTTCCCTTTGCCGCAAGTGATAGAGGTAGTATAGTAACTTACTACTAAATGCTTCAAGGAATCTCTGTCTAGTGATTTACAACTGCAAACCTTTTTGTACATAGTATATTTTGATGTTTTACGGCATGGAAAATTACCAGGTACGTGTAATATGCCTAGTTGTGTT